>NMXI01000036.1:0-445794 GCA_002851675.1 Verticillium nubilum | reverse complement strand
CCCCAAGGGCCCCAGGCTATCCCCCAGAGCGCCAAGTGCACTGCACCAGATACGACTTTTGAGGTGGGATCAACGACTTTCCATCAGCAGGCGCTATCCTGGCTTGCCGGCCGACCCACGAAGTGAAGTGCATATCTTCTGCGCTTTCCCTCCCCCATCTCAGACTCTTTTTTTCCCTTTCCCTCTCCTCTCCTCACTGGCATCAACTCCTGTCGCCAATCCTCCTTGCTCTTTCTTCGCCTCAACAGACAACTCTCCCTCCAACGACATCCAAGATGGCCGCTCAGGGTGAGAGCAAGCTTGAGGCCGGCCCCAAGCCGACCCCCGTCTACACAGAGGGTGGCGTCTATACGCCCCAGGTCGAGCTCATCGAGGCTGCCGTCGCTGCCAGTGACGCCGAGGCCCTCCTTTCACGCAAGGAGCTCTTCAACCGTTACTGGCCTGCTGCTGTCTACAGTATGCTTCTCAGTCTCGCCCTTGTCATGGAGGGCATGGACGTTGGGCTCATCAACAACTTCTTCGCACACGACGCCTATCTCAAGAAGTTCGGATGGCCTGGCCCCGACGGCAAGCTGCAAATTTCCGCCAAGTGGCAGGGTGCCATCGGTGCCGGTAACAACTGCGGCTCCATCATCGGTCTCCTGATCAACGGTTACCTTCAAGCCCGTTTCGGTTCTCGCAAGGTCTACATGGTACGTTCCCCTCCCTTCCAAGACTGATGAGGCGCCATCTGACTCGTTTCCTCCAGGGCGCCATGGTCACAATGGGTGCCACCATCTTCATCCTCTTCTTCTCCAACAGCGTCGGCATGCTGGTCGCCGGCAACGTCATCTGCGGTATCCCCTGGGGTATCTTCCAGACCCTCACCACCGCCTACGCCGCCGAGATCTGCCCTGCTGCTATGCGCGGCTACCTGACGGCCTGGGTTTCCATGTGCTGGGGTGCCGGCAGCTTCCTCGCCACCGGCGTTCTCCGCGGCTCCCTGAACCTCAAGGGCGATGCCGGCTGGCGCGTCCCCTACGGCCTGCAGTGGGTCTGGGTGCCCCCTCTGTTCCTCGTCGGTTTCCTCGCCCCCGAGAGCCCCTGGTACCTCATCCGCCGCGAGCGCGTCGCCGAGGCCGAGAAGAGCCTGCGTCGTCTGGCCCGCAAGGGTCACTACACCGAGCAGTCCATGGCCGAGACGATCGCCCTCATGAAGCACACCAACGAGATGGAGAAGGTCGAGTCGGCCGAGGCTAGCTACAAGGACTGCTTCAACGGCACCAACCTTCGTCGCACCGGTATCATCTGCATGGCATGGCTCATTCAGATGCTCAACGGCCAGTCCATCACCCAGTACGCCGCCATCATGCTGAGGTCTATCGGGATGAGCTCGACCATGGCCTTCAACTACAACATGGCCATCCAGTCGGTAAACATCCTGGCCACCGGTATTGCCATCGTCCTGATGGGCAAGATCAACCGTCGTGCCTTCTACCTCTTTGGATCTGCCGGTATCGGTGCCTGCATGCTGGTGATTGGCATCATGGGCTTCGCCACCAGCAGGAAGAAGAGCGCCATCCCCGTCGCCGCTTTCCTCATTGTTGTGCAGTGCATCTTCAAGGTTTCCCTCGGCCCCACGACTTATGTTGTTGTGGGTGAGACCTCGTCCAGTCGTCTGCGCGCGCAGACCATTGTTCTCGGCCGTGCTGTCTATGTTTGCTGCGGCATTGTCGTGCAGCAGATCAACCCTCGCATGCTGAACTCGACCGCTGACGCCTGGAACCTGGGCGCCAAGACCGGCATGGTTTACTTCTGCCTCTGCTTCGTCTGGGTGTTCTGGATCTACTTCTTCCTCCCTGAGACCAGGAACAGGAGCTTCGCCGACATTGATTACCTCTTCCAGAAGAAGGTCAACGCCCGCAAGTTCGCTACCACGCCTATTGATTGTAAGTTCCCCCCCGATGACCTTCCTGTATAAGATGAAGTTTGCTGACTTTGCGGCGCAGTGTTCGAGTTCACTCAGCCCGACAGCAAGGAGAAGCTCGAGTACGTTGAGCAGGTTGAGTCGGCCGGAGGACGCGAGGTTCGCTAAGAGAGAAGCGAACGGGCGGCTTGTTCATCGATGTCTACTACTCGTCATCACAAGACGCAGGAGAGGGATGAGTTTTGATAGCCATTGACTAGATCTGGACTCAATCTTAATGCCTTTGTAATGAAATCTTGTCCGAGTTTGAAAATGTATCTGTGAGACCAGTACTCTGTCGTGATCTTAGACCCTTCATGCCTATGTCAATCTGTGACCCCATTACTACACGCGAACCTAGAACATTCATCTCAAGAACCTCACGTCCCGATCGTTTGGGTCTGGTGCGGTCCCATGGCTACGGGGCGATGACCCGAGATCTAATGTTGTACTGGGAAGACGACCGACAGAGGGAGGGTATGCATGACGATCTCATTTGGTGGGAGACTACCGACTGGACTCGAACTGGGTCTGGCGTGCTTTGACCTGCACGTGGTTGCCTGACTCTTGACGCAATGTCATGGTGAGATGTCTTGACTCATAGTCGCGTGGTCTGGTCCACACGACTCTCGAAGCGAGCCGTGAGCTAAACGATATCCGGGACCCTCCCCCGAGACCCTCCCCCGAGACCCTCCCTCGAGACCCCATCCCCCCCGAGATCCCCCCTCAGAAGAGAAGTCTGCGGGGTTTGTCATGAGATTGATTCTGGGGAGGGGAAAATGCGACCCAACGCCAGTGCCTCTCCCTGCTGTTGAAGTCGGACTCTTGACCCTCCGAACAGGATTGCGACGCTTGGCTAGGCGGTCGATTGGCATTGGAAACATGTTGCTTGGCCCGATGCCAATTGTCCGATACCAATGGCCCGACGCCAATTGTCCGATACCACTGGCCCGACGGTCAGATGACAAGGAGACTTGGTCCGCAACTTGGTCCGAATCGTTGCTGACTTGGTCCGCGAGACAGGACTTGACTCCGTCCGAGTGGTCCCATCTCGCCCTGAGGTGTTGAGGACACTCCACCAACCCCCCACCCCACTTAACCTCCTCAATCCCCTCAATCCCCTCAATCCCCTCAATCCCACTTTACCCCACCCTGACCTCCCACCTTCCCCCAAGCTTCACCGCAAGAATCCCAGTGGGAAGGTTCCACCCTGGCCAATCCCCCCTTCCTCCCCTTTTGCCAAGAGAGCCGGCAAGAGCCAGTTTCCCACTTGGCATGCGTTCTTGGCTGCACCGCACCTGCACGATCAAATGGCATGTACTTGGTTGGATAAACGGAGTTTGAACCGGAGAAATATACTCATTCCCTTTGGTTCAAGCATACAGGCAGACAGGCCCCAAACACCCAACCCGCTGACTCAAGACGCTGAGACCTGCCAAGCAAAAAATCCCCCCCCCCCCCCCCCCCCCCCCCCCTCCTGGTCTTCCAGCTCTGCCGCTGTCGCCCAGCATCACATCACTTTGGGTGAAAAATCCCGAGGCACAGTCGAAGGAGCATTTATTACTGCGGGACGCGTTTCTTGCGTCGTGGTCGAACGATCATGGGCTTCGGACAAAGTACGACAATGCAACAGATGCAACACACGTCACAAGCAAGCTTCAAGCGGGTCGATGCAATGTGAGGACCCCTGTGACGTTTGACCTTCCGCTCCAAATAAGAGCTACGGGGTTGGCTCGCACGATGACTTGTCTTTGACAGGATTCTGCCAAGCTCCCGCGCTCCTCTCTCGCACTCACAATGTGCTCTCACGGAACTCACGAACACGCCCACGGGGCGCCGCCCGCCGCGGCCACGACGGCGCAGCCGTATCCCCTTAGGGCCCCTGCGCCTGTGGGGAAGAAGATCACGTCCTTGTACAAGAAGCGCCTCGTTAATTTCTTCACGCCGGGGCAATGGGAGAAGGTCAACCTCATGGCGTACGTTTTGGCCCGAAAACTCTCCTACTCGTGCATGGCGCGGCCTACTGACGGGACTACCTACACTGCAGGTCATTGAATCACGGCGCCTACTCCAGCGCGCCACACGTCAAGCTCACAGTCTGGGACGCCCCTGGCACCACGCGCCCTACGTTCGTCGAGGCGACGGCCGACGCCAATACATACCGCGACACGCAGGTCGGCGAAGCCTTCGGCCCCTCGTGGACGACACACTGGTTCCGCTGCGCGCTGACGCTGCCCGAAGCTCTTTGCAAGGAGAATGCCCATGTCGAGCTCCACTGGGACTGCAACAATGAGGCCACCGTCTGGACCGCCGACGGCGAGCCGCTGCAGGGCCTCACCGGCCGCGGCGAGCGCGTCGAGTGGGTCGTCCCCGGATCGTTCAAGGACGGAAAGGAGCATGTCATCTACCTCGAGATGGCCTGTAACGGCATGTTCGGCAATGGACCCGGACGACCCATCTTCAAGAACAATGCCGGCGGCGATTCGATCCAGCCGCCGGACCAGAACAAACACTTCAAGCTGGCGAAAGCCGAGCTCGTTGCCGTCAACCTCCCGGCGAGGATGCTGCACATGGACTTTGGCATCATTAATGATGCGGCCATGGAGCTGGCCGAGGACACGTGGGAGCAGCACGAGGCACTCAACGTTGCCAGCAGGATCATTGACACGTTCAGGGTTGGCGATGACAGCTCGATTGCGAAGTGTCGCAAGATTGCTGCTGAGTACCTCGGTGATGACGTTGATTCGGCGGCGGTCTACGAGAGCAAGCTTGACCGGAGGCCGACAATCTATGCCATCGGACATTGCCATATTGATACGTGCTGGCTTTGGCCGTGGGCTGAGACGAAGCGCAAGGTCGTCAGATCGTGGTCGAACCAATGTGATCTGATGGATCGTTACCCTGAGCTCAACTTTGCGTGTTCCCAGGCGCAGCAGGTAAGTCAGAGTCACTGCAACCTCTCCCAGTGCCCTTCGTCCATATCGTATCGAGAATTCAGCGCCCATGACTAACCTGTGATAGTTCAAATGGCTCAAGGAGATCTATCCTCACGGATGGGAGCGCGTCAAGGCCAAGGTCAAGTCCGGACAGTTTCACCCCATCGGTGGATCCTGGGTCGAGCACGACACCAACCTCCCCTGCGGCGAATCGCTCGTGCGCCAGTTTCTCTACGGCCAGCGATTCTTCGAGGCCGAGTTCGGCTTCCGGTCAACGACGTCCTGGCTGCCTGATACGTTTGGCTTTTCTTGCCAAATTCCCCAGATCTGCCGACTTGCTGGTATGACGAGGTTCATGACGCAGAAGCCTTGTTTTAACAGCGTCAATGAGTTCCCTCACACAACCTTCAACTGGTGCGTCCACACATGTGACTTGTCCTGGAGTGTATTGCTAATGTACTTTCCCAAACAGGGTGGCTCTAGATGGCAGCCAGGTGATTTGCCACATGCCGCCGTGCAAAACCTATACTGCCGAGGCCAATTATGGCGACATTACAAAGAGCATATCCAACCACAAGTCTCTGGATCAGGACAATACGGCCCTGATGGCGGTAAGTAACCTTGAGGCATCGTGGCTCGAGCTTTGCTGACAGAATCCTCCCCTAGTTTGGAAAAGGCGACGGCGGTGGTGGCCCGACGTGGCAGCACTTGGAAAGGCTCAGACGACTACGAGGAATGGCCGATACCATGGGAGTTATCCCCCGCGTCCACGCCGGCGCGACTGTCGATCAGTTCTTTGACCGCCTCGAGACCAAGGCTTCGAGCCTTGTGACCTGGTACGGCGAGCTCTACTTTGAGCTGCACCGTGGCGTGTATACGACGCAGGCCCGCACGAAGCTGCATAACCGCAGCTCTGAGATCCTCCTTCACGACATTGAACTGCTGGCGACGATTGCTTCCATCCAGGACAAGGGGTACAAATACCCCAAGAAGGAGCTCGACGAAATGTGGCAGGGCATCATGCTTTGTCAGTTCCATGACTGTCTGCCTGGCACGGCTATTGAGATGTGCTATGACGATTCGGAAAAGGTGAGTGGCCAACATACGCGCCCCTGGGGGCTCTTGGCCCTTCCTGACGAAGCCAAAAAGAAGACTAACTTGGAAACAGATATATGCCAACGCGAAGGAGACAGGGCTGGGTCTTCTACAGCAAATCTTCGCCATCCTAGGCATCGACACCACCGCTGCAGTCAGCGCCCAGAGCATTGATTTAGCCATCGCTCTGAATACGCTGCCCTGGCCGCGAAGGGAGTTGGTCGACGTTTCGGAGACTGAGGCCGTCATCGCTTCCGGCGAGGGTCACGCACTCGCCGTCGAGTCGTTCCAGGCTTCCTCCGATGATGCCAATGCCGTTACCGTAGAAGAAACGGCGCAAGGTGTGTTCCAGCTTCAGAATGCCCATTTGACCGTCAAGGTTGAAAACGGGTGCATCACCTCCGTTTACGATCGGCGAGCCAGGCGGGAAACCCTGGCCGGGAAGGCCAACCAATTTGTCATCTTCGACGACAAGCCGATTTACTGGCAAGCGTGGGACGCGGAAGTGTATCATCTGGACACCCGCGAAGAGCTGAGCAGCTCAACCACCACCCTCCACGAAAACAAGGGCTACCGCGCGAGCGTGGTGACGGAGACGCGTATCAGCGAGAACAGCTCCGTCAAGACAACCATTTCGCTTACCTCTGTCCTCGGCGAGCAGCCCTCGCTCATCGAATGCACGGCGGACGTTGACTGGCACGAGACGATGAAGTTCCTAAAGGTCGAGTTCCCGGTCAAGGTCAGCAACAGCGAAGCGTCATATGAGACGCAGTACGGCGTCATTAAGCGGCCGACACACTACAATACTTCGTAAGTCTCACACCACTTGGGCCGCCATCAATGTCACGGCTGTATATCGGACACCACTGACTGAGATTGGACAGATGGGACATGGCCAAGTTCGAGGTCTGCTGCCACAAGTTCGCCGACCTCTCGGAGCACAACTACGGCGTTTCCATACTCAACGACAGCAAGTACGGCTTCGCGACTGTCGGCAACGTCATGCGCCTCTCCTTGCTGAGGTCACCCAAGGCCCCCGACGGCAATGCCGATATGGGCCGCCACCGCATCCGCTGGGCCATGATGCCTCACCGCGGCGGGCTGGGGGCCCAGACCGTCCGCGCTGCGTTCAACTTTAACAACCCCCTCCGTCTCGTGACCGCTCCCAAGGGTTCGGATGTTCTGGCAAAGGCTCCTATTGCGCTGACGGGAGATGATAACCTCGTTCTCGACTGGGTTAAACGCGGCGAGAATGACGAAGACGTCTCGCTGGATGATATTCCGAAGAACAAGAGCAGGAGTCTCGTTGTGCGGGTGTATGATGCCGTTGGTGGCTTGTCGAGGGGTACGATTGAGACGATGTATGCGGTGGAGAAGGTGTTCAAGACGAACATTCTTGAGGATGACCTTGAGGAGATTCCGGTTGAGGGAGGATCGTTCGAAGTTATGCTGGAGCCTTTTGAGGTTGCGACCTACCGTGTCGTGTTGAAGGACTGATGAATTGGGAATTCTATGATTGAAAGGGATCAATAGGTAAGGTATGGGGGACACTTGCTGGGATTCTTGGAATGCGAGCATGAGTTGGGACAGAGCCTCTTGAAGAGAGCTGGTTGCGAGGTGGATGGAGAGGCTGGGCCCTCTCTTTTCTGGAATCCAGAAATATACTGATGATTTAGGGGAAAATGATGATTTGCATAAGACAGGCGTTTTCATCTAATCTATACTGCTTGTGAAGAGATTGCTTCCTCCGGGTCCGCAGTGAAGCCCGGCAGCTTAATCCCTCCATACCTAAGGTAAGGTATATTATCTTGGGGACCTTGCTTAGGGGTATGACATCCGCCATTCCTTCAAAGCCGGTCATGGAATCACATTCCAGACTCGTTCAGTTTCAAGATGACATACTTCTATAGCCCTTCAAGAACCTATCGCCGTGAACGCGACGCCGTGGCAGTATAAGTATAAGCGCTGTCCGGGACACTGACCCCCCAGCCATCCCGCCCCGGCGACCCCTGAAAACTCCCCCTCCCCAACGACACGCCATCCTCGACATCAGAAGACTTTCTGTAAAACGTCTCCTTGACCCCGTCGGCCCCATCATCAAACGACCCCCGCGGCTCCGTCTCAACCTCTATACGCACCGTCTTGCTGATGTTGAGCTCCTGCTGCGAGTCCCTCCTGGCGCCTCCGCCGCCGCCGCCGACCGTCGACCGCCGGCTGAGCAGGACGCTCTCGTGCCTCCCGTAGGGGTCGCGGGAACTGGCGAGCTTGGACGGGTTGGTGTTTGAGAGCTGCAGGCGGCCGGAGGCGGAGGGGTAGGCGTTGTTGGAGGACCAGCCGAAGCCCCAGTTCTTGAAGAGGGGGCGGAAGGTGGCGACGCAGGCTGCTGTTATGCCGAGTGCGGGTTCCATTACGGACCAGATTGCTACGTCGCTGGATGGGCGTTAGGGAGGGCTTGGGTGAAGCATGGTGAAGCATGGTGAAGCATGGTGAAGTAGGTACTCACATGGACCGGTAGAGGAACTCGAGGCCGGGGGGGAGGCGGGTCACGTAGGCGATGCGGACTAGGAGGACGACGCCGGCGCTGTCGAACTGGTGTCAGCTCTGATCACTTGCTTCATCTCACAGTTGAAGCTCACTTGCTTCATCTCACAGTTGAAGGCAATATCTTGGAACTCACATCATGCCGAGGCTCAGGAGCACGGCAATGGTGACCTTTGTGCGGCCGTTGATCTTGACGTTCCACAGCAGGGCTATGGGCAGCAGACCCAGGCACCAGTCCGACAGGCAACTGATGCAGCTGTGGACGGTGGTCGAATACGTGACGATGAGCTTGTTGTAGCAGTGGCCGTCGGTCCCGTAGACCTGGGTCCAAAAGTGCGACGGCGGGCTGCACTGGAAGACGAGGATGAAGAAGAAGGCGGCCGAGATGAGGGAGATGACGGCAAAGTTGACCCAGATGATCCAGCGGTGCACCTTTGAGGTGGCGAGGCGCAGGAGGAGCACGCAGACGGAGGCGCGGATCGTGAGGGTTATGGGCGCGTATAGGACCATGCAGAGGTACCAGCCGCGGAGGGAGCGGGCGGCCTGGTCCATGGTGTATCGCAGGGCGTAGTGTTTCCCTGTCGCGCCGTTGAGAGCGCCGTCCATTGCGATTGTTGCGTATGCGATGTAGCCTGCCTGGGTTGAGTGTCAGTGTTTGCAGATTCCTTGCTCGAAGGGAGGGGAGGCCCCTTACGAGAGCTGCGTAAATGAGGTAGTCGTCGAGAGAGTTGTGCTTCACGAGGAAAGTCTTGACATGGACTCGAATGAGCACGCTGATGCCGGCCACGAGGAGAAAGACGAGCTGGATGTAGAAGAGCTCATGGCTGCGGTCCAGCTTGGCCGGCAGTTCGCCAGGCATAGGTGTAGCCATGATCGTTCGCAGCCCCAGACAAGGCGCCCGTGGAGCAAGTTCACGAGCTTCGTTCACGGGTTTCAAGAGAAGAAGAAATCAGGAACTCTGGAGACGCAAGGGGCAACCACGTAACCAAGCAACCAAGCAACCAAGCAACCAAGCAACCAAGTTGATATGCGGGGAGCAGCTGAAGGTTAAGGCGTGCCCTGCAACAGCACCGGCGGGGGCCCTCGATCTCACATCTCACATCTCACAGCATACAGACTCACGGACGGAGACGACAGCCTTACAGGGCCTGTATCTGGGATCTTCCCCGGATCTAACCACTCGCAGCAGTCGCCCCGGCGTCGGAGCAAAGGTTGCTTTGAAGCACGGTGCTACCGTTATGTGAGCTTTGCGCCGCTCTTCAAGCCAGCCCATCTCGCCAGGGCTACGGGAAGTTCAAGCCGAGCATCACACGAGGTCTGCCAAACTGCGTGTTCCATGGCGCCGGGTCTGGATCGGTGGCATCAAGGCGCGTCGAGCTCGCACTTGTATCAGGCCCGAGGCACGAATGCCAACCGCCGAAATACGACCCGAGGCACAGGGACGTCTCACACCCCCTCCCTCCCCGTCAGCGACCCGAAACCACATGGAAGGAAGACAGTCGACTTGAGATGACAGTCCGACAGAGAGACGGACATGGGCCACGGCCAGGGGTTCCCCGGGAATGTGGGAACGTTTCTGGGCATGATCCGCAAGCTCCCTGCACTTAGCGCGTGGGGTTGAGACTTGGACTTGGGACTTGGGACTTGGGACTTGGGACTTGGGACTTGGGATCTGGGATCTGGGACCTGGAATCTGGGACTTGGGACTTGGGATCTGGGACTTGGGATCTGGGATCTGGGACTTGGGACTCTGTTCGTTGAATTCGTGGCGCAATCCCGACGCAGGGGGGGGGCAGAGAGCAGGGTCAATGTCTCCAGTAGAGAGCAGTCAGAAGCTTAAGCGATGGGATTTCGATGGTGAATCCACGAATGGCTGACCCCAGCTACCAGGGCGACGTTGGTATCCAGTGTATCATCCTGTGTTGTTGTCCGGAGCTGAGCTCAAATTTGAGGGAACCCCCAGGGATCAAGGGGGCAAAGCAAAGGGCCATGGTCTAGATCTCCATTCAACAATGAGATGTGTATTTTCTGCCCGTTGCCTACCTCTTCCCTGCCTACCTCTTCCCTGTCTACCTTATGCGAGCCTTGAAATCCACTCTCCTACGAGCTTGTTCACGCCCGCCGCAGCTTGCCAGAGAGCCCAGTGAGACGACACAACCTCGCCCCTAGACAGTCCCTCGGGGAAATACTTGTCCATGCCAGTCGACATGGAAGGTGGCAGCGCCGTATCCATGGTCGCTCCAATATACAGGCCCGCCATGGTAAAGTTGAGCGACCCCTTCTTGGCAAGCACAAGCTCGTCCCAAAAGTTCGCCTCAGCAGTGCGGTACCAGCTCAGGGGTCCACGCATCGTGTTCTTTGCGTACTCGCGGACGTAGTACTCCAGATCCGCGCCCCTGACGACGGCGAGGCGCCCAGACTGGGCAGGTTCTCAAAGATGAGCCCCGTGCGGGCGTCGAACCCGAATTCTCCCTGCGGTGTCCTCCCTCCGTACAGCGCGAGAAGCGTCTGCCTGATCTTGTCCGCGCCGCGCAGTTTCGCGTCGACGGCCGGGTCGCGGAATTGCAGCTGGTAGCCGAAGCTGGGAGTCATGCCGGCTGCAATCTGGTCGGCGAGGTCGACGTAGGTTGTGGTCGGCGGGAAGTAGGGCGTCGCGACGCTGAAGATTCCCTTGTAGAGGGAGGGATGCCAGAGGGCGGCGCGGTACACCATGGCGCCGCCCCAGTCGTGGCCGCCGAGGATGACCTGCTCGTGGTTTCCGACGATCGTCTTGATGAGGGATGCCAGGTCGTCGGACATGTTCTTGAGGGTGAAGTGGCGGAGGTCGCGGGGCGCGCTGGAGCGGCCGTAGCCCAGCATGTCTGGGGCGACGACCTGGTAGCCGGCGGCCGTCAGGGAGGGGATCTGATATCGCCATCCATACGAGAGATCGGGGAAGCCGTGGAGGAGAACGACAGTGCCGAGGGGCGTGCCCTTTGGTTTGGACAAGAGGTAGTGATAGGTGTTGGAGCCGATGCGCGTGTAGTGTCGGGTGTGGTTGAAGCCCAGATCATAACAGGCGACGGACCTCGCGGCAACTGTTGCAGCCAGCACCCAGGCGAGAAGAGACAGGACGTTGAGGGATCTCATGATGGCTGTAAATCCATGGAGTTGAGGTGAAATAAGCGTCAAGTAATGGATGGCTATCAAGGATCCGTCAATGAGTACCTTATATGAGGGACGTCAGCTCCTTAAGTGTGTCCACGATTCTGAACTGCGAACCAACAGGAGTCTGACACAACAAGGCATTCATTGCCTTCGACTTCAATGGCAAACATTTCAGATCTCCTTCCTGATGCCAAGGATGCTTTCTTCATCAGGCAATGCTTGCTCGATGGTGCCTCGATGTGCCGAGGAGAGATCTCCAAAGGATGCAATGCCGCGCTGTGCCCACGCTCGAAGTGGTCGGCAGCTTCCCCTGCATTGGAAGCAACCAAAACTCATTGGTCAATTGCATCATTTCGAAGCAAGGTCAGCAAAGGTTTGCAAAGGTGGACAGATGAGGGGACTCTTCTTACGGACAAGTGGCAAGGCGTTGGCGTTGGTAGCTGGGATCACAGTACTGCGAGCCTAATCGTTTCGAGCGAAACTTGCGAAATTCGACTTGGAATACTGGCATTCTGCTACTGCATGATCCTTGTCGTCAAGGCCCCGGCCAATATGAGATTCGCGAATCCACGCGCGCCGAGCCCTGCCGTTGCCCGTCCTCCCCGGCCCACAGCGGCAGGATGGCGACAGGGGTCTTTTTATCCATGCCGGCGAGGGAGACTTGTGACAGAAGAAATGTGTATACTCTCCATTGATCAGAGGGGAATGATTCCAGACCGCTGCTGAGTGTTGTCGGAGGACTAGCCTGTTCAAAAACACATCTCTGAACAATAAGAAGACTTGAATCTGGAATCAGTAGGCCAGCCGATTACTGGGGGGACAATTGTCAGGTCATGACCCTTTAAGTGTTGGCTTGAACATTAAATACAGTTAAAAACGATTTCACGCAGTGAAAGAGTTTCCAAACACTTTTCCCACGTCATGTCACACCATGGGTATACAAAGTGATCAACGGCATCGACAGCCACCAGGCCTACGGATATTGAAGGGTATGTGGTGGGATCCCGCATAAAAGATGGGCAAGGAGCCCTGGGTTTGTACTTCAGCTGCAGAAGGTCTCTATCCTGGATTAACAAAACACAGAGGGTCTGGCATTCTTCTCCAGGTTCATATAATGCGCCCGCAAGCTCTTCCGCCTGGCGCTTAATACCATGTGAGATGAAAAATAAAACTATCAGAGGCGTTGGTATAGCAGAGTGAAGAGGTCTTCCGAAGTTCGCTTCCGCAGTCGGTTCGTAGCTAGGTAGGTATAGGGTAGAACAACAGGTGAAATCTGCCTCCGCATTTCTCGAGGACTTCTCCGCGTTCCTTTTATACCAATCTCAACTGCTGCCGCGTCTGTAGAATGCCCTGACCGCCATGTTTCATGGATGCCGCAGCGAGGGCCCTGACAAAATTCCGATGACATCTGCGCATAAAAGGTAGCCACGTGGAAATAAAACACACGGGATCACATCATGAGCTTTTCCCCAGTTTCTTCTTCACTGGAAGCACCAAAAATGCCACGTTTGTCCTCACACTGCATGGCCCATGGGCTCGGCACCCTCCTCCATGCGATTTCCTCCGAAATGACCCCCCGAAGCATGATGCGGAACGAAAACAGACTGACTTTGTTTCAAACACTACGCGACAAAAGTGGCCAATCACCCCGTCTATTCTCTCGGAAAGCTCTATGACCATCATATAACAAATGATATGTACTTTGAGGAGCAACACTCATCTATATTTCCCCTCCTCACCAACCCCGCTTAGACGCCTCCTCCCCCTCAAACGCCGACACGGACGTTCGTCTCAGCCCACATATTGCGGCAGTCAGAGCCAACTCCAGAGTTCCACTTGACAAAGTTGGCCGGCGAAATCTTGTTGAAGCTGTAGATCTGATTGTAAGTCACGCCTCGGGCCACCCGATGGAACTTCTTGCAGTTGGTGACCATGCCGGGCTGGATGGGCATCGGAGTCGCGATCCCGTTGTCGGGCTGCGCCGGCGAGGGGCTGCCAGCGATGAGGCCGTAGGTTGGAGGAAACTTTGACCATGGCCAGCCCATGCCGCATTCGAAGGAGTTAGTGCACAGCCCGGGCAAGTCTGTCTTTGCAGGGCCATTGCTGGGCTCGAACGGTCGTCAGTACAAGCTTTTCCCATTATTCTAATTTTGGAAGGATGAGTATGTATTACCCGGGAGGCGCGCTTCAGGGACGATGCAACCTCGCAACATATTGGCCGTGGTACCTGCGCTCATCCCGCGACAGGGGACACGGTGGTTTCTCTCGTTGGAAGGGCTCACTTCCTTGGGGTCTGGACTCTTGCGGGGGTTTTCCCTTCACAAGCCAGAGAAGAGACTTGGTTAGAGTTAGAGTTAGAGAGAGAGAGAGAGAGAGAGAGAGAACACGGGAAAACTCTGATCGTGTCCCCCATTGACCGAATCTTGGGAGTTTTTTTTTCCATTTCTCACATGGGCATATGGCCTGCCGCGAAAGGGAGTTGAGCCGCTCGAGGACTTTGCAACCCCCAAAACCCCGTCTCTTTTCCCTCTGACCGAACTGAATCCTTCGGTCGATGCCGCGCCGACCAGGATCTGTTTACAATTTCAGAGAACGCCGCGGAGATTCAGACTTGTTGGGGCTCTCGGTTGGAATTTCGCCGTCAGTGAAGATATTCGCGGCTAGCATAGACCTTGCTCAGGGGCTGGGACGGGCGAGACGGTGGACCTTGCAAGATGAAGACGCATATCCTGTCGCTGTCAACAAGGTGATGAAGACTTGATGCCACAGTACAGAGCATCGACAATGTCATCGATTCATATAAGTGATCAAACCTCACATCTCCCGTCTCTCGCTAAGCGCTGGCTGACAGGCCTCTTCCCTCTGTCTCTTTTCCCACCCGGCAGTAAGGTAGCCTCTGTTGGTGTTGCTGCCAGCCTCACTCATTCTCTCACTTATATCATTATTGTCTGTCCCCTTACAACTTGGGCCAGCCTCGGCCAACACATTTCATCGTTTTCTTTTATTCTTTCTCTTTTCCTCTCCTCCCTCTCTGCTGCCCAGCATGAGGTGTAAGGATCCCCTCGCCTCCCTAGGGAGCTGCCTCGGCTTCTTCGCCGTTGCCACCTCAGCCCTCTCAACTGGCTATGACTCGGAGACGTTCCCTCATCCTGCCCTCGTCCCCAAGCCCACGTTCCGCAATCTCTGTCCAGTACCCTGCTCCGACGCTGGCCCGACCGGCTTCTCTTGGTCCGTCGTGCCGTCCGTGTCGGCCCTCAAGCAGTGCAACGAGACGCTGCTCATCGAGGCTTCGCTGGTCAAGTCCATCACCACGACGGACGAGGAGAACACGATCCGTGCCTGCAGCGCCCCCGGATCGTCCTCCAGGCAGGCCCTCGCCAGCGACCAAAGGTACGGCCCGCCGTGCCTGCCTTCGGTGGAGCTGAGGTCCGCCAAGGTCAACGTCGAGATCGGCTGTTGGCAGGAGACGGTCGACGGCAGCAGGGCGTCCGACATTGTCAACGCCACGCTCCAGCTGCAGAAGAACGTCATCGAGGACCCCAACTGCGAAGCGACGGCCCTGTCCGCCAGGTCGGGGGACGCCGTCGTCGGCCTCTGGATCGGCGGGCAGATCCGCAAGACGTCGGCGACGGGCCTCATCGAGCGCTTCATCGCCCTCGTCGAGTCCAAGGAGGGTCCGCTGCCCAAGAAGGCGGCCGCCCAGGTCTGCGGCTCGACCAAGGGCCAGCCGGCGAGCCAGAATTTTGGCATATTTTACGACGCCTCCAGCAAGATCGGCGACGTCTTTGGCGCCGTCCAGGGCTGGGCCGAAGCCGTGTGCCTCGAGATGCCGAGCGCGGGCGAGACCTGGAAGGGAGAGCATCTCAGCATCATCCCCGGTCTCGCTCTCACCATGGGTGCCGATGCCGTGCTCTCACCGCCCAAGGACAAGAACTCGTCCGTCACTTCGGTGGCGTCGAGCGTCGTCGCGCAGCCCACGTACAGCGTCACCTCGCTGAGCCTCGGGCCGTCTGCCTCGGTCTCGGTCGCAGCCAGAGGAGACCACTACGACCTTTATGATCCCTACGATGACCTCAACATCGACGAAGACGGCCTCGAGGATCGCGACGAGGAGTGTCGGGCCGCCACGGTCGAGGCCATCGACGGCGGCAACATCACCGTGCTCAACCCGTGTCCTCTCAACGTCTGCTCCAACATCTGGGGCCAGTGCGGCGGCACGACCAAGGACTTCTGCGTCGACACGACCGTCGACAAGACGCCCGGCACGGCGCAGAAGGGCACCTACGGCTGCATATCCAACTGCGGCATGGACAGTGTCAACAACAAGGTCGGTCCCGACAAGTTCCGCGCGCTCGGCTACTTTGAGGGCTGGAACATGGACCGGCCGTGCCTCAACATGGACACCGAGACGATCCCCCAAGGACAACGACATCATCCACTTTGCCTTTGGATGATAGGTGAGGACTTTTCCATCAGCATCGGTCCCAGGAGAAGGACCAGTTCGACAAGTTCGTCAAGATGAAGGCCGGCTTCAACAAGGTCCTGTCCTTTGGCGGCTGGGCCTTCTCCAACGAGCCGGCGACGAGCCACATCTTCCGCAACGCGGTCAAGCCGGCCAGCTCGCTGCGGTTCGCCACCAACGGTCGTCAACTTCATCTCGGCCAACGGTCTCGACGGCGTCGACTTTGACTGGGAGTATCCCGGCGCCACCGACATCGAGGGCAGTCAGCCCGGCACCCCCGAGGACGGGAAGAACTACCTCGCCTTCCTCGGCCTCGTCAGGCGCCACATGTCCCAGGGCAAGACCATCGCCATCGCCGCGCCGGCCTCGTACTGCTACCTCAAGGCGTTTCCCATTGCCGAGATTTCCAAGATTGTCGACTACATCATCTACATGACGTACGATCTGCACGGGCAGTGGGACGTCGGCAACAAGTGGGCTTCGTAAGTCATCCTCTGCCGTGGTCTGATCCTGGTCTTGATCCTTTCTTCTGTTGAGCCCTGTTGCCGTTGCTGCTGCTGCTGCTGCTGCTGCTGCAAACCAGAATACTGACGCACATCCCAGCGACGGCTGCCCCGGCGCCAACTGCCTGCGGTCGCACGTCAACCTGACGCTGACGCAGGGCGCGCTCTCAATGGTGACCAAGGCGGGCGTGCCGTCGAACAAGATCATGGTCGGCGTGAGCAGCTACGGCCGCGGCTTCAAGATGGCCGAGAAGAGCTGCGAGGGCCCCAGCTGCTTCTTCCTCGGCGGCCGCAACCAGTCGCCGGCCAAGCCCGGCGTCTGCACGGGCACGAGCGGCTACACCGCCGACGCCGAGATGATGCAGATCACGCGCATGGCCAAGGCCGGCTTCGACAGCACCGAGATGTCGAGCTACCACGACGACTCGTCCGACTCTGACATTTTCCATCTACAACGACGTCGAGTGGGTGTCGTGGATGAGGCCCGAGACAAAGGCCAGCCGCAGGGTCATCTATCGCCTCGCCAACATGGCCGGCACCAGCGACTGGGGCCGTCGACCTGTCAGTCGACGTCGGCAGGGCCAACACGGAGAGCAGCCTGCTGAACTGGCCGACCATGGACCTCGGCGTCAACTGCCCGCTCGACACGACCTACGACACGCTCGACGCCCTCGACGCTGTCGCCGGCGGCCGTTTTACCGGCCTGAACGCCAAGAAGAACGAGATGACGACCAAGCAGAAGGAGAACATGGGCAAGTCGTACTCGGCCAACACGCCCAAGGTCCAGTCCATCATGGGCAAGTCCTGCGGCACCAAGTAGACTGCCGAGGGATCTGCCCATGAATGCGGCAAAGTCGCAGAGGTGCAGGCGGCACAGGATGGAGGCGGCAATCGCAGGATTTCCTTGTTCGGCACATCACCCGTGATTATTGCTCACTTTTCCCCTAGCCTCATCTTTCCGCCAGCCTCGACTTGGTCCAGATCCACCCGCGGACCGCTGCGTGCGGGCCGAAGGGGCAGCAACCCACGAGAGTCGCGGTCCCGTCGTTCTACGACCTCGACAGAGCAAGAGACGCCAGCGTCGCCGAGGACTCTGGTGAGACTCGCGGCTTCACCGTAGGCCGGCAGCGTTTCGATCACTTCGAGCTGCAGTCTCCGCAGGTGAGAAAATCGGCGCGCAGCCTGGTCGGCCAGCGCAACGGCGTCTCGGTACATGGCTGGCCAGGAGGTTATATGGCCGATCCGAAGGGTCTCGAGGGACGGTGGCAGGCGGGACAGGAAGTCCTCGGGGGTCGTTCCCCTCATCTTGCGTGACTCTTTCCTGCTTTGTCTCGAGATGGACGTCTGGCTTCCTTGTGATGAATTATTCGGCTCATAGTCTGCCTGCGTCTCGTTGTCGTCTTCATCGTCATTGCCGTAGTATCCTTTTTTAACCGGCCCGTAGAGGAGCATGCGGTCAATCTCGAGCGTCACGAGACTAGGAAAGGAAGCCCAGGAGGGGTAATATTCCTCATCGAGAATCCCCAGCTCCGCGTTGATGGACGAACTGAAATTCCCGCCGGCAATGGAATAGCAGAGGCGGCGCAGCCTGCTCGCCGCCAACGTCAGGTCTTCCTCGGGAGACAGCACGTCATCCTCGAAACCCGTGTCCTCGCAGAAGTACTCCAAGTCCTCAAGCGCAGGGCAGCCCGCGAGAACGGCGCGTAGGTGCCCGCGCTCTATGCCGTTTATCGACAGCTTCCGGAGGTGGGCCAGCGACACGTCCCAAATATCGCCGCTGTACTGCTGCTCCATCCAGTGATTCGACTCAGCCTCGCAGTCGGCCGCGACTAGGACACGGAGGTTCGGCGCCCGCGCCACGAGTCTCCGAGCCTCTAGATAGTAGTACGTCTCGTCGCCACCGGCCCTCAGCCCGGGGAAGGCGAGGTAGGTCAGTCGCGACAGGTCGTACGACCAGGCGCGCCAGTCGCGGTGTGCGTCGGCGAGCTCGTCGAGACACATGGTGCGCTCGATGAGGAGCTGGTCCAGCGAAGGGGCACAGAGCGCGACGGTCAGCTCCTGGAGCAGCTCGAGCGACACGTCAGCGGGGTCAGTGGCATCGTCGCCCATGGCCAGATATCCTGTATCGCCGCCACTGTCGTTGCGCATGCGCACCTGCTGGCGACCCCGCACCGTCGCGTCTGCGATCAGGTCGGCCTGAAGCTGTCGCATCTCGGTCACCTCGGCGTTGCCGCTGGATGTGATCTGCACCACGCCCGTCCATGGAGCGTGATACAGCGCCAGGGCACGCACGCCGGCCGCGAGATCCTGCCTATCGAGGAGGGTGCGGAGGAAGAGTGCGAGGAGGCGCTTCTCGCGAAAATGGCAGCGGGCGTTGAAGAGTTGGGCGCGGAAGGTGCGGCGGTCACCGGCGATGGTGTGAGGCAGCGCGGCGTGATAGAGGTGGAAGAGCACGGGCTGGGCGTGGGCGCGGAGGCGTCTGCACGAGCGACTCAATGATGAGAGGGTCTTCTGGTCGTCGGAAGCGGCGCCGACGAGGGCGAGGGGAGCATCGACGGCGCAAGGACGGTTGCAGTGAAGGCACAGCTGGGCGCAGATGAGGTCCAGCGTCTCAGGTGGGAGGTTGACGAGGATGCCCGTGCATTTCTCAAGGGCGTCTGGAAGCGACATGAGCGAATGTGGGAGCTGTGGCCCAGGTGTCGGGGAGAGAAGATGGAGATTGTTGATGCAGAAGCATCGTGTCCGATCCTTTGGACTCTGTATATATCGTGATTTCCACCTTGTCGTGTTCGACCTTTCTCGTGTTCGACCTTGTTGTAGGAAGAAGGAGAGGGGGGCTTATTTTGAAATGGCAGGAGCACATCAAGATAATTTGAACCCCCCTTGCCGACTTGGACCTCCTCCTCCCTCCTGCCTGCTGGCTGCGCGACGAGCCCCTGAGCTTGGGGGGGGGGTCTACTCCTTCCAGAACGATAGCCTCTGCGTATGTGCTCTAACAGCTGAATGGAGGCAGTTGACAGCAGGCATTCTGAGCGGTCATGATGCAGCTCTTCAAGTTTGGGGATTCGTTTGCTTTTCCAGTTCCATCAAGAAAAGTAGACCAATTGCTGCCAGTGGTGGGCTTCCTGGGGAAAGCTATCATATGTCCAGGGGGAAGGAGGGCGCCGTGACTGTAATGGCATCCTGGAGAAGCCACTCTATTCAGTTTTAACTTGTGAGCTCAGTTTGAAGTCTTCTGCGAGAAGTTGACTCCTACAAGGCAGGTGATTGATTGGGCGTCACTGGCCGCCAGTGAGGTACAGGCCTTCGTCGTCCTTCTACAAAACCTTGGTTCCGTCTTGACTCACACAGTCTAAATTCCACTCGCCTTCGCGTCCATGTGCTGTAATCCCAGTGTAATCACTCTGGGGGTCGTCGGTAGAGTTTGTCCCTTGGCGAATCGAACGTATAAGTATACCGTGCCGTCGCTACCTGATCGAGGGCGCTTGTGTCTGAATATCTAGATAGCTTGGAAAGTTTACAAGAATGGGAAGGCGTTTGCTGCTGGCAATGAGTTGCCGGGGAAAATGTAAGCCTAATCCAACGGAGAATCGCCCGGAAAACTCTGTCCCTTACCTCAATCGGTGAGAAGCGAAATGATTTGACGTACCAACCGGCCATTGATTGCATGCCTCTGTCGAGTGGCTAGGATCCCTAATACCGTGGGCATGGACAGAAAAGCCAACCTAGGTACCTAGATGAGAATATTTACAGTATCTTATATAACGATGACATCAATCGAAGGACAAAAGCTTTCAATGAGCCCTTTCATACAGTTACTTCATCCATCCTGTCGGTCGGACCATGGGGCGATGAGATTTCGAAACAATACTTGTTCAGTCGTCCACGCAGCTGGTACGCGATGTTCCAGAAAGGTAGATCGTTCATTACAATGGACGACTAGATAACTTCGATAGCTGATGATACGCCGTGACAAGGCTCGGTCAGAAACCATGATTCCTCCAATCTCACTCCACAAGCTCTCCAGTCCTTAAAATTTGAGTCAACCCAGTTGTCGTGTGAACCAAGGACGTGTGGATCGGGATTGATCAACGGAAGAGACTGGTCTAGCACTGAGCAAGCCACCAACAAGTGGACATGATGAATCACAGATCGACTTATGACCACAACGATTTGTAGCCGCAGAGTGACCTATCAGTACCTTTTTGTGAGCTCTTTCCAGCTGGAGAAGGGTTTTACGGTGACTAGGCCCCGGAATGCGTTCTTCGTACTCACGGGGCCGAAGACCGGGGTTCCCCCGCATGATCGAGCCGGTGGCTTTCCTTCTATCTTGACCGGTGACAAGAAGGCCGCCGTACAAAACCTCTCTTTTTGTCCGATCGCCAGCTGATTCCTCATAATTTCTTAGACGCCCAGCAAAAAAACAAGCAAAAAAATATGGGGAGCCCATGTAGGTAGTTTGAGAGGTTGTATTTGTACTTCTTGTTGCATGGTCATTCTTGTGGCCAGCTTGACCGACGACTATACCGAGTTGGGGTCCTGCTAGTACGAGTCAACCAGGTTGTTAATAGAAAATACGCCCGGGCTACAGGGCTCCAGAATAGGAGGGTTTTGAAGAAGTCCATGTCCTCGTGGCTGTCAAATGCTGGCCCAAAAGTCCGACAACACCGCGGTGGTTGCTTCAACATAAATTGACCAATATTTGGAGATCAATGAAGCCGACTCTACAAACGCGTGCGTTGCTTAGGGACCTCCCGAACCAGAAAGCTGCGGCTCAGAAAGGAATCATGACGACCTTTGCGTATAAAGCATGTGCATGGTATCAGGAGGATGACGTTTGCTCCTGGTCATCTTACAATATGCGATTCAAGAGAAATGCCAGTTTACGGGGAGCAGAGCATAATCCTTACCTGCGAGCCACAAGATTCTCTGTACCTGCCACTGGAAGAGGAAGGCGAGCGACACTCAGAATCCGCTGGGTATATTCCATACATCTCCCGTGACGAATTACGCACAGGATGGCATGGCCGTGAAGCGACGACAGGCGAAGCTTCTAACTCTAACTCTATGGAGAGCTCATAATGACAGGTCACACATCTGCTAAATCGTTCCATACCCCCCTGCGCATATGTTCAAACATCAGAAATGGACGGCCTCGGATGTTTCACAGCAAAATCATCATGCCCAAATCACCGGCCTCGAATGTAAGATCTGCTCCGCTGACAGGCAAACGTCAATGTTTGATCAGCCCGGAGCGCGGAAACAGAACCAGGCTCCCGGTCCGGGTAAGTGGAAGCCGATACTCGGCACCCCGACCCGATCCTGGGCAAAGCAGGCCCAAGCACGCGTAACGCAAGAAGTCTATCAACGTTTGACACGCTCCGAGCATCGAGCTCCCAAAAAAATTGGTCCAGCTGTATCCAGCAGCATGTGCTCGTGTGGCGGCCGAGGCTGCGTGCGAGCTTTCGAATCGCGGGCCCCTGTTGGCCTGTTGGGGGACATCGCGATCACCATGAGATTGACTCAGATTGGCCATATTCGAGATGGTTATCGTACGGTACTTCGGCGCCATGTGATTGAAGTCGGTGCACGATATCATCGGCAGTTAGTAGCTCAAATGAATCTGGTAGTCGGTCATCTCCGTTTTTACAGACGCACATACCCTCAAAGCTGATGATGGCTCAACCGCTTGGTTACGTTAATAAGCGGCATATTACAGTCAGCTTGCCCAAACTCTCCCAATATCACGACCCTAACTCTGCCTCAAGCATCAGATGCTCTCGTACCAGTGCCATCCATCTCATCCAACAAACTTCAACTCTGCACGCTGCACCCACCCAGCTGACCTCGCTGCGCCCCCAGCGATTACCATCAACCACCGCCCTGAGACACAGCCCATCGAGCCGTCGATCGCCATACCAAACCAAGAACCCGCTAGACCCGGCGCGGAGGTCCCGCCCCGCCGCCAGACCGGGCTCGACGGCAATCCCCTATCCTATCACTAAACACCAATCATCAGAAACAGGACAAGGGCGGGCCAAACTCCAATCCAAAAGGCGAGACATATGCAATGAATTGGCTCCCATCCCAGAGGGTCAAGTCTTCAAACGATTGGTCAATATTGGGGGGACCCAGGACGTGGGGCTTCGTCAAATGAGACACTGCAGGAGTGCAGCCTCACGCGGGATGAAAAGAAACAAGAAATGGTCTTGTTGAGCCTCGCCTTGCCCTTCAGCTAGTCTTCAACTGTCCAAAGCCCGCCACATGAAAGAACGTCGGCGCAATGCCGATCTTTGGCAAAGTGGCTGTCGGCCGAAATGGCGGCACTGGCGCGACGCCTGACATGAAGATTTGAATGAAGGGTGCGCACCCATTGATCAACGGATCATCTAGTGGCTGCACTACTGCGGCATTTGGAGTGGCATGCGTCTCGCAATCCCTTTAATGAGAACGAAGAAGCTCGGGGCAGCTTTCTCTTGACGATGGGCCTGGAAATGGAAAACTGGTCCGGAACAGGGGAAGACGCGGAATAAGAGAGCACTGGCACCTGCCTCGGTTCAAACATGGGACGTTCTAGAAGACCCAGAAAACTTCCAATCTGGAACACTTTGTCCGCCGACCTAGCGGGCAGGAGAAAGCAGGAGACAAGGAGCTCACCCTCTTGAAACAGTCTCTGAACGAGCTTGGGGAGGGGCTCGCCCAGCGTCTTGTGGGCCATGTGTGCATCGCATTCGGAGAGGAGCCGCATCATGTTGCTACTCACAGGGAAAGGGAATGAGAAAGGCATGAAATGTCTAGCGGTCGGTGCGGGACACGAGCGCGGCGTGCAGCTCGTTCATGTCGGAAGTCACCTCGTCGCAAGAAGCAAGGGTGGCCGAGGAAATGTTTTGGCGGGGATGAACAAGAAAGAAACGCGGGATGAAAGGTACGAGGTCGACGATCATACCGGCTTGACTGCCGTCCTCTAATCATCTTTGGGGTCTTTTTTTTGGGTCTTTTTCCGAGCTTGCCGCTCGTGGGCTGACTGACTGACGACAGCGACAATAGCGGTGATGGAGGTAGGTACTTCGTAGTGCAGCGCACTGCAGTGCCCAGTCATAGCTTGCCAGCAAATGCAATGGAGGGATGGGCTGGTAATATGACTGTTGTCCTGTGGCCGTCGAAGGGACCCGGATGCTAGTCGGTCGGTCGGTCGATCGTGTGATGGACGCAATCGGTGAGGCGGTGGTGGACGGGCTCGAGGCATGACATTGGACAAAGTGGTCCTGCGTCTGCATGATGGCATTCGGGTCGATTTTCTTGGCTGGATGAACACCTTGTGTATGCCCTGGGCCTCCCTTGGCGGGTCGCTCGAAGACGACACTAAGAGATGGCCTGTGGCTCATTCGGTGGACAGTCCGCTCGTTTGTCTGTCAGTGAAATGACAGAGGCGCATGATTAATGTCGGCTTCGCCCGAGACGTATTAGCTGACTCGGAACATGTCTGATTGAGATCACCAGTGTTATCGATTGACCCAGACGATGGCTTGGGATCCTGGTGAGGACCCAGACGCAGACTCAGACCCCTCGATCGGATCTGTTAAACCAAGCCGGATAATGGGGTTGGAAGAGGGGAGCGAACAAAAGGATAAGCGGTGAACTGACCCTCGTCACATCCTAGAGGTCGTGACCCCGAAGGCCGGAAGCAAACAGACAGTCGCCGGATGCAGATAATGGCATCAATGACTGTCACGTTGAAGTAGCTCGGACGTGGCGCTGGTTGGTGGCGGACCGGTCGGTATGTGCCTATCCGTCTTCGCGAGCAAATGCGTGATGGACGCCGACCATCCATTCGCACCCAGCACCGTATGCGACTGGTGGAAACGTGATGGATGGTATCGTGGTCCGTGTTGCTTGGACGGCTTAGACACCCTAATCTCCATGTCGACCTTGCAACCTGGGGGCTTCAGCTTCAGTCCGTGTCTGCAATTATGGGCCTCGGCAATGGCTTGGGCGGCCTGAGTACGTTTCAATGGTGTAGTCTCGGTGGGAGAGACTCGGGCGGGGGTCTACCACGTACATCGCCGCATCCTTCGTCCGGGGGGTGGAGGACCACGGGGGAAAGGGCACCAGCAATTGCAGGAACGACTGAAGCAACAGGCTCATTGAAACAGGCCATGTGCGCCGCAGCCTCGTCTTCGGGGCAGTTGTTGTGGTTTCGTGGCCACCGTGCGAGGGTCATCCTCGTCCGGAAGCCGACACGGGGGATTGTTGACCACGGCGACGGGTCCCAACTTGGGGTTCGTCATCCGGCGGCCACATGGCAGGTCAAGGAAGAAGCCGTCCTGGATGGATGATAGCGTTGGAGATTGTGAGCCGGTCGATTAATGATGACTCGCCGCTGGAAGCCAACGGGAAGGCCGCGACACGATTCTCCCTCAGTTGACGGCGGCGGAGGGTGTGGATGTGAAAGAGGCGGCGGCGCGCTCTGAAGTCATGCTTTTCTTACGCCATGACGGGCGTGGGTGGCATCGAAATTTGAGAGCGAGTTCTCCAAGCGCCCCCAGAGGCGGGAGGTTCGTTCTAGTCCCTGGCCACCAAGAAGATGACGTTCCTCGGAGATCGCGAACACACTGGTGTCGTGGTTGTTGCCCGAGTCTGATCGTTAGTGAACGAACGAGCTGCGACTGCACGCTGGTGCAGTGCACCACCGCGAACCAGGCGGAAGGGGGGGGGTGGTTCAGGTAATGTCCGCATTCGGCCCAGTTGTCTGCCAGCGCGGGTGGCGGCGATGATGGCGATAGTGTCGGGTAGGAATGGTACTTGGCGTTGAACCTACGGACATGAATGCGCTTCTCGGCACTGGCGGGGAGGCGGGGAGCGAGGCAGAGCGGCGTGAGGCAGTGAGAGGATGAGAATCGAAGGGATGGGCAAATTAAGCCGGCGGACTGCGTAAGGTCTGGTCGCGCGACCGTACGATGCAGTCAGCTGCAGAGCCTGTCCTGAGTGCATTGAAACCCATCTCGATGGCCTCGACGGATGGAATTGATGAGGATGCTAGCAAATGCTGTGCCTCATGGAGAGGATTGTCGTTCATTGAAAGCGAGGCTACGATGGCGTGGCCAGGCGGTTGCGGTTTCTGGTGTTTTCAATGTGAAGGGAGGCACAAACTGACACCAGGTACATCCTTCCATATTGGGGATCGATTGGATGCCTGTTCCATGCAGGGACTGGGTCCTGGTCGAGGAACTCCAATTTTCTCCACTAGACCCCACCCAAACATGATCCCTCGAGCCCCTTCGTCCCTTGCCCTCGCCCTTGTTTGCCCTTGCTCTCGCCTTGCCGCCAACCGTCTCCACTTTGCTCTTGATGCTCACCCAGGTGCCAGTCCACATGTCGCATGGTCGCATGGGCGCATGGGCGCAGGGA
Source organism: Verticillium nubilum (assembly GCA_002851675.1). Lineage (NCBI taxonomy): Eukaryota > Fungi > Ascomycota > Sordariomycetes > Glomerellales > Plectosphaerellaceae > Verticillium > Verticillium nubilum. The sequence goes on along the minus strand of NMXI01000036.1, from coordinate 419,757 downwards.
TCCCAGGAACTCGGACTAAGGCTTGCGTCTAAACCGGTTCCGGAGGGAGGCGGCTCAGGGGTCTACGCAAGGCAGGATCGGCGCATGTGCCAATATTATAAAGCCTTGCGGACGTGCCTCGCTTGATGCATGCGAAAAGGGGGAGGGGGTTCAACCACGGTGTTATGTGCCTTTTGTTGGAATGATCCAAACGACCAAACAATGCGCTCCGTCAATGCTCACCGCCATCGCTGGTATGGATGGTGCGGATGGTTGTCCCCTGACACACAGCATGCGTAGAGTCACAGACGCAGGATGCAGTGGGCGCTGCTGCTGGTGCTGCTGGTGCTGCTGTACAAGTATAACAAGTGTGTGCTATCTCTGCCGGCTCATGCATTGGACAAGTCATCCACGGTGGCCATGTAATGCAGGCCAACTCACATTTTGCCTCCCTCCGCTCTTCTTGCATCTTCGGGCTCCGATGCGGATGCGGCGACAACAATTTGTGGCATCTCACCGACAATAGGCCCTGTCTGGAGCAAACACGCAGCTGAATGTTGACATTCCATGATCGCCTCTACCTTGGTCGTGAAAATGAGCCCCCTCCTCCCCCCTTTTTTGCTAGGGACGGGCGGCTGAGAGAAACACTTCCAAAACGAATTGACCCCCTGACGTAAGTAAGAAGGCAGACCAACAAAACCCCTTGCTCGTACCGACAACATGGACAGCGTCCCCATCGCCAATTCCATTTCCACCAAAAGCGTGTTCTTTCCTTTTTCTAGATCAAACTAACGACGGTACTACGCTACCAGTCTAGGAAGCAAGGTCGTTCGTCCTGGCGGCGGATGGCAGCGCACTTGCCACTCCTGGTACGGAGCGCCCCTTCGTCGGACACCAAATGGGACGGAGCGGCCGCCCTAGGCTTGGTGTTGAAGGTGAGAAAAGGGTCGGGTGGCCCCCCCCTTTTTCTTCCTTTCTTTGACACCACACTAGTGTAGGAGGTATTGGAGATGAAGCTGGCATGAGTGTTGCGCGGCGCGGCGCCAGGAGATTCAAAAGGCGGAGGGCGATCGGAAAGTCGGGGATCCGTGGTTTTGACTCGCTCGCCCGCTCCGATTCAGGGTCAGTGATCAATGATGACGCTGGCCTTGCCTCAGTGCTGCCACCGGACTGACGGCGCAGTGCGTGCGCGCGTGTTGTAAGCGGGTACCACAATGACAACGCAGCCACGCCAGCTGGTCGCTGACGAGGTTGGATTTTTGCTCTGTGCCAACGCCTTTTCTCATGTGCTTTCGTCGACTGTGCCGCCCATTCGGCAAGGGCAGACAGGGAGGCTTGAGGGTGCATCGCGGGCATGCCCTGGAAGATGGGGGCTTGTTGTTGTTTCGGCCATGTTGTTGTTTGTTGGGGCTGATGGGCGCCCTCCGGCGACATGTCCTGTCTTGTCCTGACTTGTCTTGTCTTGCGTCGCATCGTATCCTGCACAGATCCCCATGCGCCATGCGCCGCCTTGATATTGAATGCCTGGGCTGCGCACCGCACCGCACACATACCGGTACATGCTCACCCAGTCACTCGAGCGCCAGCGCGCCGCAACAACCGCACCGCCGTCGCCTCCAGCCACAGGTAGGCCCGGAGCCATGGCTCGGACGTTCCACAGACGGGGTTGACATTGACCAGGAGGCGTCAGGTGTCGTGAAGGGCTCGGCCGGCTGGCAGAGCTTCCCTTCCATTTTCGGGCGAGTTGCCAATTGCATCGAGATGCGGTACTGGAATAGTGTGTAGTACGCCCTCTGACGCAGGTGTTCGCCTCCCATTGCTTCCTTGACTCGTTGCAGATGAGAGGTGCCGGCCGGCCCCAGGCCCCAGGGAGAGGAGGGGATGGCGAGTGGGCAAGAGCTGGAGGGATGACCAGGAAGAAAATAAGTGGCGGGTGGCGAGAGGCGAGCTGGGCCAAGGGTACATTAGCAGCTGCAGTGGCGGGCCAGTGGCTCCAGGGCGCTTTCTTGGCGCGATCCTACAGCGCCTGTAGCGCCCAGCGTGCGCTGAAAAGCCCCGAACGGGCCTGGCCTGGACGTCTCGGCCGGCCTGGAGCTAAGGTGCTTAGGTAGGTAGGTAGGTATCTTAGGTACAAGTCAGGCTGACGGGGCGGTCAGGTCAGGCCATGTCAGGTCATGTCAGGCCGGGCAGGTAACGTAGACATGTCTTCGATGGTAAGGACGGCCGAGAGCTGGAAACCGAAGTGGGACATGGATGTCTGTTGAACTGAGTGGAATATGTAATGTCATGGCAGGTGCTGAGTCCCTTCCCCCCACTGAGATTCTTATGCAAGTAACAACGCCCACATCATCAGACACGGTGGTTTAATAAAGAGCATTGCACCCAATCTCCCCCTTTGGTGCCTGTGTCCCCCTTCTTCGCACACCCTGGAGTCCCATCGCAGCAGACCCCCCCCNCCACCACACATCCGCCACTACTTGGGTGTGCCCCCCAGACAAATACATTGCCAATCATCAAAATACGTATTGCGTCGCATGTACCTTGGTCCTTGCCGTGGTCCGTGGTCCTTGGTCCTTGGGTTGTGGATGCCGTTCTTGTTACTTGCCCCCCTGTCCTGACTCTCTTGGATCCCTTTCCTTGTCTTGTCACGGCCCTCGCATCATCCTGCAGCGACTCACGCCTCAACCTCTCTACACTGGTGCTGCTGCTGCTGCTACTGCCGCTGCCGCGTTGAGAGTACCTTCTTCTTTTTTCTGTCTGTCAGAAATTAAGAGGAATCCCCGTGTTCTGCACTTGCTATCCCTTTCATATCATCATGTAGGCCGCCCACACCCCCCTCTACCCTCCCCTTACCTTACCTTACCTTACCTTGCAAACCCCTACCAACTACCTACCCTACCTGCCTTACCTTACCTCACTTTGGCATAATCTGTCTCCGGTACCTGAATCTCCAATCTCACACACACTCTTTTAGCATACCATACCTTAATCGACCATCGATCATCGACCATCCCATCCTGGTACCCTCCACACCCCCCAACTGCCTCCAAAGCCTCCATCGCCTCCCTGGTCCATCCCAGACGATCTCCGCTGGCCCCCTCCCCCCTCCACGGCCCACCCTCCATTGCCTCCCCTTGAACTTGGACCTCTTCTTTTTCATCCGACATACACCTACCTGCCTACCTGACTCTGGCTTGCACACTCATTCAATTCACTTCTAGCGCATTGCTGCTTCTTTCCTTTCTATCCCACCCACACTCCTCATCTGCTTCTTACTCCTGCTCCTGCTCCTGCACCTATTCCTGCACCTATTCCTCCTCCTCCCTCTCCATTCGCATTCCTTCCTTTTCTCTCACCCTGGCCACCTGCATCTTCAGCTGCCAACACCCATCCGACGACTGAAGCCAACCGACTGCAGTCCTGTGGTCAACACCAACGAGGACCCAACGTCGCTACCCCTTGCCCGATATTCTTGGTCGACTCCCACCTCTTCATATCGACCTTTCTTGCTCCGTCTCCTGCTTCAGGACTTTCTTGCCCGCAACAAGATCACCAGACAAGCATCTTTGTAAGTCTTTGCGCCCCTAACCCTCTGCTCCCCTTGACCACCCTTCATGTGCTCTCTTCTCCCTGGGCCTTGACCACGAGCACGCCCATGAACTTGCACACTCTTCTCGACATCTGCCCGCTTTCCCACCACTCGAATCACACTCCGGATGCCGGGAAACTCTTGTACACCTCGCTGCAACAACCCGTCTTGTAGCCATCCTCTCTGCACGAGACCATCCTCCCCGTCCACTCAACTCTATTCAACCCCAGTGGACGGCACCCGGGAGCTTTGCTTTCTGGCTCCCGGGCTTGGCATCACTCACGCTTGCTTCTGATCCTGCTGCCCTTCCTTGTTTGGGGCTTGTACCGCTCGCTGACCCGTTTTCTTGTTGCACCAAAAGACCAACCTAGCAGCACTTGTCACATTCATTTCACATCCCTTGAATTGCTTGAGATCCCGCCCTTGAGCCCCTTCCTCTTGAAAACCCTCGCCTGTACAACCTTCGACGCGGATTCGCCCAAATCAATATTTGAGGACGACGACACCTTCGAACCGACGTTTCAGAGTCATGGCAAGCGAACAGGGAGCCGGCGGAGGCATTGAGAGCAATAGGAGGCACCTGTCGACCTCGACCCGCGCTAGCACCGACAACGAGCCGATCCCAGAGACGGAAACCCAGACGACAAACATGAAGCCCGCTCAGCAACCTGAGGAGGAGACACAATTCACACAGGCGCCACAGGGCCTACCGCGTGGTGTCTACCCCCCGTCGACCACTGCCACACCTACACCCACATCAGGTTTGCCCATGTCCAGGGCAACTTCCAGCAGTTCCAGCAACTCGAGCACACCACCATCGACCAGCACCGATGGCTATTTCGGAACCGGCCACACCAGCAAGGCCAGGCCAGTCCTTCCTTTGGAGCCCCCGGTCACCAAGGCAACTCTGAGTGAACTTGATGTCTCCAAGATCATTCACAACCCCAAGTTGCGCCACGATATCAACTTCGACCCCGAACTTCATTTCAGGCCCAACGTGGACGGCGACAAGGGCAGGAGGAAGGAGGTCAAGGCTGAGCATTTCTGGGCTACCCTTCAAGAGCAACTCATCATGTTCGTCATGGACCGCGAGGGATTCTACTCCATTCATGGCGAGAACGACGACTGGTGCCTGCCCCAGCTACTCCGAACTGTCAAGGACATTATTCAGACGCTCGTGCCCGTGAGGGACCGAGTCTATCTGGACGAGGGGTTGAACGTCGAGCTCCTGATGCAGCAGTTTAATAAGGGCATTGCCGATCTTGAGAAGCTGGCATCCTGGCTCTCTCGCGTGCTCAAGTCACACTGCGCTCCCATGCGTGATGAATGGGTTGACAGGATGTACGAGAAACTCAGCAACGGTAACCGGAACAACGACATGGGCGAGCTGGTTCTGGGCATGCGTGGACTGCTCGAGGTCCTTGAGGCGATGAAGCTGGACGTGGCCAACCACCAGATTCGGTGCTTGCGCCCTGTTCTGATTGAAGACACGGTGCACTTTGAGCAGCGTTTCTTCTTCAAGAGGATCCAGCAGGGCAGAGTCGATGTTGGCCCTGCGAGAGAGTGGTATCGGGACGCCGAACGCCGATATGCGGGGGCCATGTCCCCAGCAGCGACGCAGTCTTTCGGCGAGATGGCCGTCTTTTTCGAAGCCTTGTGCCGCCTAATTCGCCCCTCGGTGTACGAAAAAGAGGCACCTAACACATTTGTCTTTGACGAGGAGCGATTCTTGAAATTGAGATCTGACATGCTGGACGCCATCAATTTGGAGGTGTGCATGCGCCTTTATGATGACTTGGAGAGGGTCAGCCGCACCGTCAACTCCTTCCTCGCCAACGGATTCCCGTCCCATCTCGAGGAGGAGCCTGTCATCTCAAGGACATCCAGCCCCTTCGACTTCAACTTCAACACGCCTCCCGCTTCAGGCTCCCGTCCTTCGAGTCTGGCTTTCAGCTCGGCTGACTCGGCAACGTCCTCTCCACGGTCATCCCTGGTCTTACCTAACCAGTCCATTCCGACCTCCGACCCGACTGTGTCCAGGGCTAAGGCTCGCAAGCTCTACAACTCGCTCGTTGCTCTTGTTCAGACGTCCCCACCGGCTGCTCGCCACGAGTCTCGATGGGCCGTCATGGCTCCTTCGCTCGCCATCCAGATCTTCCGATTCACCAACGCCCCTTCCGACATGCTGCCCGCCTTTGAGGCTAAGCTACTTGCACACGTCACGGATGTCCACAGCTCTCTTTTCCGCGAGGTCGAGGATCACTTCAATGCCCGCCTCCTCACCGAGCTTCAACGGCGTATGCGTGAATACCGAGGTCTCAACGGCGTCGCTCTCTTCTCTGTCGCTACGAGCGGTCGAGGCTCGAGCTCTAGCCGCACATGGGATGCTACAGACGGGTCTGGGCGTGACGACGCTGGTGTTGAGGATATGTCCACGAGACTCGCCCACCTCGGTGTGCTGCACTGGCGTGTGTGGGCACAGCTGGCTTACGCTGGTGAGGCCACCGGCGACTTCGAATGCAACATGCAGTCAAATCAGATTTAAACAAGCCAAGCCGAGCTTGTCACCGGTTCAAAGAACACATTCACGAATACGCACACGCCCACCGATACCACACTAATGGATCTGCTGCTGGCCAGTCTTCCGCCAGCCCGTTTCGAGGCACGACGCACTACGATGCTTCTCGTGTCTGCTTGACGCGGAGTATCAGTTTACCATCCTTACACATATTAATCACGGCTCTCAATCGCGTCATTTTTGCATCGGCAACACATCGCGCTCATACACACCGAACAACTACTTTTTCGTTGTTCGTTTCTTTTGTTTATCTGGACCAATCTGAATATTCGGAGTCAAGGGCGCAGGGCAGGCTACACCAAGAGACACTTTTAGACTTGTCCCACGGCACAAGGGAGGGGAAATCCGAATCGGCAGGAGGTATTCGAATCGGCTGTTTTCCTACCGCCCTGTGTTATTTTGTTTGCTTTTCTATCTGCTTGCTACCAACATGGCGTTCACGGGAATGATAGGCAAATCAAGGGGGTCACCACGATGACCGGCGGTTTTGCGTTTGATTTTGTTTGCTGGTGGATGGAGGTGGATGATGGAGGTGAACGCAGACAGACGGCGAAGAATGGGGAGACTCTGAATAATTCGGCATATGGATATCGAGCCATTGCCAACAAGAAGGTCTTCGCGCTAGTGCTTAGCTCTATATCGAAGGACTTGACAGTTACTGCTGGTTTGTGCACGTCGTGCTTGATGTCAAGTGATAATGTGGACATGTCGCTGACAAAGTGTCCCCCCCGCTCTCTATCCACGCCTAGGCCGAATCGTAGTCGGCTGCGGCAGCCACCCGTCCTGCCCACGCCCAGGCGCTGGATGGGCAGCCGGGCTCTCATTTGCCTCGTCTGGGGCGAGCCACGTCACTGGTTCATATACTAAGTTTGTCACTCCGCCACCGAGGCCGGGAATCGGTTGGATGTATTGCATACAAGCCACTTGGAACGCCCACTTTGACACGAGGATGAGAAAATTACATGCAGGCAGGCAGACGGCATGATGCGTGCCCTGCGGGTGAGCCGATCGAGAGGAAACCAGTCATCCGCCTGTTCGTCCGCCTCCCCTTTACGCACCGGTCATTGGCTCTGAAGCGTCCAAGGTTCCGCGGATGTCTTCAGCGATACCCTTGTTCATGACCTGTCGTTCCACGCCGTCCAGACCGAGACGCTTGCCTGCTCTAGGGGCGCTCACCGAGCGGGAAGGGTGGAGAAAGTTTGTGTAACATTGTGCGACACGGGTTCGGTGGTTTCGAGATGGGATTTGGGGTTTTTCAGTGTTAGAGCGGCAGGCAGACGGCGGGAGGTTTGGTGTGTCCATTCGGGTGTCGAGAGCTGTGTTGGCATGGCGGATACACCGTTTGCTACGGCCGCATTAGTCTGGTGCCATCTTGATGTTTCGTCGCTCTTGAGTGCTGGAGCGCGGCCCGCGTTACTTGTGTGTCCGTTGTACGTTGTTTCGGGACCGATTTCTCTGGAACGGGCTGATAGGGCGGCGGACGGGAGGCGTGCTGGAGGGCTGGCGTGCTTGGAGGGGGGGGGGAATGCGGGCATCGCTGTGTGGTACATTGGTAAATTTTGCCTCATATACGATAGTTTGAACAACCCGCGACGCCAATCGCCCCTTTTCCTGGTTCCTCGTTTTGCCCGATAACGCCTTTGTACCCCGATGCGGTGTCCTTTGTAGTATTTTGGAAATGGGGGTATCTAGTTGATGAGAAGGGAGACCTGGCGGATGTTAGATAGGGTTGCGCTGCGTAGGGGGGTTTACTCGAAAGGGGACGTACGGCCATGAAGACGCAGGCGAGGCTGACGTAGGGGCTCAGGCGCTCGCCTACACGCGCAAATTTCCAGAAGATGCCGACGACGCTGTTGAATATTAGACTGTGCTTTTGATGGGCGGATTGGAGGGGGACGCACCCGTCTTTACGATTGTCCATGAAGGAGGGGAAGATCTGGTGCGTGTAGGCGGAGGTACAGATCAGGAGGAGGATGACGAGGAGGAGTGATTGGAAGTTGAAGAGGGCCGACTAGCGGGCATTAGTAGTTGATCATGCAGTATGCGATGCGGGCATACCATCTTGGCGGTTTGGGGGAGGCAGCGAGCTGTGTCCCTGGGAGATGCGATAGCAAGGTGAAGCTGTCGCGGGAGCTGTCCGTCTGCCTGCGATGGTCAAATGGCAAGGTGGCCCAGCTGGGTCGTCGAGCTGGGATTACTCATCGTGGCCACCCCACGAAACTGGAAGCTCGGGCCACTTTTCGTTTCAGGGCTGGACGATGATGGAGCTGTCTCCGTCCAGGCCTTGGAGCCTTGTACTCAAACGCCCTCTATTTTACACTATCCAATTTCCAATTCGTTCTTGCACGCCGAGACTTAAGGACGCAGCGTTTCGCATCTTGTCGCTGGACCGACTCAGCAGGTCGCCTCTTCAACGCCTCTCTAACGCGACTCCCGACGACCCAGCTCGACGACCGACCTGACCGGGTCCAAGCCAACCTCCTACCACCACAGCCGCCACCATGGAGCCTCGTGCGCGCGCCGGCAAGAATGTCGGGCGCATGAACTTCTCCTCCAACGAACGTACGTCCCGCTCCTCATCCGGCGGGTCTCACCCATCCGTCAGGACCCAGATACTGACTGTTCCTCCCCCCAGTTGGCCAGCTCCTCTTCGCCCACGGCGACGTGCGCAACCCTCTCCCAGAGACGATCCGCGTCCTCGACGAGATCCTGACCGAGTTCATCCAAGGTGCCGCTTTCGAGGCCGCACGCAATGCCAGCTACGCCGGCCGCCAGAAGGTCAAGTGGGAGGATTTCGAGTTCGCGTTCCGCAAGAACCCCGCGTTCCTGGGCAAGGTCCAGGAGGTGTTCCAGAAGAAGGGCGAGATTGACAACGCCAAGAAGATCTTCTCCAAGGAAGACGAGACTTCGTTCATCAAGGACACGGCGGGCGAGGAGAGCAAGCGGGACAAGGGCGCGGGAGGTGCCGGCGGCGGACCGCGGCTGCCGCAGGATGAGGAGGAGCTCGGCGAGGCGGACGATGTGGATGATGCTGTTTCGGAGGCGCCGTCGAGGAAGTCGCGGAAGGCTTAGAGGGCTGGACGCAAGGCTCACGTGCGGACGGTGCATATGCTCCAGGCGGGCATGATGGCTCGGGCTGAGAGCGGTGCGAAAGGGAACGAGATGGCTGCTCAGGCTGGGGTGACAGATACTGGGGGTACTAGGAAGTCGGAAGCTGGGTTCGGTCCACAAGAGGCATAGCGATGGCGTTTGGCGCATTGGACGTTTGATTTAGGTCGAGAGGTTGGTCCTCGAAGGCTGGCTTGGGACGGGTGCGGACAGGCCCTGGCAGGAGTTCCTCGAAGACCCGTTGGACATGTTATCAATCCATGGTTGAGGGCAAGTTTCAGAGAAGAGTCGCTCTGAATATCTTTCGAGGGTCCTTTCGGTCGGCAAGACCTGGTACAATCGACCGCCAACATTTAACAACTACAGTCATATCAATCAAATATACAGATCATTGATTCAGAACTCTATGGGGGTATGGAGAGATCGAGACTTAGATTGAGCGAGCATCTTCGTGGGGCTAAAGTGCTATGAAGCATATCGACAATCGGGCTGCGAGCTCAATACAGTGTGCGGATGGTTCAGTCCATCAACGGCATCAACTGAACACACGATCAACGGGGCGACACCGATATCGGGATGCGCTAACTTGACCAAGGCGGTAATGCCAGGCGGTCATGCCAGGCGACATCCTAGTCTCCATTTTTTGCCCTTTTTCGCCTCTCGCCCTATCACGTCGATCCCCAGCCGCTTCTACTCTGCCGACCTGCCCAAACGGACATCGTCAGTCAACGGGCTAAACCTCCGAATGGGTGGGCAGCACAGGCGGACCTGGCTCACATCTCCACCGGACGATGCACCTTGTCAGGCAGGTCCAACTGGGTCCGAAGCTGAGCTCGATATCTCCAGCCTCTTCTGGCCCAGAGGCTTCCCCCGTGGGTCATGAGTTTCCCCCCCACCATCCCACCATCCCGCCCCCCCCCCTTGGCAGTCGTCGAGAAGGCTTTTGCCCCTCAAATCCGCCCTAATGCCCCTCTATCGGAACATGGCCTTCGGCAAACCGCCGTTCTCACCGATCTCGTCATGGCCAAAAGTCTTTGATTCTCTGCAGGATCATGCTGTTTCATCTTGAGCCAACGTTGTTGTTGTTGATTCATGCCTGACATCACTGTCTTTCTCGCTTCCAACTTCTCGCTTCCAACTTCTCGCTTCCAACTTCTCGCTTCCAACTTCTCGCTTCCAACTCGTATCGAACCGTCTCATACCGGGATCGGCCACCATCAGCAATACCTTTGCTGCGACTGACGCTACACTGCACTCTACCGCCGCCTGGCATGCGTTCGACCAGTCATCATGTCTGAAGACCGCGAGGAGACGAGGCACCTGATGCCCCAGACCCCAAGTGCAAAGACCAACTTCGATCAGGGTGACGAGCTCCTCCCGCCAGATCACTTTGAGCATCGCCTCTCTGTCGATAGCAAGCTTTCTGCTCATAATGCCTTCAAAGGTCACGATGGCTTGCAAAATAACGATACCCTCCACCGTCTCTCCATAGGATCTTTTCAACACGGCAGGGCTTCACCAGGTCTCGCCCCCGGTGGCGTGCCACCTCACTATCCAGATCAGTCCTCTCGCGCCTCCAGACTTGTCACAGCCGCCCAGAAGGTCTGGGCAAGCAACCGGGGCGTCTTTCTCGTCGCCCTCTCTCAGTTCTTCGGTGCCCTCATGAACCTCGCCGCCCGCCTCCTCGAGCTCGAAGGCGAGGGCATGCACCCCTTCCAGGTCCTCTTCGCCCGCCAGAGCATCACCATGCTCTGTGCCTCGGGCTACATGTACTGGAAGCGCACTCCTGACTTCCCCCTCGGCAACCCCGAGGTTCGCTGGCTCCTCATCGCCCGCGGTCTCTCCGGCTTCTTCGGCATCTATGGCCTCTGGTACTCCATGATGTACCTGCCCCTCGCCGAGGCCACCGTCATCACCTTCCTGGCTCCCTCCATAGCCGGCATAGCCTGCTACCTCGCCTTCCGCGAACCCTTCACCCGCGTCGAGCAGGTCGGCACCCTCATCGCCTTCCTTGGCGTCGTCTTCATCGCCCACCCCACCTCCCTCTTCTCCTCTCCCGACGGCGGAGACGCTGCGGATTACTCCTCGGGGGCGAACAACGGCACCACCCCTGCCACGAGCGGCAGCCCAGGCATGGACCACGAAGCCACCCCCGCCGAGCGCCTCCGTGCCATCGGCGTAGCCCTCATCGGCGTCCTCGGCGCCGCCGGCGCCTTCACGACCATCCGCTGGATCGGCAAGCGCACCCACCCCCTCATCTCGGTCAACTACTTCGCGACATGGTGCACCCTCGTCAGCGCCGTCGTGCTGACCGCCGCGCCGGCCCTCGACATCGCCCAGCCGGCCCTGCGGTTCGCGCTGCCGCAGGGCGTCAAGCAGTGGGCTCTTCTGCTCTTCCTAGGCCTCATGGGGTTCATCATGCAGTTCATGCTCACGAAGGGCATGAGTGTCGACCGGTCGAATAGGGCGAATGCCATGGTGTTTACGCATATGCTGTTCGCGGCGGGGTTTGACAAGTGGGTTTTTGGACATTCGATGGGGTGGATGAGCTTGGCGGGTTGTGGGTTGATCATTGGGAGTGCGCTGTACATGGTCATCACGAAGGATTCTGGCGCGCCGAGGAGGGAAGGTGGTGTTGAGGTTGGAGGTATGAGGGATGCTGAGGGTGTGCCCATGCTGATGGAGGCTGATGACGAGGACGACTTTGATGCGCTGGATGCCAGGAGGGTGAGGCTTGGAGGTTAAAATATGATGAGCCATGTGTGAAAGTGACAGACGAAGACACGAACGAACATGAGTAAATGAAAAGCCTGTGACGGTCTGCTTTCCACCATGGTCCCGACTTCGGTGTGCGGTGGGTTCGTGCTGTGGACTTGATGATATCGACTGCACACTACTTCCGTCTATGCCTCTGCTGTGGTCATAGAATCCTCACGAAACTGAAGAGACTAAGTTCGTCAGAAATATAGAACCAAGAAAATCCTCGGCAGCCGCGTTGGGCATCTACCAAAGACTTTTCACCAGTCGTTCAACCAGGATCTCAATGCCCAAGTCCAAGGTGGCATTACGGAGCAGGAGTTTGGTAGAAATCTATCAGTTATTTGAAAGTGTGCCTAAAAGTCTCTCGAAGGTAGCCAGCGTTGACGTTCATACATAGCCAATAGCGTTTGAAGGTGCATGGTTCATGTTGTGGCTATAGCGCTATTGATCACTGAAGGTTCTTGGTGCTTACCTTATTTCACTCATGGTTGTCTTTGCTGCTGAAATGTCAGTCTTCTTCAATACTCAGTCCTCGTCATGCGAAACTTCCTATGGTTGTATCCACCCAGAGCTCCCGTTGTGCTGAGATATTGCTGTCAAGTGAAGGTGTAAGATTCGTCACACTTTGTGACTTTGTGGGCGGCAACAAGCGGCAGTGCGGAATGCAGATATACGCGAACACGAAGTGGCTTTTTACGTGGCTGAAGGAGTACGTCTATAATCTATCATGCTTTGAAGAAATTCGCTCGATCAGGATGGTCATTGAAGAAATCAACTTGAGCTGCCCAAGTCGAAGTGTGTGTATGTATCAATCGGGTCTGTTCACTCTACTTATAAGAATATTGTGATACCCAGCAACATGCCGCAATGGAGCCACTGGGTCACTCGTGCAGCGACAGCAGGGATGCAGGAGGTCGCGTCGCCCCAAAATCTTCTAAACGCAAGCTTCAGTCAGATCTTATCGACACGACCACCCCCCAAGCTCCATTTGCGCCCATCAGAACCATAACATCATCACGAACCACCTCCGACAACCGAAACGAATCATCCCATCCACGTCCGCGAAAGTGCGCAATCCGCCAAGATGGTCCAGATCAGCGAGGTCAAGGGCAACAATCGCGACAACCGCACAGCGGCCCACACGCACATTAAGGGACTGGGGCTCAAGGCTGATGGCACCGCCGAGAAGCAAGCATCCGGCTTTGTCGGCCAGACGACAGCGCGAGAGGTCAGATTTCCCCAGGCTGCGCATTGAAAGCTCTGCTAACCCCCATCGACAGGCTTGCGGTGTCGTGGTCGACCTAGTCAAGGCGCACAAGATGGCCGGCAGGGGCGTTCTGCTGGCAGGAGGACCGGGGACCGGAAAGACTGCGCTCGCCCTTGCCATTAGCCAGGATCTCGGCACCAAGATCCCCTTCTGCCCGATTGTCGGCAGCGAGATCTACTCGACAGAAGTGAAGAAGACGGAGATCCTGATGGAGAACTTCAGGAGGGCCATTGGGCTCAAGGTCCGCGAAACGAAGGAAGTCTACGAGGGCGAGGTGACGGAGCTGACGCCAGAGGAGGCTGAGAACCCTCTCGGCGGCTATGGAAAGACCATCAGCACCCTGCTGATCGGCCTCAAAAGTGCCAAGGGACAAAAGAAGCTGCGCCTCGACCCCAGCATATACGAGGCCATCCAGAAGGAGCGAGTGTCGGTCGGCGACGTCATCTACATCGAGGCGAACACGGGCGCGTGCAAGCGCGTGGGAAGGTCAGATGCCTACGCGACCGAGTTTGATCTCGAAGCCGAGGAGTACGTCCCGATTCCCAAGGGTGAGGTGCACAAGAAGAAGGAGATCGTTCAGGACGTCACGCTCAACGACCTCGATGTCGCCAACGCCCGGCCGCAGGGCGGTCAAGACATTATGAGCATGATGGGCCAGCTGATGAAGCCCAAGATGACAGAGATTACTGATAAACTTCGTGGGGAGATCAACAAGGTCGTGAGCAAGTACATCGACCAGGGCGTCGCGGAGCTCGTGCCTGGCGTTTTGTTCATCGACGAGGTAAGCTTATTCTTTCTCCAGAAACACCAGGCTCCAGAAAAAAAGAGCCTAGGCGATTGGGTGCGGTTGTTGACATGGGAATCACCTTAGGCACACATGCTCGATATCGAGTGTTTCACATACCTGAACCGCGCTTTGGAATCACCAATCTCGCCTATTGTGGTTCTCGCCTCCAACCGAGGAATGGCGACCCTTCGTGGCACGGAAGACATTGTGGCCGCGCACGGCATTCCGACCGATTTCTTGGCCCGCCTTCTCATCATTCCAACGACGCCGTACCAGGCGGATGAGATTAAGCGCATCGTGCGCATCCGCTCCACCACTGAGGGCGTGGCCATCACCGATGCCGCCATTGACAAGATTGCAGAGCACGGCGTTCGCATCAGCCTGCGGTACTGCCTGCAGCTCCTGACACCCGCGAGGTAAGCAAAGTCGCCCAAAGCCAATTCAGTCCTGTCACTTGTGGTTGCACGACCCTCCCCAGGCCCAGGGGTGTTTGTGGGCCCTGTGTCCGAGACATCCCCGTTGTTGAGTGCATGCTAACGATCGTCATAGCATTCTCTCCAAGGCAAACGGACGCAGCCAAATTGACGTCCAGGATGTGAGTGAGTGCGAGGACCTATTCTTCGATGCCCGTCGCAGCGCCGGGCTTCTTAGCGGTGAGGGCGGCCGGGGCTACCTGTCATGATGAATGACGATGATGCTTCAATGATGATTGATGCATGGAAAGTCACGTCCAAAGTCACACGGACCCTTTTCTGTCCGGCCCAAGTCGTATGTGATGGGGGAGGAGGAAGAGGAAGAGGAAGAAGAAGAAGAAGAAGAAGAAGAAGAAGAAGCAGAAGCAGAAGAAGAAACGAAACTTGTCACAATTCAATGTACAGCAGCAAAACCAACGGAGTCGGTCGTAATTCAGGCAGGGCAAATTTCAGGAACTGGTCAATGAAAGTCGAGAAGCCTTGAAGGCGCAGGGAGGATGGGGTGGGTGTTGAAGAGAGTCGCACGGCACCACTGTTGAAATGAATTAGACTTTGATGAACCAAAACGATCATCACACGCGGGAAGGCGATTTGAATGATGAATGGACAGTTTCCAAGGGTTGAACACGACAAGGACAGAGTGTTTGTAGACCGGTCCCGACTTATAAGACATTTCTGCTGGCCCTCGCTCCGAGACACCACACGCGGAGCAAAGCACGGCTCCCCGACGATTCCAACCTTTGACAGGTATTTACTGGAGACCACGAGCATGTTAAGCCTCCCGCAAAATCAAAAGGTAATAAGGGTGCCAGCGAGGGGGGAATGGTCGATATGCTCGACCTTCACGTGGAGGTATGTTGGATCTAGGCTTGATTCGGGCGACATTGTCTTTGTCCCGGCACTCGCACATTCCAACGCTACCTCTTCCTGCGCCCCCCAGCTTTGCTCTCTTGCCCCAGTGTACCCATGATGAGCATTCCTGCGAAAAGCATGCTGGCATTGTTGCCTTTCGTCCTTTGAAGCGGCTGGGGCCACCCTCTGCCCTCGCGTTTGTCTCCTTGTTCCTGGGAGCGCGAAGCCCCGACGAGGGCAAAGAGATCCTGACGTTGCAAAGTGAGCAAGCAATGTGACAAGGGACCCGCGGCTTGATGGGGAAGAGGGCCCTCGCGCTTGCGGCTCCTTTGACCACACGTCTGGACCTTGTTCCTGTTCCCCTCTTCGGGGGGGAATTCTTCACCCTGTCACCTTCTTTCATCCAATCTGAGGAAAACATCTCGCTCCCGTTGTTCTTCTTCTTTCTAACCTCATCTCAAACCTCCTCATACGAACGAAACTCCCGGCAAACGCCACGCAACAAAGAAAAGCAACCGACCTCACCCTCTCACTCGACCGAGAAGGGCGAGGGAAGTGGAGCTGGACAGCCCAGCCGGCTTACGGCTGGAAGTAAAGGCCAGACGACAGACATACGGGAGGCAGAGGAACGAGTGGCTCGTCACATCTGCAACGGCTTGAATACCCCAGCACCCTCCCGAGACATGTAAAGACTATCATCCCATCACAACAACCTTCAACCTAGACCCAACCAGCGCCAGCCAAACCAACGGACCGGACTCCGGCTGCCATGCTCCATGCCCCAATCAGGCCTGCCTTTGAACCTCTTCAAACCCTCAGGAACGCTGCATTGCATAGCATTTCCCCCTTGCCCCTTGCCCCTTGACCCCGGTCACCGTCCCGGCCTGCCTCTCACTCTGCTTCTTCTATCACTTCCACATCCTAGCCACCTTCTTGGTGGCTCAGTATGGAAACCGTCATATCTCAAGCACAAGGACATTGAGCCGCAGCCCAACATCCGCCACTTGCAACATATCATTGTCCACCTGTCCCTCAAGTTCTTTGCTTGCCCTTTTGTCCCTTTGCTGGAGCTTTCCCCCGAAACCTAGAATATCACACACACACACACTGCCCATCCCGTTCCCACAGCCAGTCAAAGAGCACAACAGGCGACTGGCCAGGCTCGACAATCGGAGCAAAGAGGCAGAAGAGGTCTCGGGGAACACTGCCCCCAGTCACTCGCAATCCCCATTTCTGGGTCGGTGTGCTCCTCTGATATCTGATCAAACGCCGTCTGTTCCTTTTCCCATGCCCTCGTCTCCCCCCCACTAGTCTACTTCACTCTTGGAGCAGTCCTTCATTTCCTCTCCCCTCGAAACCGCCAGTCTTGTCTCGGCCCCCTCCTCGCCTGCGTCCTCACTCCCATTCTGACGTATCAACCCGGGAGGCGAGACCAACAGAAACTGTCCAGTCGCTTCCGGGTTTTACCTTCAAGTCTCAGCTCACGGGGCACGGTTTGAGGTCGCCCAATGTCCACAGCCCAGCCACGCCTATCCTGTTTGCGCCTCCCAAAATGACGGACGCCGGCCTGCTTTCCCCGCCACCGCAGCAGCAGCAGCAGCAGCAGCTCCCTCAAGACCGCCGCGCATCCTCCTCGTCAGGAGACACATCTGTCGCCTCCGTCCACTCGGCCATGGAACGGAGGACAAGCCAGGGCACAGCTCACGACGACCCCACGACCAACACGACGACGACGACAGGTGCAGCCGGTCCCGAAGAGGACGACTTCAACAGGGCACTGATAGGAGCCAGCGAGGCGCGGGAGATGCGCCGCGCCAGACCATCCGACCTGGCGCTCGAGACGCCGCCTGTCGGGCTGCTGGCTGGGGATGCCGGGAGGGAGTTTCTCTGCCTCTGCACGCCGGCGCCCAAGGTTCCAAGACCGCGAAACGGTGAGTTGGCAGTTCTTTTGTTCTCTCGTCTACTGTCGCTTCTGATGCCCTCTGAGAAACATACAACGCTTGAATTAGCGGGGAAGACTCCTGTCTTTGTTCGAAGTGAATCACGGAAGAAGAACACACTTGTGAGGGGGCCATTGGCTGACCTTGCTACTCCATATTGGCAGCATTCATCTTATACAGACAGCATCACCAGGCTCAGGTCGTGTCTGAGCACCCTGGCCTCGCTAACCCAGACATCTCCAAAATCATTGGAGAGCAGTGGCGACAACAACCGGACAACGTCAAGGAAGGCTGGAAGAAGCTGGCCGAACAGGAAAAGGTGCGTCACCAGCAACAGTATCCGGACTACCGGTATCAGCCGCGCCGCGGCCAGCGCGCGACAGCAGGCCGGCCGGGCTCAGCAGCAGGAGAGGACCCGGGGCGGTGTCCAAAGTGCGGTGGGCGGTACATCTCGACTCCGAGGACTCCCCAGACGCCGATGGTGACGCCGACGGCGGCGAGATCCGGGATGAACCCTTACCAGATGCAGGATCGAAGGGGGTATGAGGGGGAGTCGTCAAGGCATGCGTTGCCGCAAGGTAGACAGATGCACTCTTACGCGCAGGGACACCCCAGGGAGACGGACGAGGATTGGGATCCCGCGTCGCCGGCTGTCGATGCCAAACGCCGCCGGTTCAACACGCCTGGTCACTACCAGGGCGTGTCGTCTCCGAATCCATACCAAGGCCATCCCCCGCATCGACACACCAGACAACACTCCGTGGCCGGGCCTCTACCAGGTCCTTCCGGCCTCGGACGGCCGGGTCAGGGACCCATGGCACCGCCTCCTCGCCCGCCACATTCGCAACACTTCCCAGGCCAGGGGCCAAATCGAAACCCAAACTACGATGAGAGCCTTCGCCTTCCACCCTTGCAAACGCAGATGGCCCCCCAAACGCCATCGATTCAAGGTGATTCTGACCGGCCGAGTGCGAACCCGCTTGGGCTGGGCATCACAAACCCCCAAGACAGCCAGGCGCGGAGCATCGAGGCCATGGTCATGAACATATCGTTCCAGAGCAAGCTCAAGGTGCTGAGAAAGATCAGCCCGCCGTTGGCGCCACCTGGGCCGACAAGTCCGGGCGTCGAAGTCCGCGGTGCCGTCATTGCTGTTGAAGGCCCAGACGAGAGGCTCCTCGAGCAAGTCGGGGCCGCGCTCCAGCGAGGCTTGTCCGAGGCCCAGGTGATCGACCTCCAGTGCTGGCGGGACGATAACAACGCCACCAAGACGGAAGACGCCGCTGCCGGAGGGAGCAGCTCGGCGGGGAGCAGCCGTAAAAGCAGCCTCGACGCGGTTGCGCCCTCCGACATGTACGTCGACTACATGCAGAAGCTGTCGCAGTGGCACGGCAAGTCGGGACAGATGGTCAAGCACATCACGACGCGACCCGAGCAGCCGCCACCGTCGAGAAGGGCATCCGAGGGCGAGGTCGGCACGCCGCGAGAAGGATCGGCTTCCCCGACCATGATTCCAGTTGCTCTCGTGACGGGCGGCTACAGCGCGACCATTGCTGACCGCTACGCGTGCCGTGTTCCGATCGTCGACTCGTACGCGCCGGTCGACCACTGGCAGTGGATGGCGACGCTTTGGCGAGGCATCGTGGGACCGGATTTGGTGGTCTACGTGAAGCCAACTGCTGAGGAGGAGGTCGCTCGACTGGGATGGCTTGACTTTGTGGGACCTGGTGTCATGCTCATGAGAGTTCCTCCAAGCAAAGGTCTCGATGACAGGAGCGCACGACGCCTATCTTTCGAGGTGGTCGATTGGCTGTGCGGTGGATCTTTCAAAGAGGGGTTTGGTCTGGGTTGATCATGAACATTGTTGGAAAAGGTCCGGCTCGTATCATGGCGGACGGTGTTTGATGAAGCATGGTTCGTTTCTCTTCATGGGATGTTGTATCAAGTTTAGACAGAGGTCGTCATCGTTTGTTCATACAAGATTAGTGGCAGAAGACGCGTCTTTTCGAGACCCAGTCCCAGTTGACGCGTCCATGTAACAAATTGCCGTGGTCTTTGTGCTCCATCGAACAAAGGATTGTCTTGGGGTCAAAGGCTCGGCGACAGCCTTCGGAGGTGGTTAGACTGTCGTTCGTTGTTGAGTGGATGACATAATCAGCCCCGGTAAACACATATGACGATGTTGACAGGGGCACGTCGCGGCTAAGCGAACGCGTCTGTTTAGCACCCTGTCCTTAGTCGTGGCTTAGCTCAGGAGCTCCAAACAACCCCCAGTGTAGAGACCCGATGACAACCCCCTTCGCCCGAAACAGCATGTTTACCTCTCGATGAGGACCCGAAAATGTCAGACCTAGCAGTCGGTCAGGTCGTCCAGCTGACCGACGGCCGCAATGGCGTCGTACGCTTCGCCGGCACCACCCACTTTGCGTCCGGCGAATGGGTTGGCATTGAATTAGAGGAGGACACAGGAAAGAACGATGGCAGCGTCCAGGGCGAGCGGTACTTCGACTGTGCCATGGGGAGAGGCATGTTTGTCAGGCCATCAACCCTGACCATCATTGCACAGGCTCCAGCGCCGGTCGCCAGGCCTGCCGTCAAGAAGACTAGCAGGCCGAGCAGCTTCGCCCCGGGCACAGGAAGGGTGTCGAGCGTCACGGATCCGAGCATGGCGAAGAGGATGAGTCTGAATGCTGCTAGTCCCAGTCCAGCTCCGAGAACGTCACGACCTGCGAGTGTCGTAAGGGTGAGCATGGAGGAAAGGCCAGCAATCCGGGTTTCTGCTTGCTGACTTGTGCTTTCCAGTCTCCTACGAAGTCACCAACCAAGCAGATTGGGTCGTCTACCTCGAGCGCCGTACCATCACGAACGGGTACACCTTCGAATACCAGGGCCACTGCCGCCACAAGGACTCGCCCTGGAGTGGGTGTTCGCACTTCCATGGGACCCCCTCCCATGCCCGCAGCACGAGTCACCCGACAGCCATCAACGTCTTCTTCGACAGGGCGCCCTGCTGCCAGGCCACTTGCCAACAGACTTTCCCTATCCGGATCGAGAAACGTCCCGAAACCAGACCCTCTACGACGCCCATCCGGCGACTCACAAGCAGGCAGGGATCCCGGCTCAGCAGCAGACAGCGGTGACGATGGGAGGAGCAGCTCGCCGTCTAAGGGCGCGACTGATCTGGCCTCACCGCATGCCTCCAGCCCGGTGCAAGCTCGGACCAATGCACTTGAGAGGTTGACCTCAGGCAAGACAACCACCGCGGCTGCGAGATCACCAGCTGCGGCATCTCCTCGAACTGCCGGCAGTAACACGGCTGCGGCGCGGGAGAATGAAGACCTCAAGGCAAAGCTCCGCGTGATGGAGCGGAAGAGGCTGGAAGATCGGGAGAAGCTGAAGCAGCTAGAGAAGCTTCAAGGCGAACGCGACAAATTCGAGTCGATCATTCAGAAGCTACAGACAAAGTATCAACCCCAGCAGACGGAGAACACGGAGCTGCGCAAGCAGATTAAGGAAGCCGAGACTCGATTCGAGGCCGTGGAGCAGATGCAGGCAGAGCACGAGACCGCGCTGGAACTGGCTACGTTGGACCGCGAGATGGCGGAAGAGACGGCAGAGGTCCTCAAGGCTGAGCTCGAAGCGTTGAAGCAAAAGTCGGAGGAGCTGGAGCTCGAGGTGGAGATTCTGCGGGAAGAAAATGAAGAATTCAGCCAGGGCATGACCCCCGAAGAGCGATCAAGCACTGGCTGGCTGCAAATGGAGAGGACGAATGAGCGGCTCAGGGAAGCGTTGATACGACTGCGCGACCTGACCCAGGCTCAAGAGGCCGAACTCCGAGACCAAATTAAGGCGCTGGAATCTGATTTACAGGACTACAGTGCTGTGCAGGAGCAGTTTGGGGCCTCCAAGGAGAAGCTCGTACAGTCTGAGAGCGCGGTTGAGGACCTTCGCCAACAGCTTGACAATGCTCTTGGAGCCGAGGACATGATCGAAGACCTTACTGAACGCAACATGAGTATGGCAGAGGAGATTGAGGAGCTCAAAGCAGTCATTGAGGATCTCGAAAATCTCAAGGAGATTAACGACGAGCTCGAGATCAACCACGTACAGAATGAGAAGGAGATGCAGGAGGAGCTCGACTTCAAGGACAGTGTCATCACCGAGCAAGCCCGACGAGCCGGCCAACAAGAGGAAAGCCTCGAAGACATGGAATACACTTTGTCGAGGTTCAGGGAACTCGTGACGAGCTTGCAGGGCGACCTCGAGGATATGCGCGCATCGCATGCTGTCACTGAGGCCGAGTCCGAGCAACTGGACAGCAAGTCTCGCGCCATGATGGACCTTAACATGAAGCTCCAGATCTCTGCCGCCAAGACGCAGGTCAAGACCATCGACCTGGAACTTCGCCGTCTAGAGGCCCAAGAAGCCGAACAGCACCTCGAGATCGTGAAGCTCTTCTTGCCCGAGACTTACCTGGAAGACCGCGACTCGGTGCTGGCTCTCCTTCGCTTCAAACGACTGGCGTTCAAGGCCACCCTGCTCCAGGGCTTCCTCAAGGAACGTGTTACCGGCCAGCCGCACCCCGGCCACGAAGACGACCTTTTCGCCGGCTGCGATGCCATCGACAAGCTCACCTGGGTGGCAGGTATGTGTGGCCGCTTCATCAACGCCATCAGCCACTGCTCGATCGAGCAGTTCCAGCATTACCAGGGTGCTCTCTTTGAGCTGGAGCCGGTTGAGCGGGCTGTCAACGGCTGGATTGACGGTCTCAGAAGGGGTGAGCTCAAGGAAGACAAGTGCGCTAGCGAGTTGCAGCGTTCTATTGCACTCATGACCCATCTCGCCGAGGTTCACCTTACAGAAGATCTGCAGAGTTTCGCCGACGACATTCACATGCGTGCTCTTGTCGTGCAGAGCCACTTGGAATCCGCCGCCGCGGCGATCACGACCGCCAAGGGCATGGTCCAAAGAGTTATCCCGGAGAACGGCGAGGACGACGAGATGGCACAGCACTTTAGCAAGAAGGCCGAGCACGTTGTCGGCCAGACCCGCAGCACCAAGGTCATCGCCGGCAAGGCCGTGCGCGCTCTGGAAGACCTCAAGAATCGATCGCTCTCACTGGCCCGTGACGACAGCACGCAAGAGGCGTTCGAGCAGTGCGAAGAGGCTGCAAAGCAGCTCGCCTCACTATCGCGCCAGATTGGTCTTGACTTGCACAAGCTGCTGCACGAGGAGGGCAGGACGGAGCCATACACTTACACCGAGGTTCAGAACACGATGATGCAGACGGCCTTGTCCGTCAGCTCATCGACTGACTCGGACCTCTTCTCGACCTACGTGTCCAAGCTCCGGGCCGTCACCCAGCAGATCACCGATCTGGCTGGCCTCAGCGCCGACCTCACGCAGACGCAGGAATTCGAGCTCAACCCCGCGCCCTGGAAGCTTCGTTCGCAGGAACTCAAGGCCCTCAAGACGATCCCTGTGGACGCCGAGGAGGAACTTCGCCGCGTCAAGGAGGAGCACAACGAGGCCCGCCGCACCATCGCGCAGCGCGACGAGAGCCTCAGCACGGCGACGCTCAAGATCGAGACGCTCGAGTCCCGCATGCGCGACGCCCACCAAAAGGCATCTCGCATCGCCGACCTCGAGTCGCAGATCGAGTCAGCCAAGCAGCGCGCGACGGCGCTCAAGGAGGACATTGAGAAGGGCGATCGCGAGCTCAAGGCGCTCGAGGCGGACCGCGACCAGTGGAAGAAGATCGCCGGCGACAGCAAGGCGTTCGCGGGCGCCAACGACGCCGGCGCCGCAAAGTCGGGCCAGGAACGCGCGGTAGCCACAGCCCGCGAGATGGACGCACTCAAGGCGGACATTGCGCACCTACAGGCGGCGGTGCGGTACCTCCGCGAGGACAGCCGGCGCGCGCGCCTCACAGAGCAGGCCGACTACGACTGGCTCGCGGCACCGCTCCGCAAGCCGACGTCACCGACCGAGCAGCGGCGCGCTCTCGTCGTGGCGGAGGGGCGGGACGCGCTGGGCGAGCTTGTGCGGTTCGCGACAAACGCCAAGCTGTACGACCTCAAGGCTCTGCCGCAGGACAAGCTCGCTTGGCGGCCTGCCAAGAGCACACCACAGTACCACGCCGCGCGGCAGGCGGAGGACCTGGCGGCCTGGAAGGGGTGGCGCGACTCGGTGGTGCAGAAGACGGAGGTCATCGCTGGGCGCAAGGGTGCTGCGGATGTCGAGAAGCTCGAGACTCTGCGGAGGAGTGCGGCGGCCGCACGGCTGCAGATCAGGCTGCCGGGGCCGGACGGCAAGATTGCGAGGGGCAACGGACGGGATGTACAGATTGTTGGGTCGAGAGAGTGGGAGGGCCTGCAGGGGCGTCTGGCTGTGTGATTGCGTTGCCGCCGACGAAGGAGAGTTTCATGCGTAGCGGGGTCATACCTTGGTCCTTTGGGCATGACTAGAAGTAGATACGATACCCTTGATGCAAGTATCTCCTTTGTTGTTGCCTTCTGATGCATTGGGTGATATCTTTTCATATCTTGCTGTGATTCAAACAGCCTACGATGTCTAGTCGTATCTCATGATCTCTTTCAACTGCCGTCTCGAATGCTCCCCACCGAAGTATGCTTCTCCTTAATATGCCTATACTAACAGACGCCTACGCCTTTCCCTTGCCCTTCTTCTTCTTCCCCGGCTTCTCCTCAATGGCATTCCCCCCCGGCATCCCCTGCCCCATGAGAGCAGCCATGGGGTTATCACCGCCAGCACCACCCCCCTGCATCTCCTTCATCATATCCCCAAACAGGTTCTCGCTCACGCCTCCGCCGGTCATGGCAGGGCTAATATACGGCAGCAGCTCCCCCATCTTCCACCCCCTCGGCACGGCAGGTCGCGGCCAGGGCTTCCCCGGCTCGATAGCAGGCGGCACGCCTTGGATACGCGCGCGCAGCGTGAGGCTGTTCTCCGAAGCCGGGTTCCGGCGCAGGTGCTCGGCAACAAGCAGGTAAAGGTGATGCTTCCCGTTGACGGGCCTCGTGGGCGAGACGGCGGCGTCGTCCTTGGGCAGGCGGACCTTGACGCGGCCGGGGTTCGCCCAGTCCTTGGGGTGGGACTTGCCGGGCTCGAAGAGGGTGGGGATGCGCAGGGCGGCGCAGGCGTTGACGATCTCGCGGGCGAGGGGGTTCTTCACGGCGTTGGCGGCGGCGACGCGGCGGCCCTGGGCGCGGGTGCGGGTCGCGTCAAAGTAGACGGGGTAGAGGCAGTGGTAGTCTGCGTACTGGCTCGCGTCGGCGGTCGTGTGGAAGTTTGCGTCGGGGCTCTGGCCGGCCGAGGCGGGCGCGGGCGGTCGGGCGGTCTGGGGCGTGGGGACGTTTGTCTGGGCGGGGGTCTCGTGCTTGGGGTCGACGCGGCGGAGAATGTCAGCGTCGTTGAAGTCGTCAATGTCGCCTTCTGAGGGGTCGGAGGCGGATTCGAGGTCCGAGTCGGATACCTCTTCTATGCGGGCGTGGGACATGGCTGAGGAGACGTGGTGACTGACGGGTGATTAACCGAGGGTCGAATCCGTGCAGTTCGTGCGTGTCACCCGTTGTGATGTTGCGTGTCGTATGTCGTATGTCGTATGTCGTATGTCGTAGGGAGGAGGTTGAGATTGAAGGTGATGAGGCTCCAAAATGGCCAGGGTTTTTGGACGTGGGGTTGAATTGCTGTCGCTGGGAGTCAGGACAGCACGAGGCAAGCGCAAGTGGTGGGTGGGCAGAGAGAGGACTGAGGAAGGTGGGGTATGGAACCTAAAGCCGGTTGGGTCTAGCGCCCAGTATGGGGAAACCAGAGAGTTCGGCCTGGAGCTTCTACAGACGTCACTCACGAAATGCCGTTGTCCTACTTACCTCAGGTACCTAAAGTACCTAGGTAGGTACACGTACCTCCGTGGCCATCTCGCGACATCAATATCTTCCTCGCCGGCTTGAAACTCGGATCATGAATCATTTCAGTCTTCATTTAGGCCGTAATACACACCAAGCTTACTACAAAACTTAATCCAGCAACTCGTCCCATCGTCATCATTCTCCATCCTAACCCATCAGTTCCCGTGTCTTGATCCTCCGACAGTCGATGTTGTTTCAATTTTCTTCAATGTGATTGTTCTTGAATTTGGTGCCGGGTGGATGCTCGATCACACGGAACTTGCAATACGGATGGCCGCAAATACCATTCAAAACACTAGGACACTGTACACAAGTCAGCAACAGGAATCACTTCCACAAATCCCTCGACGTGGCTTCAAGCCCACTTACATGATGCCCGTATATGCAGTTGTCAATATCGCAATCCTGTCCCTTCGTGCAAGGGTTCAGCCTCGCGAGGTGCGCAATCGCGCTAATCTCGTCTGTCGTCGGCTTGTATCTGTGCTCGAAACAGCAGTCGCTCCCCTTGGCGCAGGGGCCGCGCAAATAATGGTTGTTGCAAAGTTTCGCCGAGTCCTTGCGTTTCTTGATGTTATCGAGCGCGTTCTGCACCACAGCGATCGGCGCATCCACGCCGCGGGGGCCAGGGCTCCACGCCGGCGCCGGCGACTTGATCTGGCTCCCTCTGGGCTTGGCGCCGGCTATCTTGCTCGCCAGCGGCGTCGTGATCTGCGGGGGTGGGCTCGCGGAGCGCGTAACAGTGGCCCAGGAGGCGGACACGGGGGTAACTGAGGCTGGCGGCGGCATGGCCGTCGTTGGTGTCGGGTTTGAGCTGGCGGGCGTCGTCGCCTGCGTTTGCACCTGCTGCCCCTGGCTGAAAGCGAAAGAGCCATTGCGCGAGCTATCAGGCGACCTGTTGATCAGCTTGTCGGTGCGGAAGAGCCCTTCAAACTGGATGATATTGACATTGGTATTTCGGAGCTCCCTAACGGTTGGGAAGCCCTCGACAACGGTAACGCGCGAGCGAGTATCATGGTCCTGCAGGACCTCGTCAAGAAAAGGGGCGTAACCGGCATCGTGAGAGACACCGAGCAAAACCTGCTTGCAATTGTGGTTACGAAGGTTCCATCGTGTGAGTTCTGTGCCTGTCAGCGATTTTTGTCTTACTCTATCAGCGGACTCTGACCTGGGCTCACCTCTGATCTTGGAATCTGCACGCTCTTTGCCGTATCCAACGTCAATGAAGTCAAAATGAGCCTTGGCCTGGGTGAAACCCAGAGCAAATTCCTTGAGTTCAAATTCGGCATCAATGCTGCCGTCGCGACGCATCGCCTTGGCGAGTCCCGTCAGGTTGGCGCAGATCTTGGCGACCACTTCGACCTCGTCGGCGTGCTTACCGCAGAGAGAAGCAATAGCGAGCCGTAAGGCGTATGCGGCTTTCTTACCGCCCTCGATGCCTGCTTTGAAGAAGTGGTCTTGGAACTGTAGCATGTCAGCCGCCTACCGAATGACCATGTTGAGGAAAGGTAGCATACAATGAGGCCATCGCCGTCGATGAGGACCAAAACATAAATGTTGCGATTCTGTGTCTGCCATTAGAAATCATCATATCTGTCTCTTGGAGGATCAAGCAGCTCGCACCTTCACACTATCGATATCATCATTGATGTTTTGAACATGAGCCTCGGCCTGCTGCATCCGCTGCTGAAATTCTCGCCGAGACTTTCGCGCATCGTCAAGGTCGAGCTGGTTTTCGGTGAGCTGGCGGCGGAGAGTGTCATTTTCCCGCCGCAAACCATCCTCAACTCTTTCGCAATAACTTAGGAGTTCCTGGTGGGTGTGTCAATAAGTTCACTCGACGAAAGAGATAAAACAAATGTCGGCCCATCGATGAAAGACCCCGCCCGGTCAGACATGGGTCGAAGGTTCAAGAGAGACAACCAAAAGACATTTGAATGCGACGCACCTGAATCAAACCCTCGCTCGCTTCGCGCTGCACACGTAGAGACTGAAAGCGATCGTTGAAACCCATGAGATCATCTTTGTTGATATCCATCTTGATGGGTATCGAGTTGTGTCTCAGTGCGGCAGGGTAGAGGGCGGGCGGTCCCATTTGAAGGCGATCCATCGAAGAGGTGAGACCACTGGAGGGTCACCGATGATAGTAATGGGGAAGGCGTGGTCTGAAGGAAGACTGGTGATTTTCGGACAGGAAGGAGCCAGCTGCTCGCGAAACGCTTGATGGTGAAAAGGTGCAAAGTGAGGGAAGAACGTCTGACGCAAAGTAATCGATAGGAACGGAAGATGTGAATGGCTGCAAAGCACCTGACCAAAGTAAGGCTGAGTAGATGGGCGGCGTGGCAGATGGAACGAAGAGGTGTGAGCGGGAGGTAAATGGATTGATACCTGGCACGCCCCCGTGTTGCACACAACAACTTAGCAGTATGACACCCCGAGCGTATTGAATATGAAATAGGAAGACTGAATGATGGCCAAAGTGGCAAGCCGTATTGTCCTGGAAAACACCCGCACAAACAGCTATAGGCATCTGTGAGCGGCAGCAAGTTCCCCTCCTCTCCACGCTGACAGACGTCTGCAACCAGTTGTCAAATCGAGTGGGTGAATAAACTGGAATCGCAAACACCACGCAAGCGTATCGCTCCAAAAGGGGATTTCAGGTCAAATCAAGCCCAGCGCGTCTGGAGACACTGGAAGACAGACAGGGATATGGGTGCAAGTGCAAGTGCAAGTGCAAGTGCAAGTGCAGGTGCGAGTGCGAGTGCAAATCGGGATGGGCTCAATCAACCCCAGAATCTAGGCGCAGGACCCACTCAGGACTTTATATATTCGTCTGAGGTGCTGGGATCTGGTCGGAAGCTCACCTCGACATACCTAAGGTAAGGTAGGTATGGTAAGGTAAGGTAGGTAGGGTAAGGTAAGGTAGGTAGGGTAAGGTAGGTAGGTAAAGTATGGTGCAAGCGGTCGGGTTGGGCGAGAGGGGCAATGCAGCGTGAGGAGAAGGAACCCGAAAGTGCAAAACAGAGCTTGGGAAAGGAATCAGGGACACGAGATCCCAAGACACAGACACAAGTACAGAGACAGACAACGAGCGGAATACAGTAAAATGGGAAACAGGAAACAGGAAACATGAAAACAGCAAATATGAAAGCTGAATCCTGGAAGAAACCCCCGGTCGGTCGAACCGCCAGCGACCTCCCGTCCTTTCGTGGCAACGCCTCGGCACGTTTGAGAGCTGCCTCACCTCGAAGCTGCTACCTGCCCGTTCGCTGGGAGGATGACAGCGCATCCAACCTAAATAAGAGTATGACCAAGTCCCTGAAGAGGAAAAGATACTGTGAGAAGTGAGCAAAAGGCCAGTCCATGCATGTGCGCCACGTCTTCCGCCTTCCCTGGATTGGATACAACGCTCCTACGCGCCGATAAATGAGTACTTGGGCTTCAGGGCGGTTGGGGCGCGGTTCACCGTCGTATCTCCTCCACGTCGTCCCATAGTCGTCTCACTTCAGTGCTTCCATGGTCGTCCATCGTCTTCCATCCCGCTCCTGGTTCTGACTACCGCGTAGTTTTAATGCCATGTACAATTCGTGTTAGAATTGAGTGCAACAGATGTAAGCTGCTTTGTGACCTTTCGGGGTGGTCGCCTCCGCCTTTAGCCATATGGAGACAGATACTCGAGGCACATCAATAGAACCCAGGCAGGGCGCTTGTTAGTGACCAGGTTCAGGCCGACGAGCTGACGACCCTGGCCAATGACCTGATTGTCCTGCAAAAAGATCTCGTGACCTTACACCAGCACCTCCATCATTAGGCACTTCAATGGTAACCCGATCTCTGAAACAAGAAAGATGCGATTGGAAAGCAAATGCAATGAAAGGGTCTCAAGATGAACCCATCACCCGTAATTCGGGTGGTCTACTACAATAATACCGCGGAGGATCGGAATGCTTGCATATGCGTTCCCACGATCTCTATCCGCCCCAGCCTTGATCCTTTCGAAAACCCCGTGTTCGTACAGATGCCATGTTAAACCCTACCCAAAGACGCAAGACGCCGTGCTTTCTGTGTTCTTTCTTCTAGCCTCGATTCTTTTCCGTTGTTATTCTTCAGTCGATCCCCGGGCCTCCCGTCTCCAAACCCTCCTAGGACTCGGTCGGAGGCGGTGCGAGATATGCCTTGGCCTTGGCCCAGCCAGGGCCCATCAGCTGCTCCTCCGTCAGGTAGAATTGGCTCTTCTCTGCGAGCATTTGCTTGTGGAACATCTCCAGGTACGTGCCGGGGATCTGCTGGCCGATGGCAATCTTGATGAGATCCTGCTTGCCTGCCCACAAATGCTTGATGAACGTGCCGATGCACTCCGAGTGGTCCTCGGGGAAACCGTTGGCCTCAGAGCAAGGCAACTCCTTGACGTCCTTGGCGTAGTCATAGCGGATGAAGTTGCCGAACCCTCCCTGGTCCGAAGGACGTCCCCAGCCGACATGGCGGTATTCAGTACACTCAGGGTGCTTGCCGCCATCATCGGCGCACACTGACCAGTCGTCCATCATTTTGAACGTCGTCGGACGGTTCTGGGCAATGATAAAGCCTGTGTTGTCGTACAGCTTGCCCTTCTTGTCCTTGTTATGTTCCGCCTTGGGGTCGATGGCCAGGGCGAGCGAGTTGGTCTTGGGGTCAATGTCCCAGTAGTTAAGGAGCCACTCGAAAGGTAGGTCCATGTGGTTGAAGATGGCGTCGGAATCCATGAAAATGCACACCTCGTGCTTCTCGAGAAGCTTCTTGAGCACCGAGGGCTTCTTCCACGAGGCGCGACGGTCCTCAAAGTCGCCCGTCCGGACGTAATAGTAACTGTATCCGTGGATTTTGGCTGTGCGCGACAGGTGTTAGGGGAGTCTTTTCTGGTAAAA
Source organism: Verticillium nubilum (assembly GCA_002851675.1). NCBI lineage: Eukaryota > Fungi > Ascomycota > Sordariomycetes > Glomerellales > Plectosphaerellaceae > Verticillium > Verticillium nubilum. The sequence continues at coordinate 389,595 of NMXI01000036.1, read as the reverse complement.
CGTGGTCAAGGCAGGCTGGAGGGCGTATGTGTGACGTACCGTAGAGCCAGTGCTGGAGTACACCGAGCGACAGGCCATGGATCTCCTCCGCATGATCCCAGCTCAGGGGTCGCTCGCCGAATATCATGCCATCCTCCTCAAAGGGGCGGTTGTCGAGGTCGAAGATGCAGAGGTTCCTTCCAAGAGGCCTTGTCCACCGAGGTGCTGACTTCTCGGGCAGCTTCCATTCGAAAGCACCGTAAGGCTTGTACACCTTTGCATCGAGCTCGGTGGAGGGTTTGAAGACTTGCTCCTTGTAAAACTTGCGCATGTCGTCCCATGAGTCGAGGTGACTGGAGCGGAAACCGCCCGCAGATCTGTGTAGGAGACGGGTTAGCGAAGGTCTGGAGAGTGGCACGGCTGCTCTGGCAGCAGCTGGACTAGGTCTGAAAGGGCGGGAAGGGCCAAACGTACATGGAGGCAAAGTCCCAGCTATCGACGCGATTGTGTGCAAGACCGATAAAGACGACAATGAGGAGCACGGCGCCGGCCACGAGGCCGGCCACCTTGTTTGACCTCAGCAGGCCGGGAATCATGATAGAAGACTAGTTAAGGTGGTCGAATTGAGACGGCAACGGGTCGAAGAAAGTCGTAAAATTGCTCGGTGGTGAGCTGCGTAAGGGTCGCCGTGGGAAAAAGGAGCGGCGCGGATGTGAAAGTCCACTGCGAGGGCAGATGGGGGTGGAATAGAATGATGGGTAACAGCAGCGAACAAACTGGAAATGGATGGCCGTGTGCAACGCCTCCCGCTGCGCGACGTTTGTCTCGGCGCGATAGACAAGATAAGTTCTGGACTGGCGTACCAACTGTCAGGGGACGCTACGCAGACTGGTACACGTAAGACGATGGGAAAGGTTGGATTCTAATTTGCTACCTCCCGCGTCGTTGCGTCGGATCCCCATCGCTCGAGATCAAAAAGTAGAGTTGAGCCTGGGCCTGTCAGGAACCACGCCATCAGGTGGGAGCCGCGAGTCGGGGGCGGGACCTCTCGGCCGGGCTGGAAAGGGCAGGGGGGTGGAGGGGGGCAAGAGCGGGCAGGAGGCAGGGGCCAGGGGGCCAGGGGTCAACGATTTGTCCCTATGACACCTACCTACCCGAGAGCTGTGGCGGTCAATGAGAGCAATGGGCAATAGCAACCTGCTAAATCCGATGGTTGGCAATCCCAAGCTCTCCTTGGCCTTCCAATCCACCCCTGCCGCAACCGGAAGGAAGAGGCCTGACGCCAATCAGAGACATGGAGCTTGCTTGGCATTTGGAAAGGGGGAAAAATGATGGGGGCTGCGAATCAAATTCGGTGGAGAAGGCCCTCTCTAGTGCGCACTTGGGGCACGCAACGTAGATGGCTTGCGATGCCACGCTTGGTGGCTCTCCTGGGCTGATCTGAACGGTAAAGAAAAAGCGAAGAATCGTTTCTTGTCTCAGAGGACGAACAGGCGAACTGTACGCTGATGGCACAGCGCGGCAATGGAATGTGGCTGAAGAGTTCCCGATTAAGCTAGGTAAAGAGCTCCGCCGTTCGAGCCTGATTTGGCTCTGTCATTCCCCCTTCCCGTGCAGGGGTCAAGGTTGACGGCATTTCGATATTGCATGTCTGGACTTCCCTCCTCCGACAAAATACCGTCTGGTGATGTAGCCGAAGCTTTGGCTGGCGTCTTACGGTGGCCGATCCATGTTTTATTCGAAATGCTTGTTGTCAACACAAATCAGGGGGTGGAACCAGCATTGTTGGGTGATGCGGCCATCCATCCATGTATGTAGTGTCCAAGTTTTGGAAGCTGTAGGACAAGAAAATGAGAAAAAGGCTCCATCCATCGATATCTTGTCGCGACGCCGTTGCATGATACGAGTATCGGGCCTGCACCAATGGCCTCTGCCTGTGCCCCATACCCACCGCGCTTGGCCTTGTAGAATATCCACTGTCTTTCTCCACCGCACCAACAAACCATACAAATAGTCCCGGCCATCCGTCTTGGCTGTAGCGCTGGAAATGACGCACTTCTTCTCGCCAGCGCGAACCATCTCTACATGAGGACCCCAGAGCAGGCCCGCCGTCATTACACGATTACTCAGTCTGCGTGGCTTAGCTGGTCAGAGCGTCGGTCTCATATTCATCAATATGACTGGATTGTTAGGTCTAGATATCCGAAGATCATGAGTTCGATCCTCATCGCGGACAAGTTCTTTTGCTCGCACTCCCTCTTCTCGTGAGCTGTCTTTTTGTATCAGTTTTTTTTGTATGAGGCCTCGAGGTCTGAAAGATTGATCAGTATGCCGTTCGCTTCCCCCACCCCCTTGTTGCCTCCGTGGAATTTGCTCGGTACTTTCAGGTAGTACTTTCAGGTAGTAGGCCAGCAAGAAACGCTAGCAGTGATCACCATCACAGCCACTTCAAGAATGTCACACTCCACTCAGGGGGTGAAGATCGCATCACGCAGACACCATTCCGGAATGATGAGAGGCGCGCACATCTCTTGTAGATTTGAAACCGTGAACCACAAAAATCCAGCGCTCCTTGCGTCGGTATCCCTTTGTTGCCGTCCTTCTTTTTTACCCATCCAAATCATGCACGAGAAGGCCATCGGTCCCTTTCCCGTGTCCCCGCGTATGTGTGCCCTCGAATCCCGTGTCGTAAGCGCATGCCGCTGCTCCCGCAGATCTGCACAACTGCCCATTAAACCACCCTCCCTTGCTCACATTGGGGGACCCGGTTCGTATTGATTCATCAAGCTCCAGAAGCTGTCACCCCCGAAATCTCCCTCAAACACGCCCGGCACCATTTGCTGTGCTGGGACCGAGGGCGGGCTCCAACCCATGCCACCTCCGACAATGTTCAGGTCATGGGTGATGATATCATTCATCGGGAACAGTGGTGCCATGTTTGCAAAGTCAAAGTTAGCTGGCATGGCCCAGTCTGTCGGCGGAGGCGGCGGCGGGTATGTCGAGTCAGCGACATTCGTAGACATGACCATCTGCTTGTCTTCCATCTCATGCACGTCCATCGGAGGAGAGGTGTCGAAGTTCGTCAGGCCCGTTGAGATGGAGTCGCGCGCAGAGGTGAGACTCTCTGCTGTAGACGCCGGCGTTTGCGAAAGACTTGACGTGCTGCGTGGAGGGACCTGGTTCTCGATGACCTTCTTGAACTTCTTGTAGATGGCCTCCAGCACACCTCTCGCCGAGTTGGCCAGTCGGTTTCGGTCTGCGATGGCCTGAAATCTCTCCATTGTCCATTGGAATTCCTGCATGGCGGTGCTGGCCATGGCTACATTTTCTTTGGGGAAGAGAATATAGATTGATGCCATGAGCACCACCGCATCAAAGCTGCCGAAGAAGAGCAGGAAACTATATGGACCGTCAGCTGATGACTGTATAGCGGATCGTGACTGCACCTACTTCCTCCATGCCTTAGAGTCCATGGTCTGGAACATCTCCATCTGCGCTTGCAATGTGTCGATACTTGCCTTCAGTGCAACCGTCCGGCTTTCTTGCCTGTTGAAGACGTAGGGTCGGTGAAGCGCGATGAAGTTGAAATGCTGGAGCGGATGTATCCAGAATCTGCACGCTGGGAGCCACCAGGAGCAGTCGGGGTGATTATCCCATCGCCTGTCAGGATTCGTGAGTCGGAGATAGGCAGGCGTCTCTTCGGCTAGTCTGAGTATGAGATTGTGAATGCGGTCGACCTTGTCATAGTTCTTCGGGCAAGGTCCATCCTGCTCCAACTCGATGACCTCGGTCAGAGGACTCAGCAGTTTGAAAGACTGCAATTGCTTGGTGATCGGAGTTGGTGGGTCGCGCTCCTCGTCACGGAGAACCACGGGTGTCTTCTTTCGGTCTTTAGGTATGGGCGCATCTATCGGCATGCTTGGCTTTGCTGATGCTGATTTCCAGTGTATAGTTCCTGGTCGGCCCAAAACGACACCACAGTGAACATCCCTGGTGCAGTGAGTGAGCCTTCGCACCTGAGGAAAAGAATCGTCCAGGTACGTACCACATCATGAGCACCATGTACACTCTACGCCTGCGTTGGATGAGCCACTGGTTTTCCAAAATATCCTCTGTAGAGTCACTGGCTGGTTGCGGGTCCAATGCGTCCTTGTGCATGCCAATTTCCTGAGCATCTTTGATCGCACTCCCAATCGCATGCCACTTTGGTTGTGATTAGCTGCCAGATTCAACTACGAGATCGGAAACACTTACGGATTCCGTCACCTTGCCCACATGCTTCAGAAAGTTGGCCCGTAGAAACGTGGTTTGTACAGCCGACAGTGTGAGGTGTCGTTTGCCCAACAACGTGAGAATGCTCATCCCCGACTCGCTATAGTCGGCGGCAAGGTCTTCGAAGCTCATGCTGCCCGCATACTTCAGATGGTCGTAGAACTCATGGGGTTCGTCAGTCAAGATCAACAGGGCGGTGCCGAGGACCTGGAAGAGCAGCGCAGGAAAAACCCGCAGATCAGGCGACAGCCCTTGTGGTCCCGAAGAAGACAAGGTATTGAAGGAGAGGTTGTTCCATTCAGCCAGCTGCACCAGGAAAATATCCTCGTCCAAAGGATAATAGTTGTGGTTGAACTCCCTGAAGTAGACCTTGATCAGTCGTTCGATGTAGCCCTTGGCCGGGAGCTGCCTGATAAGAGACTTGTATCGTTCCTTGATCGCGTAATGTTCGTCGTCCGTCGACACGGTTGATGCAGGTAGGCTCGTGTGTCCATTCGCGCTTTCGATCTTCTTAAGGAACCCGATTGTAGAGCCCCCGGACGGCGAGTAGCCCCAGTTGGCGGCAGCAGCGGCCAGACTCTGGAGTGGCGGGAGCGTCGGTCCGTGATGCCCTGGTACGCCGCTGTCGATCGACGTCTGGCCTCGCTCTTTGGCCGTCGGCGCGTTGGTTTCGTATCGGCATGCGGATTCCTTCTTTCGTGCTTTGCAATTGGCGCAGGGTAGGTCGCGGTCGCACTGAACACACCGGGTCAGTCTTGGGTATCCGAAGAATCAAAGACTGCTGTCAAGCAGGGAAGAGGGCCAAACCTTTTGCTTCCTCCTGTGGCACTCGGTGCATGAGATGACGATACGCCTGCGTTTCTTTGGCGGCGCTCGAACTTCTGGGGGCACATCAGCCGCTGTGTAGACCCTGTGGTCCTCCATCTCCATTTTGATTGTATTTCGTCGACGGCTTGGTAGAGTGGTTGTGCTGTTGCTTGCCTGGTCGGGGCGATGGCGTCGTACAGGATGAAGAATGCGCCGGGCATGGGGTTTAAGGTGCGGGCGGGATCGAATTGGTCGTCACACCCCGATATGGCTGTCCCGGAGAAGTGGTCCTTTAAAGCCGGCACATGATGCCGCCCCTTGCTTGCCCCCCACCAACCCGCCATGACGGCTTGAATCTGGTGCATCTGCTTAGATAATCAACACTGGTTCGCCCATCTGGACCTTTGGGGTGGCTGGGCATGCTAAGTTGAAGGTTTGCGTTGTGACCGACCTCAGTTCACTTATTTTAAATCCTTCTAAGGATGCTAAACCTGAATGACAGATGCGGTAGTAGAGGGGTGTCGCTTAAAAGTATGAGGTTCATCCCCACCGAAACAACTACCAGGTGACAGACCTTACCGGGACCAGCGTAATAAGTACAATCTGACCCATCCTCCATCATGGCATCAGCATGCGTTAACCAAGGGAAGAGAAACCAAGTAAGTCCATGCTTGATCTGGGTTCGAGGGGTAAGCACTGACTGGTACATGCCAGAGACCCACTTATTATTATACACTCTTTCACAAAACTGGATTTGCCGTTCAGCATAAGCTAAAGAGGTGGACAACGTTCGGCAAAACTTTAAGCATTCGCCTAGGAAGCAACAAAATGCACTTCACCACCGATGCCAAATTGATCGTGCCCGGCAGGACTCGAACCTGCAGCCTCGGCCACCGGAAGACCGCGCGCTGCCATTGCGCCACGAGCACGACAAGACCTGATTGGTGGGTCATGCTCGGCCGGCGAGAAGGCCGCTTGATATCGTCAGTAGTTGCGCTATTACGTTGGAGATCCACAGGTGCCCCTTGCCCGTCCGCTGTCTTGATTGACATTTTCAGTTGCGAGCGTTAGCTTGAAGTGATGAAGTTACTATGTCTGTTTGATTTATCTGGAGAGTAGGTAGGTTCAGATGGCGGGTCAGGCAATGAATCAAGTTCTTTTCAAGGGCCATGAATATCTGCGTGGGTTCAAGGTTACGGAAGCGGTCAGATCATTTTGCTCGCACTCAGCATACCTACATTTCGAACAACCAGATGACAGACACCTGGAACACAAAGCCAGTAAATAAATATATTTTATTACCATTGTATTCTTCCTTGCATACTGAATGTTGAGCCTGATTACTATGAAGGACAGGCGAGTCATCGGGGCTGCCCACGACATATTGATACCCAACGAGTGCCTTACTCTTCAGCAGCAACACTACTGTGTTGCGGAGGATCAAGCTCACCTCAGACCTAAGCCTGTCGCCACGATTGAGTTGTCATTTTGATAAGTAATCAAATCTCCCAGTCGTACTGTTGGTAGGTCTCAATATCCCAGCCCGTCCTGATGCTCCGTTTTCACTGACCACCTACTCAGATTCTTCTCCACCCGCCGTGCTGCCGTGTGATGCTTCCTCGTGGCAGCACTGTTGGTGATCATTGAAGCGCCTCAACCTTTATCAAAGTTCAGATCAGATCTGGATCACATCAATCAGGAGTATCCATGCGAGAACGCCACTCGTCAGAACACATGCGTGCAGGTAGTCATGATCCCGAGAAATCCACCAATCACTCCCCCTCTGGACCAGACACTACACAATCCAGCTTTTGGCATCAAGAGTCAACTTCCTTGAAGATCGACCATCAAACCGCCTTGCAATACAATAACTGAACTGTACAAAAATGCAACTCTAGATGGGTGTCGTGAACCCCCGTCGGCAGCGGGGCCGGCGCACCCACGTCCGGGGGTGGTTCGGGCGCGGTTCTTCCCAGACAACCCACCCGGAGCAAAGTGATCCGGTGCAGGGTTGCAACACCAGACGAGCCTTGGCTGTCACCCCCCGATCTTGACTCGATCTGCAGTTTTCGCAAACCTAGCGCCCCCTTGTCGATCTGTTCGACCAAGGGGGGCAAAGACGATCTGCCACTCGGTTGAACAGGCCCGATGGCGGGGCACATCTTGGACGTTCAGGGGTCGCATCTTTCCATGGATGCCGGACCAGCAGTACACATGCTCAGCGAGAATTCGATGGACAACCTCAAAAAGCAGCGTGAATGGGCAGTAAACGGATGCCCAGAAGGGCAGCGGAGTCTTTTTTCCTCTCTTCCAACGCCAGAACAAAGATTCCCCTTTTCCTTTGCCGTTTCGACGGCCTCGAAATTTGTCTAAATATCGACCGAGTTGCCACCCAACCCCGAGCCAAGTGCAGTGAAAAGATTCAAACCTTCGTCAGCAACAGCAATCATCAACCCGTGCTTCCTAACGCGCAGCTAATAAAACCAATTCCCCAGGGGTATTTCGACTTCCTGCCAACCGCCCTAGTTCTGAGCGACGCGCGACAAATAAGCCTTCCACGCCCTCGTCCGGTACCTCTCAGCCTCCGACTGAGGGTCGCCCGCCTTCAAAATACCCCGCCCGACAATGACGATGTCCGTCCCGCAGAGACCGACGAGCTTCTGGGGCGTGTTGTACTGCTGACCCTTTCCGTCACCCGCCACGATGCCGTTCTCCTCCTCGCCCTCCGGGGGCAGCTGGCACCCGGGCGTCATGTGAATGAAGGCATCTTCGGGCTCAGTGTTTAGGCTTTCTTGCGAGACGTATCCCATGACGAAGCTGCGATTTTCCCTCGCAGCCTCCACGCAGGCCTGTGTGTACTCCTTGTTCATGAAGTTGCCGGCGCTCGACATCTGGGCGAGGATCAGGAGGCCGCGCTCCATAGGGGGCTCCTCGATGCCGGCGTAGAGAATGTCGTCGCCGGGCATCTCGTTTCGGGGGAAGCGCGGGGAAGAGGCTGACTCGTAGTGCTGCGTAAGGGTGGTGACGGAGACGATGCTTCCCTTGCGGCCCTCCTCCCGGTATGCACCGCGGGGCTCGTCGGTGGAGCGCGGAATGGCCTCCTCTTCTTGCTCGTCAAAAGTCTCGGACCTCGGCGTGCCGACTGTGACAGACGTCTTGACTTCGTACTGGTATCGTTCGCGCCACTTTGCCTCGGCTTCGGCGAGGGCTGTAACGGCGGCCTTGCCGGGGACCATGTTCACGTTGATGATATGAGCCCACTCAATGATGCGCGCGGAGCCAGCAACGTATTGCAGCTGCACCGTGTTGCCAATGTCGCCGAACTTGCGATCCTCGAAGATCAAGAAGCCGTGTTTGCGAGCAAGCTGTGCGAGGCGCGCGCCGGTACCAGTCTGGGGGTTGAAGTCCCAGCCTGCCACGACATCGTGGTGTGTCTTGAGAACGACGATGGAAGGTCCGACCTTGTCGGCAAGATGAAGGAGTTCGCGGGCGGTCGACACATCAGCGCTGAGGCAAAGGTTGGACGCCTTCAGGTCCATGAGTCGGAAGAGATAGGCGGTCAAGGGATGGGTGGCCGTCTGCGCGCGGGTGGCGAAGGTCGCCTTGAGGCTTTCGTGAGGAGGCATGTTGGGCGACTGATAACACTCGTCGAAACGACTCGACTCGAGAGATGGGTTGAATTGAGTCGTGGTTGTGGTTCTTGTGGGAGAACGCAAGGATGGGTTTTGGTCGTCTGGCGAGGGCAGGTGGAAGCGCGAAGATGGATCGATATTCCGGATGACTCGAACGCGTTCCTGTAGGCGTGAGGGTAAGGCGTCTGGCGGAAAGCAACGGCGATGGAAACCAAGTCGGGTGGCAAGTAATATGAGGAGCGTGCGCGGTGAGGGGGAGAGAGGTAGAGGGAGAGATGGAAGAAGGTTTTCAAGTTAGGCGATGCAGAGAGAGAGGGGTGGGATCCGAGCAGGAACTAATCTACAGCAAAGGGAAGGGCGACCCGAGAGAAAATAAGTACTTTGGGACTTATGGACTTGGAGAGCGCAGTGGGCTGTGGTGGTGTCGGGTGGTGGTGGTGGGGAAGCTGTAAGGTAGCAGTTAGCAGTTTGTAGTTAGGTAGCTGAAGGTCAGGTCGTCCTCATCTTCCAGGTGAGGGGGAGGGGCTAGCAGGGGCCAGCCGGCGCTCGCCAGCGCGCTGGACAAGTCGACAAGCGAACGGCCGCGACCGGGGGTAGGGCAGGGGGGAGGGGGGGCCAGGGTCCGGTCAGGGTCAGTCCAGGGACAGGGTCACTAAATTCCCACCTAGGCACCTAACCTTAGGCCTGTCGACCGTCGAGATGGACCGTGTCAAGGCCACGAGAATGCTTGATGGCTTGGTTCCTTGACCACATCCCACGCTGGTGCCAAAGCAACGGAACAAGACAGCTATCCTGCGTGTCTCTGATATTTTTGTCTGTTCGAGTTGCGTGCCAGTGACTGGGTCTTGAGCTACCAATACTTCTTCTTCCACCCTGCAAAGACAGCCAGCGCACCTGGGCGCCCGTACAAGGCCTGGTCCGGGACATCCCGCGTGAGAAGCAAGCATTCAAGTACCAGCCTCCATTGCCGTGATATGTGATGTAGGTATGGCACGATGAGGCGTCATAGCAAACTGCCCTACTGCATCCCGTTGCGACGGTCTGAAATGTTTGCAGCGAGTGATCGGGGACCCGGACACGTCAACCTCAATTTGTCGTGTCCTGGGAGGGGCACATACCCAGACCCAGACAGACCAGCCTCGTTTTCTCCATCGCGCGGAGTCGATGGGCAGACAACCCGACTGGGTGACCAGACAGCTGCTTGTTGGCCGGGAATCGAAGTCCAGACTCCCCGCGGCCTCCTTGAATCCCACTCCCCCTCCCCTCCCCTGGAGCTGGAAGATGGGGGAAATGGGGGATGTTGATGTATGTGACATGTGGCGCTGGGCAAGGGGCCCCTGATTGCCGCGGCCAAGCCGTCCCGCCTGTGCCCCGTGCCCGTGATGATTCGAGTGCCAGACTGTCGATGCGTCTGTTCTCCTGTTCAAGGTGAGGCTTGTTTGCCATTTCCTTCGTCGCGTTTGCCGTCGCACATACATGCCCCTGGGGGGAGGCAACAACTGGCAGACGAGACATGTCAATTTGCTCAGAGCCAAACGCCATAAAAGCAGCATACAAATCAAGTACTCCGGGCGGGCCGATGCGACAAGGACACGACCTTTGGATAGCGCCAAAACTAAGGCATCCAGGGATCCCGACTACTGCAGCGTTGATGTGCCGGGCATCTCAGCGAACTGATGGCGGGTTGGTGGCTGTGTGCTGTGCCCCCATCCATCTTGTGGTGTCTTTCTGCACTCTGCAGTGATACAGCGGATGATTCGATGCAACCACCAGGCCCTTTTCCAACTGGCAGCCTATTGCACCAGGGCGGTTAAGTACGCCGTCGCTGTTGGCTGCAGCAGTGGCGTGGTCCCTGAGTCGGGATGTGCCTCGTTCCTTTGAGATGCAGGTAGGGTTGCTAAAATGTTCGAGGGGTAGCTGTTGCTGATGCCGTCTGTCTACCCAGCCCCCAAAGTCAATACTGTCTGTCGGTCGGTGCAGATGATAGGCCCAGACGGTCTCGATCCATTGTGATGGAAACCATACGGGTATTGGAGGCAAATGGCTTTCAAGAAGGATTTCTCTTTCTGTAATATGGGAGGCCCCTCGGGCAATGAGTTGTCAGCCCGTTTCATCGGGATACAGAAGAGTAGTGCTAGTCGATACATCCGTCGGTCCCCTCAATGCACCATGAAGTCGGGAGGTGTCCGATCCGCATTACCACAAACGCCATAGTTGCTACGTTACAGGATCGTCAAGTAAGGTACCTACAGGTAGACGTCGGCAACCAAGAAGAAGACAGCAGCCGGTTGGCATGTCGTTCACGTTCTGTTGTACACCTATGGGCTGTGGCAGCTGGGTCTGTGCTCAACGGTTGTTGTCGATGAGGTACCTTATTAAGGTACCTAGGTAGGTACAGTAGAGCGACAAAAAAACGACCAGATCCTTATTTTGCACCAGAAACATACCGACTTCAAGCTTATACCACTCCATGGACCTTGTCCAAATTGTTCCGTTAAAATTCATGCAGCTTATTTCGAAGCATATCTGGAAGATCCCAGATTCTTAGGGATATAATACTTTTACCTGATTTAATAGAATATCTAGAAGATTGCTTGTGTGGGTGAAGGACCATCCGGTCGATACTTTTGTCGCCCCACTGTAAGGTACCTCATCCAACCTCCGATTCGGTTTGACTGAAGGGTACGAAAATTCCGATTCCGCTTGCCCAGGAGGTGAGGGACCGTAGACGGGATTTGCTGACTCATCTGTCTTCTACCTTAAGATCCCTAGGTACCTAGTACCTTACATGAAGTCTTTCCCCAGAGGTCTGAACCAGTTAAGCAGTCGCCAAAAAAAAAACTGGCCTCCCAAAAGGGCGTATTATTAAATAGTGTATTCTGGCTAGGAACCCTTGATCTCTTGTGATCTACTTGTAAGCCGAAGTACTCTATCATTTGGTAGTTGTTTTTTTTTTTTTTTTTTTTTTTTTTTTTTTTTGGCGACCACCTCCTGGCTTATCGTCAGAGGTGCAGTATCGCTTGTCTTATCTCACTCATCCTTTATCAACCACCTTCCAAGTTGTCGTGCCCGCTGCATACTGACAGGCACCCTAGCTGCTCAGCCCGAAGCACCACGGTCCAGTACCTTAGCCTGCTGCCAGCACCCCCCAGCATCGAGCCCAGCTGTCGGGTCGGTCGATAACAGGCCCGACCCTACCTAGGCACCTACGTAAGTCTCACCAGAAACAGAGGGACAAGCCAAGATAACTTGCCTAATAATTAATCACCCGTGCTGCCGTGGCCGAATCTCTCCATTTCTCGACCTCATTCTCTCGTCAGCACTCATTTCTGCTCCCTTCATCCCACTTGACGAGCCTAGCCAGGTCTTGCGCGATCTCTTTCCATCTGCAGCTCCTTACGACCTCCTTTTCCGCCCGATCCTACCACGACTCGACACGCAACGATCGCCACAAAATAGATCGTCTTATCGGAGCTATCGTACCCTTCCGAGCGCTCCGTCGCAAAACCCCTTCCGTGTCCATCAACCGACAACCAGCGTTGACCCTCAACGGCATCGCACTACTGGAGATACGCGCCGCATCAGATACAACCTACTTCTTCAGCCGAATCACATATCCAAATCGAACACCATGTCCTCCCGATCGTCGAAGAAATCGAGTTCCAGCTCGTCAAAAGTCTCGCGCAAGGCTTCTCCAGAGCAGCAGCCCCTGGTCAATGGCAATGGCAACGGCAATGGCAACGCCGTTGCACCTGCTGCCGTCGCAGCTGAAGAAGAGAACATCTTTGTCTTCTATCCCAACATCATTGGTGAGTTAGGCTCCTAGGCGCTGCTCTGGACCGCCCGCTTGTCACTCTGCTGATACTTCAGAACAGGCTACGTACGCATCGTCCTCGCCATCGCCTCTCTCTACTACATGCCCCTCCACCCGCGGACTTGCTCCCTCCTCTACAGTGTCTCCTGTCTCCTCGACGCCCTCGATGGCTATGCCGCTCGCATCTTCGACCAGTCAACACGCTTCGGCGCCGTTCTCGACATGGTCACCGACAGGTGCACCACATCCTGCCTTCTCATGTTTCTGGCCTGCGCATTCCCTCGCTGGACCATTGTCTTCCAGCTCCTCATTACCCTCGACTTTGCCAGCCACTACATGCACATGTACGCTTCGCTTACCATGGGCGGCGCCGGCACGAGCCACAAGAACGTCGACAAGGACCGCAACTGGATGCTGAATCTCTACTACACCAACAAGGTACGATTGCCCCTGAGTGTGTGACACGACAGACTCCACACGCACAGTCCGCTAACCTCCTCTCTCAACAGACCGTCCTCTTCGTCTTCTGCGCCCTCAACGAGCTCTTCTTCATCGCCCTTTACCTCCTATCCTTCTCCTCGCCGCTCCTCTCTCCCTCCCTGCTCAAGAGTGTTGGTGAGACCGGCGCCGCCCAGATCCAGGCCGGCGCCCAGGTCAACACCTCCCTGCTGAGCGCCATCTTCACGAACCCCTACAGCGCCGCGGCGCTCGAGCTCGCTCGCGCCAACAAGATGGACTCGTTCTGGCCCTGGGTCCTCACCGGCGTCAGCTTCCCCGTTATGGCCGCCAAGCAGTTCATCAACGTCGTGCAGCTTGTCAACGCGAGCAAGTGGCTCGCCGAGGGCGACCTGCAGGCGAGACGGGATCAGGGCCTTCCCAAGAAGAAGAAGACGGCTTAAACACTTCGCTGTAACGGATTTTATGTCGTGGCGATACCTTTCGCGTCCACAATTTGCTGCACATAATTCGGCTTTATGCTATTCATGCACATTCGGGTGTATGGAAAGGGGGAAGAGGGGGTGTTCCGAGTGTCGTATCATAGGGGGAATTCCTCGCCCATGAGGATAAAGCTCATGAGGTGGGAAGGTCGGCGTTGCTTGGTGAGCCCAGGCCAGACCTATCTGGAGGGCTCGGGGCTTTTGTTTCATGCAGGAGGAGGTAGCATCGGAAAGGGGGTCTAGTCGTCAAGACAGCAGCCGGCAGCGCCGGATCGTGCTGTTTGCCTCGGTAGCCTCCTTCTCTGGAGGGGCAGGTTTTGGAGCGGCCCAGTACGATGGTTGAGATCCAAAGAATGGCTGGATCAGATATCGAGACCCAAAAAGGGTCGGTCTAATAAGGAGTCTGAAGCTTCGTTGTACATTTAGATAGACCAAGCAAATTGCACTTTTCTTTCGCTCATATATCTTGGGCAACTTCTTTTTGTGATTCCGTCTTGTCCAGGATGATTGTCGAATATTTGACAGACGGGTGGCATCGCCCTACAAGGCTGAGTGACATCACCGCCTGTGCTGTGAAAATCAAAGTTGCATCAAGGTCTTGAAAATGAGCTCCACAGCCCTGCTGTCACCCTACGAGTCACGCTTGTCAAAAACAACATGGTTATGGGGCTTTAAGACGGCTAACCTTGCCGGCCTTATCTAGCTCGTATTCAAGAGGTATGTATGGCCCCCAGTCTAATACTCAGGACTCCAATCCCACACATCGGCCGAAAAAAGGTTACGCGCCATCTTATCCGCGTACATATTGCCCTCGTACCTCAACCGCTGATCACCCGCCATGCCCCTCGTGAACGAGAACTTCCTCGCCTCAGGCTCGTGTGGCATGTTTGCCCGTTCGTCCGCCGCCAGCGCCCACGAGCTCGCCTCGCGGTTCTGTCTCCACTCGACGCCCCTGATGCCCACAACCTCGGTTGAGAGCATGCCGCGTATAAAGTCCACGATGGGATCGAGCCGCGTGCGCAGGCCACAGTTGGTGTGGTTTTTGTCGACCTGGTAGCTGGGGCTCTGCTTCAGCGTGATGAGGAGCTCGTCAACGTCGAGGGTCGCGGCGTCGGGGAGGGCGTCGAGCGAGCTGGGGCCGAAGTCGACGGGTCGCAGGAGGTCCTTGCTCGTGAGAAACTTGAGCATCTGACCGAGCTGGAAGGAGTCACAAGCGGATGAGGAGTCGTAGCCGAGCTTGCACTGGCGGTCGCGTGATGAGTAGAGGGCGAGAAAGTGGCGCTGGACGGAGGCGATGGTGTTGAGGATTGATTCTCGACGGTGCTGGAGCTCGCCTGGGCCGTGTCAGTCTTCTTCCTAAGTGAGCTCTGACATGGTGGATGGGGCAACCTACGTTCGAGGTCGTCTGGAAGGCTCCACCAGGCTTCTGTGCTACGTAGCTCGTCGTAGGGCACGAGAGCGCTCCAGTGAGAGGAGCCGCGCAGGATGATCTCGCGTGTGGCATCATGCAGCTTCATAGGCTGGTCGAGGAGCCAGGACACGAGGATCTTCTGGCGCAACACCTGCTCCGTTCCCAGCTCACTCTTCCCGCTGTCAGCCCTCAGCGGCCTGTTGCTCGTCTTGGGCCACTTAAGCTTCAGACTCGAGCCCAGGGACCGCGCGATGACGGGGCGGCAGTCGAAACGATCTGCGAGAACTGCCAACGTCGTGGCGTACAGCATGTTGATCGATGTCGCGGGAGTCTGCACGGGCTGTCCATGAAGGATCCTCAACATGTCCCCGAACACCCTGTCACGACCGATGGACCGTGTTGCCTCATCATCATCTGTGATGGTGATCCAGGGCAGTGAGTTGAGGTCCGCGTCCTCTGAGGCACGTTGCTCTAACGTGAGGCTCGCCAGAGATTCCTGGACCAGCCTCGCTTCTGCAAATTGGGTGTTGCCTAGTAGGTTCTCAAAGTATTTTGAGTGTCTCTGCAAGACAGCGAGCTCCACTCGGAAGGCAACTTTGAACTGAGGACTGAAGTTTGGTTCCGGGATTCGCAGCGCCCCTGGCTTCCTCGTGGCTGCCTGGTGGGACTTTCTCGCAATCCGGATAGTCTCTTTGGAGGTCTCAAAACTCACATCCAGGACAACTTCGCCTCGGAGTGATATCTCCACAACAGCGGGCGTGTTCTTAGACGACGAGTCTGATGTGTCTCCGTCTTGGCCAGGAGCGCTGTCGTCCATCCTGGCCTAAGAGAGTCGCCGCTAGGAGGCAACATGAACATGGAATTCGATAGTGTGGCAAAGTAAGGTGAAGAGAGTTTCTGGACATGGTCAGACGAGTATTGAGGTCGACTCGAGGCAGTGCTTACGAGTTTCTCTTCACATTAGGGAGGCAGGCAGCAGGAAGGTAGGTTCGAGATGAGGAATCAAGGTCCCACGTGGTATCATAGAATGCGAAAGAGAGAAGTGACTGTGACTGGTAAGTGCCAGTGTGCCAGTGTGCCCGCCTGGCCCATGGTGTCACTGTGGATCATTCGCTCCGCTGATAAGAGACGCGATAAGCTTCAGATTGAGCCCACTCGCAGTGACAGTAGTTGAGAGGCCGGTCCCCCTTGAGCTGTCGGCGCAGTGCTGTCCGTTCAGGTGCCTCTGCCTCTATGCTGGAACCTTAACGATCCCCAACAGCATCATCCTCATCGGTTTGCGAACAACCCGCTTCTTCTGGCATCCTCGAGAGCGACACCTCTACCATTTCTTCCGACCCCTTGCACGCAATAAACACTTACAGACTGGCTGCTGGTTTGCTTTACGTACGACGCTTGGCATCCAAGACGCTGCGTCACCAACCGCAGCCAGTACCGTAGCCGACAGCCCCTCTTCCCAGCTTTACTTTGCTACATACTCGAAGACGATCAGAACAACGACGACATACGCCATGGCGTAGGAAGCACCCGAAACGACTACTTGCACCATACCATGCATTATCACGGCGATGAAGCTCTACCGTTCTCGCTCACACCTTTCCAATTATCGTCGCAACCATGCCAGCTCTCTCCCGCCGCCGTCTATCGCGACATTTACTAGCCCAGTACCGAGGCTACTCGCGAACAGCCTCCGGGTTTCCCATATCGGCAGATCTATGGCATAAGCTGCAAGCAGCCGCATCGGCCGCTCAGGATCTCCTGATTGCCCCTTCAGCTTCCAATGGCCTTGTTGTCTCGAGACCAGCCGCGCGATCGTGGCCGAATCTGATACAACATCTTCAGACCCGAACATCGAATCACCTGGGCGCCACTGCCCCGAGCTTCAACGCAATCTGGCAAAACATCAGCACCTCAAATCGAAGAGCGTTCCACAACTACTTCGTTACGCATCTCCCATCCTCCTCTCTCCATCCCGATTCGCGAAGCTCGGCAGGCCCAGGCCACCAGCTTCCCCGCGATGCCTCGACCCCCCACACCCCGGGGCCCGGCTCGGCTCCTGCCGTAGCAGCTCTAAACATGCCCAACAGAGACCTCACCGTCGTCAGAATCCCATTACTACGGGCGAAACACCACTATGGCGCAGCATCAGCGAGAGGCACACGGCCGTACAATGAAGATACGAACCAGGCGGGAACAATCGCCATGCCGGCCTTTGCGAAGCGCGCCCCCGTCAGTCTGCAAAGGAGGCCTATCCAGCAATCGAACGAGGCAACGGCCGCCGACAGTGCTTTGGGAGATCCACAGATCTTCTACTTTGGCGTCTTTGACGGCCACGGCGGCAATGAGTGCTCTGAGTTCCTGCGAGATGAGCTGCACGGCTACATCGAGGAGGCCTCGTCGGACTTTGGACTTCAAAGCAGCTTGCGTCGAAATCGAAAACCCCAAGCCGGCGTGGGGCAGAAGGGAGAGGAGGCAGAGGATCTGGAAGAGCCAGATATCAAGTCTGAGGAAGAGGTCCGACAGCAAATGAATGTGCCGATACAAGTCCACGAGGGTCAGATTGAGGAGCCAGAGAAGGCTGAAGCTATGAAGGGCGTCCACCCGGTAGCGGCCAAGGTGGACAACGTTCTGAAGGCCCGTAAGCTCGAGCAAGGCCTCATTGACGATTACAAGCGGACGATTGGTGGCTACTTCCGTCGCTTTCACCCAGAGCACTTCAACGCTACCTCGCGCAAGGGGCACAATCATCAGCAGGATCCTCTCATCACGGTCGAGTCAGTTCTCATGTATGCCTTTCTCCGAGCTGATCTCGACTTTGTCTCCGCGCAAGCCCGAAAACCGGACCCCGACGACCCTCGCCTGGGCGATTCCCCCGTAAACGATGATGAGGTCCTCGGCAAGCCTCACTCGCCTCCATCCGGCCACGGCATCGGTGGCTCGACCCGCTTCAAAGGCGGCTCCACGGCCTCGGTAGCCCTCATCTCCACCCCCTCCCCAGCCCCCTTCTGGCACCCGGGCGCCCAGTCGACCCTCCTCGTCAGCCACGTCGGCGACACCCGCATCCTCCTCTGCGACACCTCAACGGGCCTCGCCCACCCCCTGACCTCGGACCACCACCCCTCGACCCCGGCCGAGGAGCGCCGTCTCCGCCGCTACGCACCCGCAAACTCACTAGTGTCCGGCGACTCCTTCGGCGAGCAGCGCATCACCGGCCTCGCCAACAGCCGCGCCTTCGGCGACATGCGCTCCAAGCGCATCGGCGTCTCCGCCGAACCGGAGATCACCCGCGTCGAGATCGGTCCCGCGCAGTACAGCTTCCTCACGCTCGTCTCCGACGGTGTCTCAGGCCACCTCAGCGACCAGGAAATCGTCGACGTCGTCAAGGAGGCGCGCACGCCCGAGCAGGGCGCGCAAAAGGTCGTCGACTACGCCACAGAGGTGTCCGCCAACGGCGACAACGCCACGTGTCTCGTCGTGCGGCTCGGCGGCTGGGAGAGGCGGTCTGAGGGCGGGCTTGGCAGCATGGGCACCAAGGAGATCCGGGATGTCAGGAGGGCTGAGGCGCTTGATCCCAGGCGAGGCAAGAGGTAGATCTGTGTGACGAGTACGGACACTCGGGATGTGCTTTGGAGTTTTCGGCGTTGGTCGTGGGTGATTATTGCCTGTATCAGAGTAAGGTTCTATTTTTTTTTTCTGGCATTCACATATTGCGTAGCACGTATCAAACTTCAGTCGTGTATATTCGTGTTCATAATGGGAGCCTCATGCTCTCCCGTCCGCGACCCAATCTTCATATCGATCCCCAATTGTGACCCCCCCAACCATCCACTCCAGGCACCTAACCACCAGCCCTGTCTTTTTCGTTGCGCTCAGTGACGCCCCTGTCCAGGGTACTGGCTCCATCCTCCACCACCGTAGTGAGGAGGCGGTGGCTGGCCGTAACCCTGGGGAGGGGGAGGCTGCTGGTAAACACCACCGTACTGCTGCGGTGGAGGACCTCCGTACTGTCCCGGGGGAGGTCCGCCATACTGTCCTGGAGGAGGTCCGCCGTACTGTCCCGGAGGAGGTCCGCCGTACTGTCCCGGAGGAGGGCCACCGTACTGGCTGGGTGGCGGGCCGCCGTAACCCTGCTGCGGCGGCTGTCCGTAGCTTTGTTGAGGAGGCGGCTGTCCGTAGCTCTGCTGGCCATGGCTTTGCTGGGGAGGCGGCCGATCGTAGCTGGGCCGGCTTTCCTGTGACTCAGACGATCTACCACCACCACCACCACCGTAATACCCCGCGCTCTCACCACCACTGTTGCCGGTGTAGATGTGAGCCTGGTTCTGGTCCTGGCGGTATCCGTACTCCTGGTTGCCTGATGACATGGGAGCGGACGCCAGAGGCTTCCTGTCCTCGCCTTCCATAGCATTCAGATCGCGGGTCTTGATCTGGTTCCACAGCGAATTCTTTGTCTTGCCGTGGCCGAGACCTCCGCCACAGGAGTGGACGCCCGTGGCACTGCGATCGCCGCTCGTCGTTTGCTGGTTGAGAATGTGGTTCTTGTGGTCCTTCACCGACTGGGAGCTGAGCAGGTGGGAGAGCTCGTGACGACGGGGGTGGGCGTCCGCCCACTCGCGGACGGTCTTGAACATGTTGCTTTGAATCTCACAGCGGTCGTCGCGCATGACCGGGTGGTGGAACGCGCGGAGGACGTCGTCGACGACCTCGTCAACGGGAACGCCAGGGTTCTCCCACGCGTAAAGGACACGCCTGCCTTTTGATTAGTTGACAGTCCTTTCGTTGAAGGGCAAGACACGTTGAAGGGCAAGAAACGTTGAAGGGCAAGAAACGTTGAAGGGCAAGAAACGTTGAAGGGCAAGACACTTACGGTGTGATGTACTGCAAAATCGTCGCTGCAACCCTTCCAGCGCAGGAGTTCAAGATGTTGGTGAAGTGATCCTTGGACAGCATCGAGTGCGTAGGATCGCTGCAACGGGGGTTGTCCCAAGGCTCGAATTGAGACTTGGCACTGGCACCAATGAGTCCCGAGGAGCCCTCCTTTAGGACCTTGGAGACCTGCTGAATGATGGGTTGGATGAAGGGCGCGAGGAGGCCCAGGATGAAGGCTGTCAATGTTTCGCTAATGCGCTCGAGAAGCTTCTCTAGGCCAGGAACCTTTGCAATAAACCTGTTGATTGCCTTGACAATCTTGTCACGGAACTGAAGGATAGGGTAGATGCGACCGGCGGTCTTGACAGGATCAAAGTCGGGGCTCATACCAGGGATCTGGTTCACGTTGTCGCGAGTGTTGAACGCTGACCTAGACCGCATGTTGTCCTGCTCTTGCTGGGCAGATGAAGCTTGCAGGTCCCGGGCCTCTTTCATGAATCCATCGCCAATGCCGGGCAGCTGACCGATAAGGGAGATGAAATCTCCAGTACCGGACGAAGATGACGACGACGAGAAGAAGCCCCTATCCCTGGACCCAGACTCCTCGCCCTTGGTCAGACTTTGCGCATTGATAAGAGCGGCATTCATCTCGTCAACCTCGGACTGAGTGAAGTGATCGTTGGCCTCACCAAGCACAGAGTGCAGGAAGTCGACGGCACCGAATGTACCAGTAACTAGGGGATAAACCCGCTTGCCTCGAAGATTGATCTCGGTGTCAGTTCCGCAGTGGGGGAAGACACCATGGTATCCGAGCTCGCGAAGAGCCAGCTCGCAGTAGTTGCTGTGGGCAGGGAAATCCTCAAGCGTATGAAGAGCTTGACCGAGACAGCGAAGGGCTTCGCAGAGGTCCTCTTCCTTGTTGGATGAGCTTCCCGAACCACTTGTGTAGAGGCGTCCGTAGTGAATGCTTCGCGCGAGGCTGAATCGTAGATAGCCAGCACTGGTTGCCCAGCCTCCACGCTCGTTTGCGATATAATTCTTCAGGCCTGAGCGGCTGTCTATCTCTGTTTCAACGGGATCCACTGGGCCTCGCAGACGCGGATCGAGGGTACGGGCGTCCAACCCCTCGGCGTATCCCAAGGGGTTGTCAATGTGCTCCTCGGGTCTGTAGCAGCCCAGGCGTTCCTCGGTGACTTCGAATTCCTCGGTAGCGTAACCATGTGCCAGGAATGAAAGGACCCAGACCTGTGAGAATGGCGATGTCAGTAGGCGAAAGCGCTTCGCGGCGGGCAGGGGCGACAAACCAGAATTCGAATGGTGGCAGCATTGACGCCCTTGAGACTACCAACATCAACAGCCTGAGAGTAGTCGCGGAGCCAATTGCCGAAGTAGACGCGAGAGATAAGGAGCGAGGTCCATTTCTTGCCATTCAAGTAGGCGATTGTTTCGAGCATGTCTTCAATGTCGCCATGGCGCCAGTTGTGTCCTTCCACCTGAGCAATGGAAGGGATGTTGCCAGCACCAAAAGCAGCAGCTTGTCCTGGAAGGAGGACCAGGACGATGCAAAACACCACGAACCAGGAGCCCTTTCCGAACCGGAAGGAGGCCATTGTTCACCTGTGCCGCAAAGACGAGAGGGCGTGGTAGATTGTTGATAGGTTGATGAATATCGTGAGAACGCCAAGCAGTGGGGGAGGGGTTGTGCTGAGAAATTATGCGCTCGAATGCCGCTTATCCTTTGGCAGGTGGATGAGAATGTCGGACTTTCTGAAGAGATGAAGGAGAAAAGGGCGGCGCAAGCGTCGAGGTCGATGATAGGTGTGCGCTTTCACGTGTTGCTGACGACGCCGAGAGTTATGACAACGCTGGTCCAACGGGCGGCCTCTGTGGCAGTGAGGTGCTGTGCGAGGTGTGGTAGCTGATCAGGATGACTGCCAGATGAGGTAGAGACTGAGCGCGAAAGCTTGGCTGAGCTGTTGGTGGGGTAGTTACGATTCAGAGCAAGGCGGATGCGCTCAACGCAAGTACGAGAACAAATGAGGCCGTTCCTGGGATACCGAAAGCTTGCCTACTGCAAGTTCGCGTCTGTTGAGAGAGAAGTTTGAGCAGGATCATGGGTTGGGTTTTGTTTGGTAAATGTGACATCGACAGTCGCTCGATGCCGCGTTGTGCCGCTGCCCCGCGCCTGCCCCTCCTCAAGCTGAGGTGAGGGTGGGCGAGGGAAGGAGATGGTGGGCTGGGTGGGTCGCACAGCACGCTGTCTGACGCCATGTGCCACCAGGCTCGCTCACACAGTAGAAAGCACTGTATGGGTAAGGTGCCTTGCAGGTTGGAGACCTCCGAGTACCTACTGGAACACCACTCAGACAGACTGCCAAATGATATGTTTAACTGGCAAGTCCGAAGACAACTTGATCAGTTCTGGGGCCTCAACGGCTTACGAGGATTCTATCCTCGGTCGGAATTCTTGCTTGCCAAATGCCAACATGAATTTCGAGCTTGGGGAGTGCGACGCGATGTGTTCATGCCCGAAGACTGCCAATTTTTGAACGTGGCGTGCATATGCAGGGCTCACGCGTGACGATCCAGAAGACAAGATTCAACACCTACTTCACCATCTTCATACCAAGGACCGGTAGCTCAGGGGTTAGAGCGTGCGATTGCAGATCGCAAGGCCGCTGGTTCGAATCCGGCTCGGTCCTCAGTAATTGTGTTGATTCGACTGAGCAACGATCAGATGTCCTGAGGTGCTCCATGGTTCCTTTTGATTTTTAGCTTGAGGCGGTCAGAAGACGGATCAGAAGCTAGGCAGTATACTAGCCGCAGTATATAATAATAATACTATGCCGTTAATCTAAATCTAATTAGTACTGACCTTCCTGCTAGGTATTATACGATACTTAAGGAAGATAATACTATCGTTCGTTTAGGTACTAAAATGCTTAGTATTTCCTAAGAAACTTACTTAGGCTTTAGACTACCCGTTAAAAGTGTAATATAGGTACTAACGCATAATATAATCGCATTTCAGACTATACTATCTGGATTTCTAAGGGTATGCCCAGTTATATAGCTTTTATTACTAGAGTAATAGACCTCTTACTATACCGTCCCTGTCCAGAGATAGATTAAGTTAAGTAAGGTATATACATATAACTTAAGTGTTCTCATATAAGGCTTAGACATTACTGAATAATATCGGTAACGGTACTTAAAAGTACTCTAGAAGCCGTAGCAGACAAAATTCTGAGGACCGAGCCGGATTCGAACCAGCGGCCTTGCGATCTGCAATCGCACGCTCTAACCCCTGAGCTACCGGTCCTGTTGATGACTAAGGCCGCTTGGATTACCTCTACTCATACTGTTGTGGACCTAGAACTAGACAGCCTAGGTACCTAGTCAGCGGAACACGAGGGATAGCTGTTATTATTCTACTTACTCCATTGACTGGATGTGCTCTAGAGGCCCGAGCACTTACCGGGCTGCGCCGTTTCAGCTCCGGAGCTAAATGCGCGTTGGGTACCAGTTCTGCCACCTCAGGGGAACTATCATGAGTGCAATAGGATCAAATTGTGACGGCAGCACAAACGTCGCTCCTTCAAGAGGTGGACGCAGTCGGCGCCTGAGAGTTTTCCTTTGCGGACTATGTCTCAACGCCATCTACTTTGTTGTCAGTGATCAGCCACGAGCCACAGCGTTCATATATGCCTAGAGGCCGGTGTTTTGATGGCTGTGGGGTTTGGCGCCAAACTCAGCAACCATGGTAGTGATGGCATTCTGTAAACTTGGGTAGAATGTGCACGAGCTTACGGTGGCTGATGCAATCTGGTATTCGAAGACAATGGAATTCGCTATCTAATCTACTTCTAATCTACTTCAACACACGTAGCATTTACTTTGCGAAACATGGCTCCTGTCAACGATTCAACGCTGGGATCAACATTTCAGCCAACTTCAAATGCAGTTATCCATCAGAAAATGGAATAGCTAGCGTACTAGGTATTTCTTCAGCCGTAACGAATATCGTACTTCTCAGTACCTGGAATATACTTCTTCGCGGTAGACACGACGGACTCTGCCTCGCTTAACTGCTCGAAGGAAGCGAACCTTGCTTTTGACATTGGCCTGGTTCTTCAGTAGCCCGAATATTTAAATCTTGGAGATGTCGGTCTCAGTAAGGTAGTCCGAGGGTCTTGAAGCTCTGTGATTGGTTTGGCCCTGACATCATGCTTCCTTCACCCGTTACTACTACGGCCGTTGGCTTTCCGCAACTCCCGTGCCCATATCTTCAACCGCGTCAAGTCCTCTTTGGACCGCATCTCCTAAACCTATTCAATGCTATTTTATTTCGGCATTAACCGAAGAGGACGTCGAAGTCAAATTCATAATTAAATACAAGATCCCGTAAGGCCCGCAGAGTTTCGAGAACTTCAGCTTCTCGAAGGTGGCCAGAGTCCCAATATCTGGCTTCGCCTTCCAGCCCCCAATGATCCTCAAAGGCCTGGGTTCGCGTAACCATATAGTTAATATGATCGCGTAATCATTCATCCAACCTTGCCGCAAGACGGTGGCCGGGTCTTCCTAGGACAATGAGGTGTCTGTTGAACAGCTCCATCTCAGCTCGCCATGCCCTATAAGATCTTCTCAGAGCTTTCCGGCCGTATCATGCATGAGCATTTGTAGAACACTGACAGGCTGGTCTGGCGGTCAGCCACGGGACGGAGAGAAGACGAGAGTAGGTATTTACGTTGCGGACTTCGGCCCGGAACTCGTTTGTAATCGCGGCTCGCATAAAGCCTCTCATCAATGTGTCGCCCCTGAGGTTCGAAGTCGGGCGTCCCGCAGCCCATACCTATATGCATTAGACACAGCGATCAGTTTGACCAGAAAATCAGGTGCTCATGCTGCGTCGAGTTGGCGGAGAATGTGAACAAGAACTTACTGCTGTCTTGACTCTGTTGAGCAATGCATCTTCAAGCACAAAGGAGTCAGGGTTCATGTTGGTCCCGACCGCGGCAAGCATCCTGTCCATTGAGTCTGTTTGGCCGAAGTATGGTGCTCTTTTGGGGTAAGTATCCCATATAGCACCAGTCTCTGACCAGATGAGCGGATCTGGTACCCTGCCCCCCGTGGCTGGGCTTCCGTTCCGTAGGAGGCCCGTGAACGTGGGTTTGATGAACCTGGGCAGTGACTGCAGCTCTAGGACGTGCTCCGCTGTTCAAAGTCAGCTACTTGCATCGTATAGTATGGACTATATTGCGGTAAGATAGTAAAAGATTGAAGGATCGGTTGTAGCAATGAAATTTACTTACGAGGCCTTTACGGGCGTTCAGAACAGCAGATTATTCTTACACGTCGATGTCCCAACACTCGCTTGAGAAGAAGCAATGACAGACGACACGGCAGCAATCAACCTTGCTCTGTCAGACGGACGAAAATGTGCCCGGATTGTGGTACAAGCACCAGGGTTCCAGCTGTTGTGTACTTTCGTCAGGTATCTATCTCGTCGGCTCGTCGATCATACAGTATGATAACACCCAGTTCCTGGGCGATGTGAGCTTATCCGCCCCATGAGTATTGCATACCTTTGATCATCATGCTGATTCACTATTCGCCCAGCCTTATAAGTTCCCACTGTCCTCGCCTCGCAGCGTCGAGCTTTGTGGGGATGGGCGTCATTACCAGCGCCCCCTCCGTGAGCGATAGCGACGCATGGTACAGTACCGGCCCATCCTGCCGATCTTCCCAGACTTGAGGGTTACCGGAATTTGTGCGCAACAAGTATCTCAATACGTTTAACTTGCCACTTCCTTCGGGGCATTCGGAATTTCTGTCAGGGCCCTCACTGCGGCAGTCATGAAACAGGAACCGTCAGGGCGTTCTACAGGCGCGGCGGCTGTTGGACAGCTATATAAGAGGCGCGGAGGCGACCTCCAGAGGTGCGGAGGTAGATTTCAGATGTTATTCTACCCTATACCTACCTGCCAATTGACTGCGGAAGCGACTTGCGGAAGACCTCTTGACTCTACTCATACACGACGCCTGACAATTTCAAATCTGATATCAGACTGAAAAGTCCTAGCGCCTGGGTATGCGCCATTCACTGGCAGATGGCGCAGGCAACATCTCTCAAGAACATTGAGTTTTACATGCTTTTCAACTCGGAATTGCCCGAAAACACCAAACAGGTTTGCTGAGCCTCTCCCTAGGTCCTACGCAAGGTCCATGACTGACATTCACACAGGGCATCTACATAGAAAACGGCTTTGGTGGTTTGATGGCCGACCTGACCTTTATTGGCGTGGTAACTTCGGGTAAGGTAAGTTCTGCAACTGGTCCTCTTTGGAAGTGTATATCTAGAGGTCCCTTTACTTACACTATAGGATTTGTTCAACGGAAGTGCCTATTTTGGAAACCAGCAATTTAATACCAGTCACCTTGTTTTTGTTCTCTGCAAAACTGGCGCGCAGGTTCACTGGAACTGGGCCTGGACAAACCATGATTTTGATGCTTGCCAGAACCCACCAGTGCAGTGCATCTTAGATACCTTACCATACCTTGCCGCCTTGCCTTCACCGGTAGTACCGGAGAATCCTAGCAGCCTAGCAGCCCAGCCTAGGTACCTCACCTTACCTTAGCTTAGGTAAGGTACCTTACCTTAAGGTACCTAGGTAGGTAGGCTAGGCACCCGTGTTACTCAGCAATCGATGCTGGCGCCGATCCCTACATCCACCTCAGTGCCGAAGTCATGGTCTCACTAAAGGTACCTACCTACCTTACCTTACCTGCCCACCTAGTAGCCAATGAGGCAAAGTTGGGCACCCGCCGGCTCCGTCGGTAATTGCACGTCCCTGTTGCTGTGAACATCAATCAAATCAGACCACGAATTCGAAATCCCGTCTTGTCCGAACACCCTGTACTTTTGCTGTGTTCACTGATCGACAGAGCCCGAGAGCCCGAGATGTTGGGGGCTCAAGGGGGACGCATGATCTTGTTGATTCATCATCAACGCCAACAAGCATCAGGGGCACACTGTGTCTTCCGGGGGAACCTGCCAGGGCAAGCAAAGAATGAAGGGAAAGGTCTGCCATCCCATCAGAATCATCAATTGGGCATCGATGTTTCTCGATTTCGAGCCTGAGTTGATGCTCCAGCATGTGCATGATTTCAAGAAGGTGTCAAATCCCGGTCGGTGACTTTTTACTTCTCCAAGCAAAAGGCCAGCGAAAGCCGCTCAGCGAGGCATACCCCTGCAAGCCCTGCTGCCCTGAAGGGAGATCTTCTCGTCCAAGGTCGCACCACATGCACTGTGTATCGGCTGTCATGGCTCCCGCGCGTTCCAAAGTAACACCACTCGCGGTCCACTTTAATTTGCACCGCGTCCGTGGCGCGGCCCTGCTAAATCTGATCCTGATCCCCAGGACTCCATAGCTCATCTGCGACTCCCCTAAATACCGAGGGGCAAATCCGTTTTTCTTCACCTGCACTCATTACTCGACTGATCCGTTTCGCTTTCCTCTCATCGCCGCCTTTCTGGACCTCGCATCACATATCAGCGGGTTGTACCTTTGTGAGGACTCTCGAATCATCGTTCCGACGACCTGCACCGACATCTCCGAGCCACCCGCTGGCCTCTACATCCAAGATGCCAGCCCGAATTCTTCCCACCTTCACCCGCGCCGAGGTCGAAGCGCACAACACTGAGGGCTCCTGCTACGTCACCATCGGTGACAAGGTCTACGACGTAACCGATTTTGTGCAGGACCACCCCGGCGGTCCCGAGTTTGTTCTGGAATACGCTGGCAAGGATGTCGAGGATATCCTCAAGGATGAGGTCTCGCACACCCACTCCGACTCCGCCTATGAGATTCTCGATGAGAGCCTCGTTGGCTTTGTCGTGAACGAGAAGTCCATCAGCGGTTCTGCTGCCAAGACGAATGGCGTGGCAACGGGATCAGAGACGAAAGAGAGCAATGGTG
Source organism: Verticillium nubilum (assembly GCA_002851675.1). NCBI lineage: Eukaryota > Fungi > Ascomycota > Sordariomycetes > Glomerellales > Plectosphaerellaceae > Verticillium > Verticillium nubilum. Next base: position 361,894 of record NMXI01000036.1, on the reverse strand, counting down.
AATGGGTTCATCCTAGGACTGGCATGTCGCGCGAGGAGGATCTGAGCAAGGACACCGACTACAACAGCGATTTTAAGACACACAAGTTCCTCGACCTCAGCCGGCCTCTGTTCCCCCAGATCTGGTTTGGCGGATTCGATAAGGAGTTCTACCTGGAGCAGGTCCACCGCCCACGACACTACAAGGGCGGTGCGTCAGCACCCCTGTTCGGTAACTTCCTCGAACCTCTTTCCAAGACGCCCTGGTGGGTGATCCCGACAATCTGGCTGCCTCCCGTCATCTACGGCACCATTCTGTCTGGGGAAGGCCTCAATGGCCCCCTCGATGTTGCCCTGCACTTCTTAGGAGGCTTCTTCCTCTGGAGTCTGCTGGAATATGTCCTTCACCGGTTCCTGTTCCACCTCGATGAGTATGCCGCCCATTTCAGTACCTCCTGTGGCCCTCACTAACCTGCTTGACAGTTATCTCCCCAACAACCGTGTCGGCATCACTGCCCACTTCCTGCTCCACGGCATTCACCACTATCTTCCCATGGACAAGTACCGCCTAGTCATGCCGCCAACGCTATTCGTCGTTCTCGCGACGCCATTCTGGAAGCTGGCCAATTTTGTCTTTTCATACAACTGGTATGCCGGTACCGCCGTGTACTGCGGAGGCATTTTCGGCTACATCTGCTACGACCTGACGCACTACTTCCTCCACCACCAGAACCTCCCTCTCTGGTACAAGGAGCTGAAGAAGTACCACCTCCAGCACCACTTCCTCGATTACGAGCTCGGCTTTGGCGTCACCAGCAAGTTCTGGGATCGCATCTTCGGCACTGAGCTGGTGCCCGTTGTCAAGACAGCTTGATCGCCGGGGCGAGGTGTTCATATGGGGAACAAAGGGATCTGTCAGGTTTAACGCATGTCATGGCCAGCGAGTAATGTGAACGGAGGGGCTGGTCTTTCTCAGGGTATAGGCTGTCCGAAGGAGTTTGGGGATGAGATGCTTTAACGGGACTACGAGGCGATGTCTGGCTTGAACATACCGGAACGAGCCATGAGCCACTGCATTGTAGCAGATACATATTAGTGTTTAATATTGATACCACCACTCAGTTGAGCTTGTTTCTGTTCGATTTGTAAGAGCCAGCCTATTATATTCACGTGGTCTTCTGATACTGCTGCAGCCTAATGTCAATGACTGGTAGGTAAGGTACAGTGAGTTTAGGTATCTTAGCACTGTGAACGCGGACATCAGCCAGCTGCCACGTGACCACGTGGTCAGCAACCTTGGCTGCAACCAGCTCCTGGCCGGTTCCCTGTCTTCGTTCCCTGCCCCTCAGTTTTTCCCCAACCAGGCCTTTGAATCAGCAACTACCATAAAGCCGGCCATTTGCTCATGAGGCTTCACTTTTAGCACGCGACTTGAAAATCACCGACCAACGAATCGAAAATCAAAGACCACGGACTAATCCTCTGGTGTAGACCACAAATTTGCCAAGATGTCTAGCCTAGATGTGGAGGCCCTCTTGGATGCGACCGCCAACGGTGCGACAGGCCAGAAGCCAACGCCAGACGCAGACGACCAGGCAAGCCGAGACCGCTCCGAGAGGAAGGAGAGAGACCGCGAACGAGAGCGTGATCATGACCGAAGACGCCGAGAGCGCCGCGACAGCGCATCGCGCAGCCACCGAGGCACACCCGACGACCACAAGGTAGACACCCCGCGAAGCGACGCAGGGAGCCACAAGAGTAGGCGACGAAGCAGAAGCCGCGATGATGACCGCCGTCACTCACGCCGTCACAGAGATGGCGACTACTACCGCGGCGGAGGTGGACGTGGCGGCCGTTCGCGCTCCCGCTCCCGCTCGCCGCACAGGTCGCGCCGCGGCCGCGATGACCGCGACTACCGGGACCGTCGCGACCGTGACCGGTCGGACCGCTACTCTGGAGACCACCGCCGTGGGAGAGACGAGGAGAGGAACACGCCATCGAAGCGTGATGGCACGCCGCCGCTTACCGAAGATGAACGTGATCGAAGGACCGTGTTCGTCCAGCAACTTGCCGCCCGCCTTCGCACTCGTGAGCTGAAAGAGTTCTTCGAGAAGGTTGGCCCTGTCAACGAAGCTCAGATTGTGAAAGATCGAATCAGCCAGAGATCCAAGGGGTGAGTCATGGTTCTGCTCCCTTTCCCCAATGACACGATGCTAACTGAAACAGAGTCGGTTATGTTGAATTCAAGTCCGAGGAGACCGTCACTCAGGCACTCCAGCTCACCGGACAGAAGCTGCTAGGTATCCCTATCATTGTCCAGCTTACCGAAGCGGAGAAGAACCGTCAGGTCCGTACCACGGAAGCCGCCGGTACACAGTCGAACTCTATCCCTTTCCACCGTCTGTACGTCGGAAACATTCACTTCAACGTTACGGAGCAGGACTTGCAGGCCGTTTTCGAGCCATTCGGCGAACTCGAGTTTGTCCAGCTGCAGAAGGACGACACTGGCCGCAGCCGTGGGTATGGCTTTGTGCAGTAAGTTAGCCCCATCATTCTGACCATGACATGTGGGCTTACCAATATCAGGTACCGAGATGCGGGCCAAGCCAGAGAGGCCCTCGAGAAAATGAATGGATTCGACCTTGCCGGCCGTCCCATCCGCGTCGGTCTCGGAAACGATAAGTTCACCCCAGAGAGCACTGCCAACTTGTTGCAGAGATTTTCCGGCCGCGAACAGCCCTTCCAAGGCTCCGCCTTTTCCGGTGCTGGTGGCCGCGGACCCCAGTCCTCGACGTTCGACCGCGCGGGCGGACGTGACAGCGAGAAGTCGGGTGGCGCCAGCGCCCTCGACGATACGGACGTCGCTGGTGTCAACTTTAACAACTACAGTCGTGATGCCCTCATGAGGAAGCTTGCCAGGACTGACGACACGAGCAACGCCGTAGATGAGCGCCAGACGCTGAAGCCCAAGACGGAGACTAAGCCTCTGCCTGTCAACGTTAACATGGCCAGCCGTTGCGTCGTATTGCACAACATGTTCGACCCTGAAGAGTACGTTCTCCGCTGCTCCATTTGGTATTCTCACGGCTAACATATCACAGGGAAGAGGGTGAGGACTGGGCCAAGGAGCTCGAAGACGATGTACGCCAGGAGGCGGAGAGCAAGTACGGCCGTGTCGTTCACATCTCGGTAGACCCCAACTCCAAGGGTGACATCTACCTCAAGTTCGACAAGGTGCAGGGCGGAGAGAACGCCATAAAGGGATTGAACGGCCGGTACTTCGGCGGCAGGATGATCGACGCGTCACCTGTTGTAGATGCGGTCTACAGCAGTTTGTTCTCTCGCACCAGAGCGATCTAAAGCTAATATTCGCCATCTAAATGCGGCTTTAGGACTCTTCAGGTAAGCAGCCCAATTCAAATAGTACCGACTTGTTTCTAAATCGCCGGATAGTGTTCTAGTGCTTTCCCCGGTCTCTTTCGACGACCATACGAACGCCAAGGCGATGACCGTCTCTGTTCGAATTCAGTTTGGGAGGAATTATTTTGCGGCCCGTGGTTTCGATACCTTGGTACCAGCCTTCGATCGCGCCCCGTCCGACTGGCTCCCGCTACCTTACATCTAACAGGACTCCCACATCGACTCGGCGCACAGGACGTTCGACCCGGCTCACATACAAATGATGCTGTGGTTCTGTGCGTAGCCGCTCGAGGTTCTGGACTTGTATGTCGAAGCGGTCTCATGGCTGATTGTGTGTAGCTTAGGTCTAAATCTGGCGCTGTTTACGGCGTTTGTGGTAATGCTTTTTGTTTTGTTTTGCGCAACAAAAGAAACGAAAACTTATGAAGTTCTGGATCTAGTTGGTTTTCCTTCCTGATCTCGTCTCGATGTTTGTGATGGGGTGATGGGCTTAATGCTGTAGGGTTGAACATTCTTCCCACAAGACAAGTCATATGTCGACCCATTCTTCGAGCACGACCCAGACCCGCAGCCAAGCTACGCCACATGGAGTGCAATGTCCGATCGCGAGCACAGCCAGTGAATGTCAAGAGCACCGCATGCAGGCCCGGCTCCGAGTCGCTGCAAAATCGTGAGCGGCATGGCGTCCGCGGAGGCGGTCCCCAGCCCGAAGCCGGAAGCCAGGGTTGGGTCCCAGCGACTTGGTCAGAGCGTCAGGGGGGTGGGCATCCTTGTGAGCAGGTCCGTCTAGGCCCTTCGGCCTTCGCTCTCGGCGGTCCGGTGGATGCTCCGGTTGTGATCACCTTGCCATCAGGATCTGATAATTCGTCCACTGCTCGACGCTTGTGTTACGACTGGACCGGTGGTATGGTTTCCTAGCTGCTCCGCTTGCTGCAGATCTCGCTTGATTGAGCCATTGAACCCTCCCTTTGAATCGGAAAGGAGGCACCATGTGCGCTGAGAGTAGGCCAGGCATGCAAATGGACCGCCTCAGACCCTAGAACCAACGGCATGGTCGAATATCGTGGACGACGAGGCCTGGCGCGATAAAAAACGCCCCATGATCAGATATATGATGTCAAGCCAACGGGCCGACGCCATGCCTGTAGATGTGACCCTGTCCTGGTCGCAAGGCCGGCATTCACACCGAAGAAGCCCAGTCAACGCCTGCCGGGTAGCGCCCAGCAAGGCATGGCAGCGAGTGAAGAGGATGGGAGGGGCTGGTCCGCGTCCAATCTTCCCTCTCTTGTCCCGTTTATCAGCAGTCACGGACCGGAGTCGGAGATCAGATACGTGCTGTGCGCTCCACCCCCCACGGGCAGGTAACGCCCCAGCCGCTCGTCCGACGCCGAGGGGCGTCCGAGGCGTTCGTTCCTCATTCATCGGCATCGCCAGGTGGCTTTGCTCCGGTTCATCAAGACAAATGAGAGTCAGACGAGATCATGCCACGAGGTCCCGGACTAAACCTAAGCTTAATGCTCGTCAAGGGTTCCCTACGTGGACCGGAATATAAAGTGGGATCTAATCAGATGAGATCAATCAGATAAAAAAACTCGGTGGTCTTGCGATCTCCATCCCAGACTCCTGATTTCGACATTAGTGCGAATCCTACGGCATGGGTAGTGGCCCCGCGGGAAACACACTTGCACCTTGGCAACCCATCTCGGTACGCGATTGCCCGCCGACAACGGCTAATTTTTTTTTCCCACTCATTGCTCATTGCGAGAGGCGGCAGAGAGGCATCCGATGAAGGAAAGATGGGCAGGACCGAGGCGGAGGGTAGTGGCTTTCGAGGTACAAATATGCGAGTGATCCTCGTTGTTTTCCGTGTATGAATCGTGAGAACCGGCACCTTGGTCAACCTGTCACGTTTACAGATCAGCAATGGCTATCCTGGACAACCTCAAGAACGCTGTGGGCCGCAAGACGGGCGACGATGCCTGGACTGGTCCCCCGGCCACCGACCTTGAGATTCAGGCCGCGCCGACGACGGCGGGCGTGAACGACAAGGACGGCGGTGTCGTCTATGATGATGAGAAGAACGTCATCCCCGACGAGCTGGTGCCCAGCAAGGATGCGCAGCTTGGTGTTCAGAAGATCCAAGCCGTGACGCTGACTTGGACCAAGTCTTACCTGGCGGCATGCCTGTTCTTGTGAGTCAAAATCTGCCTAGGTCAGACTGCCCGCATAGAGATCATTGCTAACGTCTCCTATCTTAGTATCTGGCTCCTCTTCCTGACAAACGGCTTCCGCCTTTCGATCCTCTCCGGCCTGACGCCATATGTGACGAGCGACTTCCAGTTGCACTCGCTCCTGACAGTCATCGGTATCGTCTCTAGCGCCATGACGGCGGCCGTGTACATTCCCATGGCCAAGATGCTCGATATATGGGGCCGAGCCGAGGGTTTCATGCTCATGATCGGCTTCTCGACCTTGGGCCTCATCCTCATGGCCGTCTCGGAGAACCTCCCTACCTTCTGCGCCGCCCAAGTCTTTTACTCCGTCGGCTTCAACGGCGCCATCTACGCCGTTTGCGTGCTCGCGGCCGACGCAACGAACCTGCGCAACCGTGGCCTGGCATTCGCCTTCACTTCGTCGCCGTACATGATCACGGCGTTCGCCGGAAGCAAGGCCGCCGAGGGCTTTAATTCCTTCAACTGGCGGTGGGGTTTTGGGTGCATGGCCATCATTGTGCCGATCGTCACGTTTCCCCTTTTCGCTGTGCTCAAGTTGAATCTCCGCAAAGCCGAGAAGCAGGGCCTCATCAACACCAAGGAGAAGAGCGGTCGGACCATTCCCCAGAAGATTGTTTGGGTCCTCAAGGAATTTGATAGTGAGTCATCCAGATGTGTTTACGTTGTTTTGGTGTGAAGATACTTGTGCTGATCTGGCGCACAGCTCTTGGCGTCTTCCTCTTCGCCGGTGGCCTGACGGTCTTCCTGTTGCCGTTCACGCTCGCTCGCTCGGCGCCCAACGGCTGGTCGACGGACTACATCATCGCCATGATCGTCGTTGGCTTCGCCACGCTCGTGGCTTTCGCTCTGTACGAGATGTACCTCGCGCCGGTGCCATTCCTTCGGCACAAGTTCCTCACGGACCGCACGGTCATCGCGGCGTGCCTCATCGACTTTACGTACCAAATGTCGTACTCCTCGTGGAACAGCTACTTCACTTCGTTCCTGCAGGTCGTCAACAACCTGTCCGTTTCTGAGGCTGGGTACGTCAACAGCACGTTCCAAGTGGTTTCGGGCGTGCTTCTCTTCGTCGTGGGATATCTCATCCGGCGCACGGGGCGGTTCCGATGGCTCTTCTTCGCTGCGGTGCCTTTCTACGTCCTGGGTATGGGTCTCATGGTCCACTTCCGGAGGCCGAACGGAGAGGTCGGGTACATCGTCATGTGCCAGATCTTCACGTCGATCGGAGGCGCCATCTTCATCCTGGGCATGCAAATCGCCGTGCTGGCGGCGGTGGACCACCAGCACGTGGCGGCGGTGCTGGCACTGCTGTTCGTGAGCGGCGGCGTTGGCGGCGCTGTCGGCAGCACCATCTCGGGTGCCATCTGGACGAACACCTTCCTGCCGGCGCTGCAACGATACTTGCCCGATGGTGTGGACGCGCTGACGTTGTACGGAGACATCGTCGCGCAGCTGTCGTACCCCGTGGGAAGCCCGGAGAGGCTGGCGATCCAGCAGGCTTACGGATATGCCCAGACGAGGATGCTGGCGGCGGGGACGGGTATCGCGGGTGTGCTGATCGTGTGGATTTGCATGCTGAAGAACCTGGATGTGGGCGAAATGAAGCAGACCAAGGGTGTGGTGTTTTAGGCGATGTGCGTGTGGTCAAGAAGATGGTGGTCGTTGGGTTTCAGGCAGTAAAGTCAAGTCGATCAATGTCATGAATCCAAATACATCAGCCACCACAGCCACGCCCCTGTATCGTAATATACCTGTGAATGAAGCACTCGGGGGCTTGGGTCTTCAAATGAACCTGATGTATAGATATGAAGCCTTTCTGAATAACTTAGTGGTCCCTGACATTGCAGAGGCAGATTGGCGAGGGAAACGCCGTATGCTAGTGATGGTTCATATGTGGGCTGGTCAAATGCGATTCGGAGCGCCGATGCAGGACCAGGCATTTTAAGATCGACGGAAGATCAACAAGCGAGGATTTGATCACAATTGCCATGTGAGGAGATGGCAATGTATCATCGGCAGAAAATAGCAGATGGTAGATGGCCAAGGCCGAAAGCCAAGAGGCACCACAACCGACGGAAGCGATACATCAGGACGTCCAATATATCTACTACAGGCAGCCAATTCTGAACATCGGTGTGCATGCACCGAACCCCCACAACAAGCCTCATCTTTCAATGACCATTTCCCGCAGCAGTGTGTCGATCATCTGCCTGGTCGGCTCCATCGCAGCGCTTGCGAGCCAACAGGGCAAGGGTTTGGGGGCTGACAGCCTGGGAATCTGACGGTGTCAACCACCTCAGCCCTCTTTCTCTACACATGCACAATATCGAAAGCATGCATGGGGGCAGAGAGAATAAGCAGGCATGTGAGATTGTGGTGCTCCATTCGTGCAAAGCCGAGCCTCACATCCCCCCTCACGTTAGTCGTCCCATGTCCTGACGGCCAGGCCGCTGCCGGACCAAAGTCTGAATGGTCTAGTAGACGGAGATGGGTGATGGGCTTGAATGGATGATGCAACATTAGAGGCTCGTTGCCGTGGGTTGGCTCCTTTGTTGACGGGGGCTAGCCAGTTGACGACTTTGGAGGTCCTGGTCCCCTACAGCTCAGGTAAGTTGCGCCCCACCTCAGGTACCCAGATGTCCAGGTGCCCAGCAACAGCAGCTGGGGTAAGGTAGGTACCGGTCGGTACTAGCGGGCTGAGCGCTGAGTGCCGACTGCTGAATGCTGAGTGCTGAAGCTGAGGTGAAGTACACTGTACCAGGCCTGGTGTTACTCCGCACCATCGGCTGGTGGGAAAACACCTGCCCACCTCGACCCAAGCACAAAGCCGCATGAGCATCGGATGCTCTTGTTCATGCTTCAGTCCATGCCCATGCCGTTCCTGTTGCTCCTTCCTTCGTGCTAGCACAACTTAAGTGGCACATCTCCGTACGGCGCACCACTCAGAGCTGCCTACCTATTGTCTCACCTATCTCGGCCTCTACATCTCGGCCTCTACATGTGCTCTCTCTCTCTTCCTCTGCCTCTGCCTCTGCCTCTGTTTGCCTATCATTGGGCTTGCCTCTGTCAGCTTCTACTTCCCACTGAACATACACCACACAATACGTACGACTTGCTTGAACCGACCCTCTCTGCCTTCACCTAGCCTCTCATTGCTCGCCCTCCACACCACCACCCCCCGATCTGCACCACACGACGAACGAACCTCCTTCGAGTCGCACACGACAACTCCACAACGAGCCTCCCCGTGCCGCCTCGAGCATGTAATACCTTCTGCCAAGCTCAGCTCGCCCACTACGCCCACCAAAGCCCGAGCCTTGGACACACCGCGACCCCATCCACCGTCATTGGGACGCCCTCATTCCTCAACACCACCCCGCGCCCTAGCTCCTCGATACCTCGACTCCACGCCTACGCATGAGGACACCTTCGACGGCAGCTCTGCCTGCTCAGCAGTAACCAATTCAACGCCGTCAACACTGCCGGATCGTCCCAAAGACCGGCGACCGACGACCGACAACGTTTAGGCAATCGCCCCGCGCGACCTGGACCCTGGCGATCCCGGCACAATGGCCGCCTTCGTGAGGGTCTCTGGCCCGCCGAATAGCAACTTCCTCGTCGGCTACCCGGGCATATCAGCGACATTAGTGTGTCCTCTCCTCTCTCTGTGTTCACCCATGCGCCGTCTAGACATACGTCAAGCCGGCCAAACCTCTTGCGCCGCACACAACACTTGCTGACTGAATGCGCCCCCCTCACAGCCCCGAATCGAAGGCAAGGTCGAGATCCGCCCCTCCCAGGGCTTCTCCATGCCCGTAGCCGTCTCCCTCGTGCGCATCTGCCTCCAGCGCCGCGAAACAATCCACCCTGCCGCCGAGAATGTCGCCAAGCGCCACCTGGGCACCCCGCGCCGCGAGACCACCGACGTCGTTGGAAAAGAGCTCCTGCTCTTCCGTTGCCAGACCGGTCGCGAGGCCGAGAGCGTCATCGCCATGGACCTGCCTTTCGTCCTCTTCATCCCTTTCGGCCGCGGCGGTGAGGAGACAAACCGCCGCATACCCCCCGCCTCGATTCAGCTCCCCAGCCGTACCGCCGAGACGTTCTACGAGCTAGTCGTCACCGTCCAGCAGGGCCACAGCGTCCAGAACAAGTACGCCTTTCCCATGCCACTGCAGCGGTACGACACCTTGTCCACATTTGGCATGTACAACAAGCCCGAGACAAGAACCAACACATCCGACAGCGTCGTCACCCTGGGCATCTCCGTGCCGAAATGGAGCTACGGGCCCCTAGATCCCATCACTGTTTATATCAAGCTCGTGCCGAACCCAGACTGGATGAAGAAGGCCATGAAAGTCACCATTCAGAAGATTACCGTCTCCATCGACGAGGAAATTACTTACAACCCCGAGGGCGACGAGCCACAGAAGAAGGTTAACAAAATTGCGAAGCATGTACAGTCCGTAGCCACGAAGCTGCCCGAGGCAGGCTACGCCACGAACTTGGGGCTTGTGTTCCCCTCAAAGGACCTGCGCGACCCGGACGGTATCGTCAGGAGGGGCAAGCCGGCGTTTCCCTTGTATGAGGTCATGTCGTTCACGACCACGTCGACGCTCTACAAGATTGAGTTCTACCTGACCGTGAAGGTGGGTCCACTTCTGCCTGTCTTGAATTTGACACTTGGTTGCTAATCATTGATACAGGCGCAACTAAGCTCTGCACGCGACGTGATCGCCCGGGTGCCCCTCGTCATCTGTCCCATGGATCAGCAGGGCTGCAAGGAGGAAATGGACGCTATTGAGCAGGCCGCCAAGGACGCATCGCACGTCGACCCGAATAACCCCATGCTTCCTGCGAGAAGCATCATATTAGCTAACGACAGGGAGGCCCTCCACACGCTGGGACTGTGTGTCGTGGGAGGGCAGAAGAAGCCGCTCATCGAGTGAGCGAGGCATCGTCACCGGGGACGGCAACGAACGAATTAATTCATAGGCAGTCAATCACGAGGATTGCCTGCGGATGGCCGGCCGTTCAGACATATGAACGAAGCTGCATTAGCATGACAGCCCAGGTTTGCCACCTCCGCCGAAGGCTCGTGGGGGCAGGAGCCGCCCTAAAGATATTGACAACGGCCTCTCGCGAGGTGGCTCTCGATACGACGTCAAGGAGTGTTCTCGTCGCTGCCGACGGCAAGGGTTGTGAGCAAGCGGACGATCTTGTGCGGCCGCTGTCAAAATGCCATACCCTCGCGGTGACAGAACCAACATGTTGACTTCGGATGAGGCACGCCGCCCGGCCGCTTCCACGCGCCAATAAGGGAGAGGCACCATGGCCCTTCGGCGGCGTACTGGCCAGCATCGACGGACTTCTCGTAGTCGCGAAGTGGACGATGCAGTCGGATCATGGCAGGCTCAGACGCGGAGCCCAGGCGGCGGCCCGAGACTGCTGGAATAAATTATAATGACGACGAGAAACGAGCTTGATGACGGGTGACCCGACCGGAAGGGGGCCATTCAGCTGGCTCATTGCAGCGGCGGATGTACAAAACAGCAGGATGAGCCAGCGTCGTGGTTGGACATAGAGGAATTAGACGAACGTCGGAGGCGTCTGGTGCAAGCGAGCAATGATCACTCTTATTGCAGTGCAGATGGTCCACAACAGTCCATGATGTGCTCGTCCCTGCGGCTCGTCGCTGGGGTCGAAGTTTTGCCGTTTGCGACACGAATGAAGGTGTTGGAGACTGCCTCGTAAGCCGCTTCATATTTCTGTATCATGGGTCTCTCCAGTTGCTACGCTTCTTCCTCGATACCGCCTTTATGGCGACCGGGCAACATCTACTCAATGTAGGAAGTCGGCCGGATCCCCTTACGCACAAGTTGGCAACCCAGGTGGCAAATTGAGCATGGATGCCGATCGATCGCATTCTCTTTGCAAAGCGCAACAAGAAGTGTTTACATTAGGCACAACTCGCGACAAAAATGGTGATGCATGGACAATGCAAAATGATATCTGAAGAGGACGAGATTCGAACTCGCGCGGTTTCCCACTGGTGAGCATATCATGATATACCTAAAACCAGCGCCTTAACCACTCGGCCACCTCTCCGATGATTCGGTGAAAGGTGTGGATGTTAGTGGGGTACATGTAGCAGGCACATTAACCCTGCTCCTAGTCTTGCGCTGCAGGAAGCGTTGTATGTGATTTTTGTATTCATGAGACAAGGAAACTAGCGATTCATTTTCATCTGCATTGGAATTCACAGTAGCAGCAATCCCGATGTGATGTCGGGGCTGGATGTGAAATTGGCGGCCCTAATGATGATGCGGCAAGGTCAGCCAGAACAGCACCACAGGCGCTTGCAGGCGATGATTTACAAGCAGTAATCACACGTACAAACGAGTGGTGCGATTGCTGTTTTTCCTGCTTCTTCATGTGAGGGTCTATTTGGTACCGTATCTGAAAGTACACGCTTTGTTCGTATTGCCGACGACACGCTTAGCAGCAAAACGTGGTTGAGGAAGCCACTGTTTGATAAGATTCAAAAATCGTTCTCGTCGTTATACTGCCCGCGCAACTGTCAGGTGATTTAAGCATTGATCGTATCAATAAACACTCCATGGCTGACATATAGAGCCTTGCCCGCACACTGAGTGGAGAGTGATGGTCAATCTTCGGATTCGGTGCCTTCCAAAGCCCCAGACCTACTGGACGTTGATTTAGACCTGTAATCATGCGCACCTCCCTTCTCTGTTTGCGTTCCATTCTGATCACTAAAGAGATTATCTTCTCTGTCCGTTATACTCGGCATCACTTACCGAAGCCCCAGGCACCGCTCGAGGACTCACGAGCAAGAGGCTGAGCATATCCATCGGCGTGACTCAATGCGTGCGGATCACATTTGAACCAAATTCCAATTATTTCCCGCCCCAGACTACTACTTAGACTGCGGCGACCGTCTACTGACTGAATTATTCATCTAGAGAAGGGAGTGACAGGTAGTTGTCATGGACCAGGCTGCATCGATGAAGCTCGGGATAGGCTGCGGAAGTCAGAAGGCGCTGAAGCTACCAAAATTCCAATAACCAACGTGAATGACACTAATTCGAACGACAGAAGAGGCCAGTTGAGGTATAGTAAGGAAGGCGGCAAGGTGCAGTGGCTGACAGAGGATTCACTATGAGGGCTCACTTGGGAGGCGTGTGATTAAGCGGTACCCTTCAATGAATGTTTGAAGAAACTTCTCAAGCTCCTTACAGTAGGCCGATTGAACATTGGTGAGCTGCTGAACGAGTCCAGCAATCAGATAATTTCTCCCCAACCCCTCTTGCGACCCTTCGAGTTGTTGCCGTAGGGAGAGCCTGAGTGAAGTAGCTTGGTCGACATCGAAGGCCAGTGTGGAGCGCGGGGTCGTTGAAGTCGTTGGATTGGAGTACGCAGGTCCTCGGAACTTTTTTCCAATTTTGTCTCCGCCCCCCCCCCCCAGGCCACCTTGATCAACCGAAAGGCAAGACCAAAACCCACGACACCTACAAACTAAAGCTTCACACGACCACAGCTCTCCTCAATCAACCCTCTGCTCCCTCAAAACCCGCCCTCCCGCAACACCTCCAGCTCCCACCGCAATCATGCCCCTCGACGACGACGACAACCCTTTCCTCACCCCATCACCGTCGCCGGCGCCCCCTTCAGGCAACGGCAACAACGGCGGCGGGGACCCGGACGGCAATGATATCGACGACGACCCCGCCGACGCCCCCTTTGACATGGCTCTCTTCGCCTCCATGTTCTCGAAGAAGGGCGTCTCCTCGCAGACCATCCGCAAGGGCCAGAAGGACTTTGAGTCTCACGGTACCCGCGCTCAGGGCGCCGCCCTCGAGACATCACGCCGCGTCATCGAGGACGTTCTCGCTTACACACGCGTGCACACGGGGGACTGGAACCGCGGCTGGCTGTTTCCCGAATACTGGCCCTCAGCCCTCGAGGAGCTCGAGGTCGAGAGGCCCGAGTTCGTTGCGGGAATCGACCCGGCGCTACATGCTGCTGACAGGGTCGTTGTGTTGGAAGAGCTTAAGGGTCCTCAGAACAAGTCTATTGGGCGGACGGTGAGGGGAATGAAGCCGCCTAGCCCGGCTATCGGGAAGGTTTGGTTACTGCCCGAGGAGGCGCTCTTCATGCTCGAGCGAGGGTCGATGGACATGTGGTGGCCCGACAAGACGCTGCAGGAGCTCATGCCGGGGCTTGAGGTCAAGAGGAGAAAGGGCGCGAAGGACAAGCCTACTGCGCAGCAAGATCGCGGAGACAAGGGCGAGCAGTTGGATGTGCCGGAGGTGGAGGAGGAGGAGGACGACGAAGATGATGAATTCGCCGACGGCGTCCCCCTCAGCCTGCAAGCAGCGTACGCGCTGCTCATCGGCGCCGAAGGCGAGCGCGGGAAAATCACACTGCCGAAATATCAAGTCTATGCACACCTCAAGCGGGGCGGTTATCACGTCCAGCGCGCCCCTGCAGGCGAGACGGCAATCCATCCGGCACCAGCATCAGCTTCAGATCAGCCCAAGTCCCTTTGGCAGTGGCTCTTCTCTCTCGTGAGCCGTCCAGAGAGCGAAAGCCAGGCACCCCCGTTCGGCCCCCTCGTCCGGCCCGGCCTCTACCGCAAATACGCGCCCATCTACAAACAGCTTGAACTCATTCCTCGCTTCAATCCACGAGAGGAGAGAACCGACTCGGCCACACCCGGAGACCCTTTCAAGGTCTTCTTCCATGTCTGGCGTCCCTCCAAGCACCCCGTCTTCTCGAAGAGCGACCCCCCACCGCCCGACCTGCGCATCGCCGTTGTCGACGCCAGGGATACATTCGTCCCCTCGCTTGAGCAGCTCGAGGCTCTCTTTGACTCGACCCCCTATGATCCCGCCGACGCCTCACTCTCGGCACCCGGACGGTTCTACCCTCGACTCAAGCACGGCCATCGCAACGTGCTCATCTCAGTCGTCGACCGCGGTCTCGTCAACTTCATGCGCTTCGGCCAGGCCGCCTTTGCTGAGGAGAAGCTGCACGAGCGCTTCGATGTGCCGAACCGCGGACGAGGCGGGAAGAGGGGCGGAGGCCGTGGTGGAAGAGGCCGAGGCCGAGGCCGCGGTGGACGAGGTCGGCGATGAAACGAGCATCTGCACGAACAGAGATCAGAGTCCTCGCAAACCGGGCGTTTTCCACAGCGTCCATACTGTGGCGGCTCGACGCTCCTTCCCGTGAGGAGGTACGAGTGAGCCCCGCCGGGTAACCTCACTCTGCCTGCCTGCTTTCACTTTGCTTGCACTTTTTCTTTCAGGAGGTCAGAGGACACGTCGCCGTGCGCCCCCAACGCCAGTTCCACAGCAAACAAGCAAGAAGCGCCAGCCGCATCGGCGCATCCAGATCTTGAAAATGCAACCTCCTCACTGCTGGCAGCAGGTGAGGCCCGGCAAGTTCGGGTTCACAAGCACAGAGTTGAAGTGATCTCACCAAGAGTGAGTCACTCCTGGATGGCGAGCGGCGAGTAGGCGAAACACGCTGCTCTTCCCAGTAAGGAGCCACATGGCACCGCTCTCCCCTAATTATCCGGCTTTGACGGAGGCGACGGAGGAAAGGCCTGGAGGTTTAGCCACAACATGCGAATGCGCGCACAAACCATGGCCTCAAGAAAAATGCACCTGCACCAGCAGGACTACACGGGGGAAGCGACATGAATCTGCAGCGCGGGCGTGTGTATCGGAAGCAACTCCGACAGTCCGCAAACCCTGCGTATCGAGAAGGGGTTCTGTTCGCGATCCTTCGCGCGGCGCACCTGGGCGATCCGCGTCGTCAGGTACGAGGAGATGCCCGGAAGGAGTTGTGCCAAGATATGCGTCTGTATGAGGAGTGTGAGTGCGTGGCTTGTGACGGTCATAGAAGCTAGATTAGCGTCTAGTGCTTTCCCAGTGTGGGGCGAGAGCGTGTGGGTATGTTAGTCAGTGAGAAAGTTGAGTCAATACGCTGGTGTCACGATCATCCGCCAGGCGGCTGGGGTCTTATCACCGCTTTCCGCTAGAAACGTGGGAAATTGGCATGATTCCTCCGTCCTTTCGGCCCATTGTTCAGCTGGCCGCCAGCGACTGTATACTTGCGTTGAGCGTCGCACGTACCGGGAGCAAAAGGGCTTCCGCATGTCGATCAGTAACAGAGTATGTGCGCTGTATCTGTTCACCTGCCGCAAGACGCACGCCACCAGCATGATGACCCACGGCGTGCATAGCTTGCAGGGGCTCGAATCACATGAAGAAAAAAAAGTAGATGGCTGGGGTGTTGAGTGTGCTAAACCAACCAACCAACCAATCAAGCGAAGGGTTGGTAAAAAGAATGATGAGAATGCGTGTTGTCTGGTGGCGCAAACGGGCCCTTGGGGCGGTATGTGTCGCAAAGGTACCTGAAGCACACATCTCGGCGGCGAGGCCCTTGGGTGGAGGTTGAACATGAAGACTGGACGGAGTTGCGCTGGCCCCAGCCTCGTAAAAAGGGCTCAAGACATGATAAGGGCAAGAAACGACCGAGAAGGCGTGGCCTGCGATGCTGTGCCCCTGTGCACTTGGCGTTTTGCTGGCTGACGACACCTCAATTGTCATTCCGGGCGTCTTGGATATGTCCAATACTCATGATGATTGGGCCGTTTGGTTGTCGTTTGATCAGATGGGGGCTCCCACCCGGGTCTTTGGCCTGTTGTGTAGACTGTCCTGTGCGACGGCAGGTCAAGTAGTGTGTATATTACTGGCACTCTTCGGTTGCATCAAATACAGTGTGGTATCGGCGGGGCTTTTAGCCGGGAGAGTTGTTTTTGGCGCGCCAGGTTAGCCAGCTCCAAGCGTAGAACATTTCCTTTCCTATTGCATCTTGCTGCCGTTTTAGGCATGTCTGGATGTTGCTTCGTCAGAGCAAGCGGTTTCCTGCGCACGCACGCCATTACCGAGCGCCACGTCGTGATTGTGGCTCGTTCGATGTGTGTGCCGGGGTTAGTTATCTTATCGTCCGCGTGTGTCTACGGGTTGCTTCTTGTACCTGGTTTCGCAAATGGGCAGCACTCCAAAACCCCGGCCAAAGTGTCAGCGCCGCGCTCCTCGGGGGAAAATCATGTCAGACGTGCAGCCGCGTTACGGCGCGGATGGTCCTATCGACAGTGTCGAAAGAGCGGCATTGGTTCCAGAACAGGCCTGGGCGGAGTAGAGGAGGATTTAGTTGGGTAGCTTATTGCCTCGACCTACATGGTCCGGGTCCAGGGTACGTCTTGTCTCTCTTCTCTGTCTCGCAGGCTGGTTGCTTGCACACTGTTGCTCCTCGGTGAGTCGCGCCGAAAAAGGAAAAAAGAGCCTGGTGTGGTAGGGAATGAGTACCAGGGTCAATTGCCGTGCCGCAGCGAATGGATGGTGCCATTAAACGTTAGACTTGCATGGAAGGCAAGGCGATCATGTCACCCACCTCCGACTTCCAAGCATCCGCCAATACTATCACTACCTGGCTGCCATTTTCGGAACCTAGGCAAGCGAAGCACCAATATGCGCTAGATATGAGCCTCTTGATGGCCAGACGGATTTTAGATTTGGCAAGGTTGGCGGCAACGATGAACCTCGGCCTCGGCCCAAGGTCGAGAGGCTTCATCGTATACCCTGTTGTGGCATGTACCTGAAGGGTGCTTCGGGGAGATGGTTCGGAACCTTTGATCGACAGGGATATCAATTGCACCAGACTTTGCTCTGCCGTCTAGCTCTCTGGCCGAGTGTTCTGCCCAGTTTTCATTTCAAAGTGGGGCTAGTTGAAGGCCTTGAAGGATCTGGGCCGGCAAGGGGGTGCCAAAGGGATCTTTGGTTTCGAGTTGCGCAGGCGATGGGTTCTTTCGGATCCCTCGCAGGGCTTGTGGGAAAGGTGGGGCCTCTGTACACAGTCAAGTCGAAGACGTTCCGAGTTGTCAGCGAGGAAAGTAGGTGTGCCGCACAGCCATCGGCATGTGTTTTAGCTTTGTTGGAGATTGGATATTTTCAATTTGAATTTCCTCCCATCTCGGGCTCGGATTCGACCTCGTCACTCACTGCCTGCCTCCCCGCTGATAGTCGGCGGAGTACCGAAATGTGCAATCCGCTGCAGTTGGCGTGTGCACTTGACCAACGTGTATTACGAGGGTCTGGTATTGGCAAGGGTTGGCATGACGGAAAGGATGTGTGGGCGCGTCAGCCGTCAAGTCCGATAGTCGATCCCACTCCGACCTGGCGCGGTCCGACGCAAAGAATCGAATATGACGCTAGCACCTTTCGTACTTTCGCAATCAGTGGGCTTGGACTTCGGCTTGGCTTGGATCAGCAGACTGGAACGTCGATGCTGGCCAGCGACGAAACTCGGGGTCCCTGGGCCAAGGTCTGCATCTGAGGCCTGCACAATCGCAAAAGATGTGTGCTGAACAGCGTATATTGGGCTAGTTGGTCTTTTGATTGTTTAACCGATGCACTATGGTTATTGACGAGTCATGGAACCAGAGAGCAAGCGTGACGTGACGTAGATTCGGATGTCGGGGTCATGTTCTGAGAGTAGAGTGATCTGTATGTCCTTAGGCTACAGAGATTCAGTGTGGTGTCCTTGGGCGGGGAATTCGGCGCACGGTACATGGTAGAGAACACACGAGGACGACGGCGGGTATCTGTGCCGACAGATCAACCGTGCGATACAGCTTTTTGACGTACTGTGCATGTGTCAGGTCTCTTCTCATCTTTTGTCCAATGTGGTAATCCTTTACATGACATTACCATCAGACAACTGATCCATGTCATGGTCATGGCCTCGAGAATTGCCCCCAGCCCTTGAGCAACCTGAACGGAAAAGAGACGACTAGAAAATGTACAGATCAGGTCATCAGGTCGTCAGTTCGTCGCCGACCGTTATGTCTAGGACTCGAGAGGCGCTGCCCTTACTGCCATGGTGAAATAGTGGCCCGTCTCAGTTGGTGGAAATAGCAGGTGCGCAAAGAATTCGACTCGCGACTGGCGGAGGCAGGCCAAGTACCTAGGTCAGGCCAGGTGGACTGTCGTTATGGCCAGGAGGGGTTTAGGGTGGCTTGGATAATGTCGGTTACGTCGACCGGAACCAATTGGTCGGTAACGCTGCTGCGCATTCTAGGTGTCGTGTCGTGTCGTGTCCTGTTATGTTGGGGGGTGTGAGTGTGTTGGGGGAGTGAACCTTGACGTTCTTGAGTGATGGTCGCAATGGATGGTGAGTGGTTGGCTGTGGCTGGCGGCCCCCCCGCTACAATTCCGGAACACTCTAATCCTGCTCTCGACTCGACTGTGCCTGCCTTGCATTGCCATTACAGTAAGTTCTTGCTAACTCTGACCAACCTGGCCGGCTGCAACTGCCTCACCCACAAAGTACTCATGTACTTTACTTCCAAGCCCCAAAATGCACCACCTCTGTTCGCCCCCCTGATTCAACAACAACTCATCCATCGTGCACTAACCAGACACGCATTTCACAACCTTGGTCATTTCCCTCAAACATACTCCACGTCCAAAAGCCAGGTCCCCACCTGACCGACCCAGGTTATCGGTCGGGTACCACTGAGCTTGCTCTTGGTTACATTCTAGGGGTCTGATGGGGAAGGCAAGGTACCTTACGTCTACCTTAGGTTGTCCAACTGAAGTTCCACGCCGGGCTTGGTCAGTGGTCACTTTGTCATTAGACTGATGACTGAGTGCGCAAGCTTCGTCTCACTCCATGTCACACTAATACCACTAACCCCCCGTTCTCCCTTTTTTTTCTCTTGACTTGACTTTTCCCTCTCTTCCCCTCCACCCGACACACGCCTGTCTGTCCACTGGAACTCAAGGGAACCAACCCCTCTCCCATCACTCCATCCTCGACCGGGCCCCTTCCCACCCAACCCATTCCGTGCCTGCCTCGACTCTTTGAGTCCAACCCCAACCGAGAAGCAACGTTCAGCTCGAGAGGAAAGAGTGAGGCCCGCGCTAACCCCCATTGGACGACAAAACCCGGCCACTGCCCTTCCAAATTCCCAAAGCCGGCCCATCACAACGTAATTTGGGAGGTCAACATAATAAGACACCTCGAGACCACACCTCTCCACTGAAGGAAGCCTGAGGCGTCGCTCCCTTCAAACGCTTACATCATCGACACCCCGACAACCCACAATATCCTTCACACTCGCAACCCCCCAACCTGGTCGCGTCACGTCTGCGATCAACAGAACCTTGAACTTTCTGATCGTCCGAGTGTGCTGCCCGGCCATCTAAGCAACTCAACGCAGCTTGTCGCCACTCTTCCATCATCCGCCTGTTCGAGCCCCGTCCCAGTACGTCGCAGTTCCCAATCGCGTATTGACGGCCCGGTTGTCAACAGCCTACGTGGTTCGGCTCGACTCGTGCCTCAGTCTATCAGAATTTGATTCTCCAGAGTCAGGACCGAGATCTCTTGCGCAATAACTCTCAACTTTCATCATCAACCTGGCGATTCATTCCTGGTGCCACGTTACCTGCCCACAGTAGCGTTAGTGACTACGCCGCCACCTCCTGTGCTGGTAAGTTATCTTTCGCTTTTCAGTTCCGCATCTCCTCATCGCCCAATGGCTCCTGCTGTTGGTGTCTTCGATTCTATTCCTTGCCTGGATGGATACTTTTCTCTCTTAACTCAGACCGCATCACAGGCCATGGTTGTGAAACTCTCACCGAGAGCCCTCCCCTACAATATGACACACACTCTCCTTCCTTCATCTGTCACACTCTCATCATGGTCATTTCAAATACATCACTCATCTACAAACATGATTCTAATGCTCTCATCAGTCATCTGGCCAAAAACCACTCTTCAAGCTTATGAAATGGAGTCCGCCGGCTCCGAGGTCAAGAACGAGGCTTCGGCTCCCCCATCAGAGAACCAAGTACCCAACGATTCCAAGCCCGTTGAGTCAGTCAAAACAGGCCTACCCCAGACTGCTCTAAAGGCCTTGCTCATTGAGTCCGCTTCCAGAACCCCTGTCAGCAATGCCCAGCTGGAAGATGATGATGATCTCTCACCTCCTCCAGATCACATCCCAAGCCCAACCCACGACGACCCAGCGTCGGGCGATGAGATCGTCGTGAGCTCTAACAGAAACGGCGCGGATAAGTCCTCACCTTTCCGCGTGGTGTCCGACCAGGAGGACGAGACCATGGGCGACGCCGACGAGGATCTGCCTTATCGACCACAAACATCCCCTTATCCTAAGCGCAAGAGACAGCTCACAACGCCAAATGTTCCTGTGGATGACGAAGAGGAAGGCAGCCCAACCGTCGACGAAGTACCCATTGCTCGTGCAAAGCCGGTCCGCCGCCCTGCGGGTGCTGATTCTAAAACTGTTGTCTTGGGATACTGGCGCGACTCCCAACACCCTATCGAGGCCGAAAAGCACGCAGTAGTTGGTTTTATCGATGTCCGCGAACGGCTGCGAACGCGCATTGCCGACGTCAACCGCATGCGCCAGCCTGTTGACACCAAGCAGTATCCGGTACCTCCTGGACCTGGCGGCAGCTGGGTAACATTCGAGCGTGTCGTTTTTGAGCCCCAGCTTGTCGGTCTAAATCACCACCATATCAAAGAGTTCGTGAAGCAGAGAGCTGGTGTTGAGGGGGAATCACCGGAAACCAAACGACAGAACGATATGCTCGCTGTTGCTGAGGCGCGACGCCGCCTGGAGAGAAACCCGGCCTCCGAGACCGCGCCCACGCCAGCTGTGGCCTATGGTCTCACAATCCCTGAAGACGCCGTCATCTGCAGCCGCTCTGAGATCGCTAAGCGCCGCAAGCTCGGCTCAACCACTCAGAGTGGCGTTGGGACTATCAGTGGAGGAGGCCCCATTTTGAATTCGCAGGGGCCACCTCAGCAGCAACCACAGATGAGGCACCCTCTGGTTCAGGAGCTTCCTCCCATGCACTCCCAGGTGGGCCCCAGACGCAGCCTCCCAGACCACGCCGAGACCAACGAGAGGATCTCTCCTGTGCCCGTTTTCGAGGCACTGTGGGGGACCCGACCGACGAGAATCGTTGTTGGATACTGGAAGCCCAGCAATGCGCCGCACGAGCGCGACCGTCATGCAGTTCTCGGCATCCTGGGTACCAATGACATGTTCAGGGTAAAGGTTGTCCGTGAGACTCGTGACGGTCGTTACGTGGATGGAAATTTCCCCGTTGGCGCAGGCGCTCTTTGGATCCAGTGGCCTGAGATGGAGCCTGAACCACATCTGAAAGATCTTAGTCGGACTGAGGTCAAGGAGTACGTTCGAGTTCGTCAGTATCAGATTGACAGGGGCGAGACTGAGGCGCAAAAGGTTCGCAATGAAACACATGCTGTCTTCATTGCGCAACAGCGTGTCATGCACGGCGTCAAGATTGTGCCGCCGCCGGGCACCGCCGTCAATGGGAACGGAATTCATGGCCGTCATGACGAGGACATGCCAGGTCCGGAGGATCCTGACCTGAATGATGCCTATGTCGATTCCAAGCAAGTGATGAAGGCTGTCTTCAATGGTCAAGAGCTTAGGAGTAACGGTCGTCGTCCAGATGCACCTCACGGCCGACACTCACTGCCGAATCTCGAAAGCCGCCACTCATCAAAGACTCCAATTGCTGCGCGCAGGGATATAGATAATCAAGCTCGTCGGGAAATTGGACGTCTTGAGCAAGCAGAAGTTCGTCGGGCTCAATTTGCCCTCGATCGCGAAGCTGCAGTCGCCAATGCCAACCTCGGCATGCCGATGCAACATGGCAGCCAACTGCCCCCGATGCAGATGGTGAACAATAACCACGGCCGCGCAAGTCTCGGGCACTCATTTCACGCTCATGATGACTTGCAGCGTCTCGAGAGCGTCTGGCAGATGCAGGAGGAGCAGCGAAACAAACTGCCTCCTCCTCCTCCGCCACCGGCTCCCGTTCAGGCACCGCCTCCTGCCCACGCGCCGATCGCCAACGGAAACGAAGTTAAATATCACGACGGTATTCGGTACGAGCGCAAGCCCACCGGAAATTTCGCTGGCAAGCTGGTTTCGACAGGTTCACTCATCAGCATTGACGGCGAGGACTACATAGAGTACCGTCTGCTCACCAAACCGTCGTTCTGATCTATGTCTTCTGCAATGCTTCGATACGGTTCCTTCCCTGGCAATTTCACTATTTTATTTTACGCCTACATCCTCAGGCTTCAGAATGTTCACCCGCAGGGCTTAGCCCACGTTTCCCTTCGGCGTGGATGGTAGGTTAGGTGCTCCAGCTGGCGGCACGTCGCACCACTCTTTCGCCATTGTTCAGATTATACCCCCTTTGTACTTGTTGTCACATTGCTTCCGGCCTCGCATCATCATGGTTGCACGACGATGATGCCTCCCTGTTCCTTCTCCTAAGACTGGTGTTCATCTGCCAGCCCAGCTAGGCTTGAGTCTCTCGTGAGTCCCCTTCAACTGCGATTGAGCTATCTTGAGCCAGAAGGGCTACCTTGATTTCCTTATTTTCATGTGGCGGGAAATGACTTTGTACGATTACCCGACAAAAAAAAGAATCCGGAGAGATTGGTGGGAATTGTTCCGTTAGAATGAGCTCGATACAACCTGGATGGGCTGTTGAGAGGTGTGGCTTGTTGTCTCTGTACGAAACATAGACGCCCTTGTCGGAGAATTTGATGAGCGTTTGCGTTCAGCCATAGCGGGTAATTTTGAGGATCATTTCTACATTTACTCTTCGCTCTGTAATGTGTGTAATGGAAGTAACAACTTAGGTAGCTTTTCCGTTACGTTGCGAGGAAGCTTCACGAAACTTCACGTCGACACAATGCCGGCTACGTGGCGATCCTACTACAACGTCAAACGTCATGTCAACGCGAGGCCAGGCTTGACTTGTACCAATCATAGCTAACCACTGTGTAACTGATGCAGCCGAATCAAGTACATTCATTCACGCGGACCAACCCAGCCATCTCGCTACACGAAAAAGACAAAGACGAGGCATCCGCGCCCCCAGGCCTAACGCCACCCATCCTCCAGAAAATGCCTTTTCAACCACCAGTCAGTCAGTCCGTCCGTTCGTCCGCCCCCTTTTTATCGAAAATAATAAAGGGCAGGCCCAAAAACAACCAGGGGATATCTCTGTCTCGATCGAGTCCGCAATCCAGCAAAGGAAAACAATGGAAAAACAATACCATGCCGCCGCCCTTCATCATTCGCTCGCCTGTTGCCTTTTCCGCCCGTCGGTCATTCTCTCTGCTCTACTCCTCAATCTACGCGCCGTCGCTTCGAGTCCCGCGGACTCCCGCCATAACCCGCCAACTCGTCCCGTGGGATCTCTTCCGTGCCCGCAGGGCTGGGCGTGTTGTACCCTGTGCTGCCGACGTCGTGGACGCGAGCCGCCGCACCGGGTGTGAGACCGGTACCGGCGCCTGGCGCGCCGGTGTTGGTGCCACCGGCGTTGTTTGCATCGAGCAGGCTGAAGTCGAATTCGGGTGCGTTGGCGGCATTGAAATCGAGGTTCGAGAAGGGCCCCGTGTCGTTGAAGGCGTCCGAGTCTAGGTACTGGTCTAGGTCGAGGCCGGCGTCGATGGCGCCGTTGTCGAAGTAATTGTTTGTGTTGTCAGACTCGTCGAGGCCCGGAATGCGGCCCGAGGGACTAAGGGGACCGAGCATGCTCTGCAGGTGGTGAATCTTGTCGTTGTTGTCTTGGGACATGCGACGCAGTGCATCCAGTTCTTCGCTGTTGTAGTTGATACTGCTGAGGCTGGGCGGCTGTGGGTTGGACCCCATGACAGGGGAGAGGGAAAAGTTTGGTGGAGCACCCTTGAGGCTCGAGTCGGCGGCGTTAGCGGTGGGGAAGGACGGGGTAGAAGTGTTGGGCGCCGCGGCGGGGGGAATTCCACTCGAGGGTTGCTCAGAACTCTGGGCCATCATGTTGTTGAGCATTTGTTGGCGCTGGTCGTTGGTCATCGTTGTAGGCGTGTTGTTGACAACGTCGGGAAGATCTACTCCTGCAGTGTTGTTCGCGTTGGTGTCTTGAATGATCTTCATCATGCTCTCGTGGGGGTTTGACTTGAGCTCCTGAGCCAGATAGTCTGGAGAGTTGGTGTTGTCAGGGGTGTCGAATAGTTCTGTCACTGAACCAGGTTCAGGGTTATGGTGACTGAAGGTTTGCGGTGTCGGCGCCGTTGATGGCGTCGAGGCGACTGTGCTGGCCCGGCCGGCGTTGTTATTAGGAATTGGTGGCAGCAAACCCCTAGCCCGCTTCGGGGCGGCCATCCCGGTAGGGCTATTGGTCTGTGCCTGGACGAAATCGCCCAAATCCACCACACTTCCTTGCGGCATAGCTCCGCTCATGGAGCCTGGGATGATACTTGCAAGCAGCTCGTTGACGTTCTGCGAACCATTTTGGTCTTCCAACGTCTTCCTAAAGACGTTGGCGAGGAAGTTGAGGATGGCGTTAATCGAGTTCTGGTGACGGTCGTGCTGCTCTTGAAAGACGGCCGCCTGCTGATAAAGGTTCCCATTGTCCCGCTGTATGCGATTGATGGCACCAAGAATAATCTTTTGCTGGTCGCGAACCTTTGCCAGCTCTTCTCGAATCATGGCCATTTCCTTTTTTTCAAGCGGCATGTTGCTTTGTGGCAGGGCTCGAGTAGTTTGCGCAGCAGGCGGGATGTTCAGGCCCTGGGGCATGTTGTCCTCGAAGCCTGCCTCTTCCTCGCTCTCAACCTCGCCCTCCGGCGCCTTCACCTTCTTGCTGTTGCCCTTGCCTCCCCCGTTTTTGGGCTTGTTAATAAGCCACAGCAGGTTGGGGTGGCCTCTGCGAAAGTATGGGTTCGAGTACTCGCTCGGGCTCTTGTTCTTACGCTCACTCGCGCGCATCGAGTTATCCGAAAGACCGACACGTTTGTGGAACCCATACATATTGAGCTGTCGGACAAAGGATGCGTAGTTGTTGTGTTTGAAGAGCTCGGGAATCAGTGTTTTGGCGAATTCATCCTCGTCGAGAACGATGAATGAATCGCCCTTGTCGGACCATCTGATCAATTCGACGTTCTTCTCTTCGTCAAGGAAACTATTGCACATTAGTAACAGAACTCCAACGTAGCTCATAGCTCATGCACGAGCGAAGGAGAAATATCTCACCTGCTCAGCTTCTGAACAAAAGGAGGAATTTGTTTCCTCTTTGATTGCGACTCGCGCTTTGCCTTTTGAGCGGCCTCCTCAAGAGCCTCAATACTATCCTGTTCATTCATGACGCCATTTGCCGGTTGTTGTATAAGCGAAGAGGAATCGTCGGTCGCGAAGGCCCAGGGGTCGGCATTTGCGTCAAAGTTGCCGCGCTGGGCTGTCGGTACCAATGCCCGGTTCATCTGCCGCCGCGCGAGAGCGTTGCTGGAGCTTGGGGTAGGGTGCTGGTATTGCTGTTGTGATTGCTGCGCTTGTTGCTGCTGCTGCTGTGGAGGCATCATGCCATAGGGGTTTACGCCCTGCGATGTCCCGTCGATGAGGGCGCCGGCATCTCCACCATGCCACCTCATCAGGTCGTTGGCCGTCGGATTCGGGAATTGGTTCGCCATCTGAGGGACGGGGATGGACGGAGAAGTACCGGGTGCTGGGCGTTTTCGAGGATTCGATGGAGACATGGAATTGTACATGAGTTTGTTCATATACGTCCCAGGAGAGATTACGGTTGTACCAGGCAAGCCGCGAATTCGGGGGTATTGGTACGCAGCCTGGTTGGAGCCTACAGCCTTAACGGTAAACGCGCAGGCTTAACGCGGAGCGCCTCGAAGCCTCGTTGATATCCAGCAGATCTGTTATAGAGGGTAATCGACCTATCGAATGCTCTCGCTCTTTGCCGTTGCCAAGCTCGCGTTGTTGGTCGTTGTTTGGTCGCAATGTGTCGTGCGAAAAGTAAAAAAAAAAAAAATGGTGATGCGCGCGGGGCAGGATATGTCGAGGAAGATCTGGCAAAAGTCGTGGGGAAGATTCCGGTCGATCCAGCACTTGGTCGATGGACGTCCTCCGTCTAAATAGATTGTCTACGCGCTTCTGCGGCGTCACGTCCGATCAAAGGGAGATTAAATCGTGCCTGGGCTCAGTCTCTCTGGATCTTGCGTCAATCGCGCAAGTCTTCGAAGTGTTTTGCTTTCGATTGAGGTGTCTATTGTACCAAAAGCAGCCGCGACAGTGGTGTCGCGCAATGCTTGTCGAGCAAAGAGATGATTTGTCGCAAGTGATAGAGGCTAGGCCCGAAAGTTTCGGTGCCCGAATGATGACGGATGTCTCGCTCGGAAGGTGAAAGCCTTTGATGATGCTTGAACGTGTATATGGGGTCGGAGGCTATTGGTGTCGGTCAGCCGTTAGCGGTCAATGGCCAGTGGTGGGTGGGCTGCAGGGAGGTGCAGCTTTTGGTGTCGCGCTCGTCAAAGTCCCCATAAAGGCGTTTGCTGTGCTGGAGTGTCGTCAAGACAACAGTCGGGCTGGGCCAAATATAAATTCTTTGCCGAAGGAACAGATTGTCAACTGCTCAAGGCTGTCAAGAATGGCTTCGTCGTGACGTGGCATGAGAACCAAGCCCTGGAGTAGCGAGGAACCGAATGAAACTCAGGCTGGCCAGGTGGTGACGTGGGTGTGGAAGGTGCGGCCGCGCCCATAAGGCAAAGCAGCCGGGGCTGTCAGGATAGGCCCTCGATGCGCTGTTGGCCGCCCATAGCTTCCGCTGCGGGACACTGAACAGCACCCGGCAGCGCCAGATTCTGGCATTGGTCTTGGCGACAAGCGGACCTTTTCGTCCAATTAGAGAGACGTCATCGCCCCTGCCTTCGCCGTGGTGTGCCACGGAGTTTCGCCAGAGGCGAAACTTTACCCCACTGTGATACTGAGGATAGGATTTTAAGCAAGCAGTCGTCTCGATTTAGGCATATCGATTGCCCGTTTCAAAGACGGAAACATTCTCCATCCCACCAAGGACCCTTTGTTAAGACCCTGTAGCTACTTTGTTCAACTCGTCCGCCAGTCAACAATAACGATATGTGTTCCTTGGCAGCAGTAAGTGGGACAGGCCTACCCTTTGCGCAATAAAAAAAAGATTATCCCGTGGACCCACGCTGTCACAAGTTCATCATCGGTCACTACCACCCTCACGACGTCATGAGTACTTCAAAAAAGAGACCTTGTGGTTTAAGTCGGGTGGAGTCTCATGAGAAGTTGGCACGCAGGCCCTCAACTCCAGGGGTATCATCATTGTGTTATTGACGGACATGATCGTTACAGCCAGTGTCCTACCGGGCACCTCTGCCCGCCAGTGCAGAAGCCTTTGCCATCTTGGCATTTCTTGCCTGGTCCCACTCCCTCCCCGTCTTGCCTGACCGAGCTTCTCTCTCGGCCTTTTTCTCCTCTTGAAGGGTCCGAGCCTTGGCTCGCGGATCAATAACTACAAGTTCTTCCTCGGCCTTCTTCCGGTAGCTCAGGTCTTTGCCTAGCTTATCCGCCTTGAAACTAAGGGCATGTGACATCCAGCCCTCGTCGTCGCTTTCTTCGTCCTGGCCTGCCTTGTCCCAAGCCTTACAGCTTTGGCAATTTATGATGAAGTGAAGATCGCAAAGCTCTGTGTCCTCGTCCTCGCATCCCTCTACAGCCTTTTCACCAGGGACTCCGTCTATCTTTGGCCGTTGCGCCGCCTCTTTTCCTGCTGGCACTTGGTCAAGCTTGGACTTGAAGGCGTTCAGGAGATCCAGTGCTGCTTGGTCCTCCCTTGTAACAGAGGGGCCCCCTGTCCTTCGCTTCCGGCCCCTGACCGATGTTTCTGGGATCATATTCTCGAGTGCCGATTTCTTCTCCGTCTCGGGCGCCTGCTCCATGTGGAAACTCCGCTTCATGGATGCTTTGAGGGCGGCAATTTCCTCGTTTGCTTTCTCCAGAGCTGTCTTCTGTGGCTTCTCCTCTGCTTCTGGAGAAGATTCAATCTCCATCTTGACGGGAAGCTTCTTCGGTGGCATGGAGACTTTCCTTGTCTGTGGTCTGTCCTCATCTGATGTTGGCGTTTCTGTAGTCTGCGCTTGTGTGGGGTCTGCTACAGCCTCCTGAGGTTGTGACTTGGCTGCCTTCTTCGCCTTTTTCTCGATCTTCTTGGGTTCCTCCTCTTCCAAGTCGACCACTATTCTCGTGTCGAATTTTGGCTTCTTAAACGCCCGGGAGACCTCCCCGTCGCCCTCCTCATCACCAAAGCTGAGCAGTTGCTTGCCACCTTTCCTTTTCTTCTTGCGCTCCACCACAACAGTTTTCGGAGCTTGGGTGGCCACGCGCGACCGCTTGGCCATATCCTCGAAGGGATTGACCAGAATCTCGACACTTGTAATCTTGATAGGGTATGTCGGTCGTTCCGTGCCGGCCGTGACTTCGGCTTCGCCCAT
The DNA here is from genome assembly GCA_002851675.1 of Verticillium nubilum. Taxonomy (NCBI): domain Eukaryota; kingdom Fungi; phylum Ascomycota; class Sordariomycetes; order Glomerellales; family Plectosphaerellaceae; genus Verticillium; species Verticillium nubilum. The sequence goes on along the minus strand of NMXI01000036.1, from coordinate 332,808 downwards.
TTTGGCCAGATTATAGATTGTGTCGCCCATGATCCGCCCAAAGAGCGTGTTCTTGTTGGTCAGCTCGTCTGTTTGGTCCAACGTGAAGAAGAACTGGCTGCCATTGGTGTCAGGTTTGCTCTCGTTTGCCATGCCCAAGAGGCCTCGTCGGTTGAACTTGAGTCGCGAATGGAACTCATCCTTGAAGCAGACGCCCGTAGGACCGGCGTTCTGGCCCCGTCGCTCGTCCATCGGCCAGGGATCCAGCTCGTCGCTGAACGCCCCGCCATCGTAAATCGATTCGCCGCCATTGCCGGTGCCTGTCGGATCACCCCCCTGTAGAATGAAGCCCGGGACGAGTCGGTGGAAGATTGTGTTATCGTAATAACCGTCGAGGGCGAGCTGCAGGAAGTTGCGACAGGTGAGAGGAGCTTGTTTCGCCCAGAGCTCGACGGAAAGATCGCCTTGCGTCGTGTGCAGGATCGCGGATGCTGTGGGCTGGGGCTCGAGATTGTATATAGCCGACATGTTGACGAGCTGCGGCACCCGCAGATGTGGGCAGGGGAGCTTGTTCCTGAGGATTTCGTGCGCGTGCGCGGGAGATCGAAGTTGGAACGTCGGGGGGTTTATAACTTTGAAGCTTGCCTGATCCATTTGGATGGCCCAAGCGCTGGGGCGCATTCGCACTTCAGTTCAACTGTATTGTTATCGTTGGGGTCACGTGAATGTGACCAGTATCAACCTCACTGGGCAACATCGCTTCTATTCAACGAGTGACTGTCCTAGAGACTTACTAGTCTTCCGAGTGACAATATCGGCTTGTCGTGAAGTTCGCCTTGTAGGATTGATTGATCACCTACAATAACCTGCTTCTGCTGGTCTTGGCGTCTCGAACTTGACAGCAGTTCACGGGGCGATGATCCTCAGGGTCAAGAGGCAAGGGCGAGCGGTGCTTCCCCTCGATTCAGTTCGTGGCACAGGCAATTGGCAGCAGAGTCCCTGCTTGGTGTCTTCGGCTGCTGTCTAAATCGGTGTTCCTGGCTGATAAGGCAAGCACTCGATGGTGGCCGTGACAGTGCCGGCTGGTGTTCTTGCTTCGCCATGGGGGTGCTCGAAGTTTAATTGTCATTCAATATATCTCCGATGGATAGGACTGACGCATATATATGCTCAGATCTCCTACCAGATTTTGTACATGTTTGTTTGACCTCCTTTCATTCCGAGGTTTACTACTCTTCTGGAGACTGCGTACGGACACCCTTTCCCCGACACCCCAGACAGATCGGACCAGAGAACCATTGAATTCTCTTTGATGGGATCCCAACTCATACATTCATATCACATTTTGAAGATCAGTTGACAAAAATGGTCAACTTAACCGTTGGATTGCCGGAGGTCGAAAATGCAGCTGAAACACTGATGGATATATTGCATGACACCCACCATGAAGCATCCCATTACAGCAACTCCAGAATATTCTACAAAATCCAAGACATTGGACTGTATCGAATATCAACCATAGACGCGCTCCGTACGATAGGCCGCAGCAGTAGCAGAACATACAACATCGATGTTGTCGTCCACCGAAACGGTCAGGTATTTGGCATCAATGCCGTCTGCAGAAGGTGTAGTGAAGTTCTTCACAATGGCGCTTTCTTCTTCATAAACGATGAGTCCGCCATCAAGAGAACTGCATTATTTCTGATCGAGGAGCTGTCATATATGGGGTCCTTTTCGGACCAAGATTGGCAAAGACTCGGATCAACAGCGGCGAGCGACGGGGACATTCAGTATCTGGTGAGGGGGGACAATAAACCTCAGTCATTGAGGGTCCTGCTCGGGCTGCCGTCAAACGACCGGCAGTTCATCCTGTCTCTTGATTCGGAGGGCAAGTGCGTTTTCATCCGACCGCTATACCACCGTCTCCGTTCTCCGCCAGCGACTCCGCCCGCCCTTTCTGCCCCTTCCTCTTCTTCCTCTCCATCCGAATCCCAAACCCCTAGAGACGACCGCCTCTTTGGGACGCCTGCGTCTCAGGGAACAGTGTCTCTCAGCGACCCCAACGAATTGACCTGAAGTAAAGATGAGCAAGACTCATGAGCAGCCGCGCCGTTCGGGACGCATCAGGAAGGGTACAGCGTCTTGCTCCAACAGAATATTCCAGAAAACTCACAGTTTTAGTCACAATTATCAGTACGCTCACTGCCACCAAGACTCAGACGACTGGCTCGGTACCTACCATCAGCACGAGCAACACAACATCGATCTCTACTGGAAACAAGGGGAAGGCAGGAGTCTCCATCGGTAGCTCTGAATCCTCTTGGACCACTCTCCCATCCTCTCCAAGTCCTCCACCCACCACCGCCACAGGCACCAACGGCGAAACCCAGGGCGCCGGACACGCCAGCGACGCTGGAGACCCCTGGACGGCGGACGACGGAAAGAAGGATATGACCAGAGGCGACGCCGTCTACCCTGGTGATTTCTACAATGACTCAGCCAATAAGAAGTCTAAAAGTATTAAGGAGCTCGGTGACGAGGCCTACTTGAGGGCTAAGGGCACCGTCTCCGGCAACGACCTGCTACTCGCGATGGGTGCCCACCTCATCGAACGCAATAACGAGAACGCGGCGTGGACGGGGCTAGCGGCCCAGGAAATGCAGATAGCGGGTATCCTGGATAATAGAACCCAGGGAGACTTCACGTCAATCCGTCGCAAGGCGTTTAACGCCGTGATGGACGAAAGGATCAAGCAGGCAAAGCGCACTTTCCGCAAGCTGCGCTCCGCCCGTCGGGCAGAGTATGACCGGAGGGCGGTTGACGAGGCCCAGCATCAGCTGGAATTGGTGCGTCATGTCAGGGCTTTGGGGCCAGACTGGAAGCCTGATCCGAAGCTCGGTTGGGAGGGAGAAACGGACGACGACACCGATGACGAATAGGATGAAGGTGACGGTGCAGATGAATAAAGGAATGGATAAGAGGAGCAGCAAAGACGAGGACGGATGAGAAAACGAAGCAGATGAAAGTTAAATCAAATATGAATACGCTGTGCTCCGCAAAATCAAGAGGAGGCGTCATCATGGTTCAATTCACACGTCCTACTCCTTCTTCGCCTCCTCTGCGTTTTTTCTATCTTTTGCAAAAGTATTGGCCACAATAAACGGGAAGACAAGAGTGGCGTCTGCATAAACCTGTTCATGTTGTCAGTCAACTTCTTCGTGAGGCCATACCATATTCATACCTTGACTGCATCGGCGCCGACCTTGATCTTGCCCCAGGAAACAGCCTCGTCGGGCCTGGCACCGGCGTCGCTGCCGTCAAATTCCTGACCGGTATTGATGTAAACGGCAGATTCAGCGCCGTTACGCATGAGGCATGCATTGGCAATGTGGTGTTTGATGACACCGCCTCCAAGAATGATCATGCCAGCGCGCTTGGCCCGGACGGAGATGGTATTGATCTTGCGGATGTCTTCCACAATATCGCATTTCAACTGCTGGGGAGAAGTCTTGAATGTGTGGAAGTAAAGCATGTCGCCCAGGCTGCCATCGGTCAGCGCGGGACAGAAGACGGGGATGTCGTTCTTCCACGCCCAGTAGTAGACTGATCGCTCGTCGTTGATCTCCTTGCCGAGGCGGTTGATCATCTTGGACGGGGTCCAGTTGATTTCTTCCTCGGTCCCTTTGCTGGCTTCCTGCTCCTCGAGCATCTTGTCGAAAATGGGCACGACCCAGTCCTCGAAGTCGCGGTAGTTGGAGTTGGGCACGACGAGGTTGCCGATGCGGTTCAGCCCCTTTTTCCTCAGTCCGGCGCCTGATTCTGAAAATGAAGACATGTATGTATCTCCCAAGCACTTGATGAAGTCTTCCTCGACGCCACCTGCCGTCGTCACAATAGCCGATACATGTTTGTGCTTGACTAGCCAACGGAAAACACCTCTCATGCCGGATGAAATGAGGTTGGAGGTGTAGCCCAGGAAAATAGTCGTCTTTTCACCTGTTTCAGGGTCTCTCCAGGCTCTCTATTTGTACCATCAGTGCCTAAGTTGGTCGCAGAGAAGGAAAAGATCTTACCATGTCATTGATGATCCTTATGGCATCTCCGAGAGATGTTGCCTGGAAACCCATGTATCGCATGCCGCGGAACAAATCTTCGGCCGTGATATCGCCATCTAGGTCGTCAAAATCCAACTCTTGAACTTTCTGTGCCCCCTCGGGCATCTCCTCCGAAACCACGAGTACAGCATCAGTGGCTGCCGCCGGAGGGGCGTTGCTCTCAGACGAGTTCATAATGGTGGGATGGCCGGACCAGGGTGTGAGTGTCCGGGGTCTGGTAGGCGATGATTGATTTTGCTGGGGAGCGGAGCGCGCGATGTCTAAATCACACCCAATGAGTGCTTCAGGTGGATTTATGATATGACATATGGAAGAAAATCTGCGCCTACCGTGATCAGGTCAATTTGGCTGGTGTATTTCACTCGGGTTGTTGGTCATTTGAAAGTACTTGGACATCGAAAGACTCACTGCACAGACTTTGAACAGGTACGTACCGCTACGATGCAGAATGCAGAACCGAAAACCCTACCACAAGATGCCCAGGCACCGATGCGCGACTCGTGCAAGACTCGCCCGGGGAACAAGTGGGGACGCACAAGCCACCTGAATGTACCCAAGTATTGAATCTCGAATTGCCCCCCCCTGGAGGCTGAAATGCCCTGAACTGCCGGGATAACCGCGTGACTGGCCGAAGCGTCTGATGCGCCTGAGTGGGCTCCGCCAAGCTCAATTTGAAGGCCGATTAGGCGCCCCTAGTTAGCGTCTTTGCACTGAGGCCGGAAGCCTCAAGGGAAGGCAGGAGCCTCCGAGTCTCTGTGTCCCGGTGTCTCCACTCTGTGATCGTGTGGCCAGGTGCGGCCCATAGGTCCCTGCCTGGCTGAATCTGAGAGCACGAGCCCAGGTAGGCCTAGTCTCTGGTTACGGCGCCAGTGCCACTGCCAGCACCAGGCCAGTGTCTACAATCCTTCAATCCTTCAACACCAGATCTCCAAACACACCAGACTCCATCCCGTACGGCCGGCACGATCGCCTGACTGCGCTGCGAAGCACGACTTTAGTCTCTGAAGGAGACGACCGGCGACATCTACGCGAGAACTACACGCAAATTTAGGCACTACATCTACGCGCAGCCAATCCGGACAAGCGCGACTATCCCCATCCTGAGTTGTGGATTCGTTCTCTTTTGCTCGTTCCTCGACGACTTATCCGAGGTTGGCACGAAACCCAAACCCGCCGCCTGACCTCAACCACTTTCGAAACCTTGACACCGCCCCCAGCCATCACGGATGGTGTTGACCTTTTCAACAAGGCCGTCTCGAGGGCAGTAGCCCGCCTAGAGCCATGTAAGCACCCCCTCCGCCCATACCTCAGAAAGTCGTGATCAAGATCCCCGTCGCGACATCGAGCCTCGGTACTGTTCCCACTCTTTCTTCGCGCTTCAGACACTTTGCAAGAAGAAGTGACACCTGGACCCTGGACCAGTGCACTGCAGTGCAGTGCAATGCACCATGATTTCCCGCATCGCGATGCTCATTGTTTGTATAGGAATCCAAGATATAATCCACGATACGACGGCGATCGTCGGTCTCGATCACCTCGCGATCGTTCAATGGAGCGCTATGAGCGAGGCTCACAGTACAGCGACGGCGACAGAAGACGATCATCGGCCGAGGCGCGCTCCAGCGCTTCGGCATTCCAGAACAACAGGGACTCCTTCCGGGACAACATGCCTCGTGATCCACCTCGTGGCCCGAAAGCCCTGCTTGACCCACCGGCTGGCCCTCGAGGAGGTGGTCACGCTGGAGATTTTGTCGGCAGGGGACGAGGCCGAGGACGTGGCAGAGGATGGGGCCGCGACGGTAGCAGAGATCGAGGACGTGATCGAGACGGAGACTTCAGAGATCGCGGATGGGACCGCGATGACTTCCGAGACCGCAGGGACAACAACTATCGAGACGACCGGAGCCGGGAGAGAGATCGCGATTGGCGCGATGGCAGAGACAACTTCCGGGGAAGGAGACCATCGCCAGGTAGAGGCCGATCGCCCCCACCACCACTACGAGAATTCCGAGACCGCGAGCCTGGTCTCGTGGTAGAACCTGAACGCTCCAGACGTGGATCGAGGGACGGCGGACCGCCTTCGGCTGGATCCTCTAATTCCGACCAAGCCTTCGGGTTTGGGGGACCTTTCCCCCGTGGTGGAGGTTTCCGAGGACGCGATCGTGGACGCGGCTGGGATCGAGGAAGGGGCGGCCGGGGAGGAGGTGGCGGCTACTACGAAGATCGCGATCGTTTCGGTGCCCGCAGTCGTTCTCAAGAAGGGCGCTGGGGTCGTGAACGAGACGAGCGTGACCGCGTCGAACGCAACGATCGATGGGCGGATCCTGATGCGCGACGAGACCCCCGGGACGATCGAGAGCCTCCTCGCGAGCTGTTCCGAGCAAAGTTAGAGCGGGGACAATCATCGCAGGCACCATCTCCAATCAACAACAAGGACGTATCCCCGCCGCCCGTCGCACCGTCGGCGCCAGCCTTCGGCTCCGTTCCAAGCCGTAACACAGGTGCGAGCGATGCGCCCCCAGCTGGAGGTACCGGAAAGGCCCCGCCCACCGGACCACGAGGCTTCAATGCCGACCGTCCTGTATCTGCGGGACACTCTGGCGGTAACGACGGCCAGGCTCCGCCAAGTGGTCCATCAAAGCCGCATCTACCAGATGGAAGCCCGCCAATTCCCCTAGGACCACGTTCGCAGCAACAAAAGCAACAACGCCCTTCAAGCAAACAATGGATTAATCCAGCACTCGCAGGGAAAAAGATTCCTGAGTCCCCGAAGATCATGAGATCCCAGAGTTTTGCTCAGCAACAGCGGCCCTTCCCCTTCCGCCCGGACAATGCCTATGCAGAGCAGGGCGACTACGAGCGACGTCCTCGCAGTAGTGATGCGAAGGCAGACCATACCATGACCTCGCCCGACTCCCAATCGCGTTCGTATCAAGGTCCCGAACCAGGCGAGATTGTAACGACAAAATCGGAACGCGACCACAGATCCCCTAGAGCCTCTATGGAGAGGGACTTGAGATATGGGGACGACTACAGAGATGCGGGCCCAACTGGAACCAGTAATCGCAGGCTGGACGACTTTAAGCCGACGACGAAGCACCGCGAGCCTACAGCCCCACCTCACGCATCAGAGTCTAAGCCAACACCTGCCAAGGAGCCTACACCGCATCCACCGACACCGCCTCGCAAGGAGACCAGGCTTCGTATCCCAGTCGTGCACTTCGCATTGCCACCGCGAGAGACACAGACCACTTCATCTGACGAACCCTCTGAGTCAGACGATGATGAGGATTTTGGAGAGTACTTCGCGACAGAGATCGCGAAGGAGGAGGCCGAACTGCAAAGGCTGCAAGGTTTGGCAGACGATGTACCAGACTGCATCATCGCTCGCTACGCCAGTGTCTCCCATGATGCGATGATGAAGCTTGTGGCTGAGCCAGAGGGTCTTGTCGAGATGTTGGGACAGCCTCCGAGGGAGGCTTTGACCCCACCCAAGGAAGAGAAAGCCCAGGCATCGGCTGCAACTGAAGAAGCAAACCCACGGCCGGTACTGCACAGTGTCTTGCCTCGCAGGGCATCGCTAGTTGAGGATTCTGTCCCGGGAATACGCGGCGAGGCAGTAGAATCTTCAGATGCCGCCATTGAGCCACAGCCCAAAACGGAGGAAATGGACGTTGATGAGGCCCGGCCTGCGCTACTGGCGCCGCCGAAGGTGCCAGAAATACCGATGGAACCGGATGCCGTAATGAAGGACGCCCCCAAGAAATCCTCAGAATCGGAGCCGGCTCCCGAACAGCCTCAGAAGTCGCATGAGGACGGACAGCTCAAGCTTGTTCAACCCCCTAACGCGCCAATTGAAACCATCGAACGAGAGAAGGGCGTGCCGAGCACACCATCACAAGTTGATGACGAGGAGGACGACAACTCAACTGAGTCGGACGAGCTCGATCCCATGGACCTTGACGCTCAACGTAGACTTGAGACTCCACCCATTGACAGCCTTCCGAACTTCGAGTGCCTCGCTTGGAACCGAGACAAGGACTTCCTTCAATCTCTGCAATCAGACTCGACCATTGACGCCTACATAGCCGAGGAGCTTGACAAGGTATCGCTACTCAAGCTGACAGAACAAGATGTGGCACGGAAAGCGTACGGCGAGAGGTATATGAATTACCTTAATTACACGCTGTCTGACGATCTGGTCGCTACTAAGAGCAGGGAAAAGTTCATCAGCAACATTCCACCGCCAGAGACGACAAGCAATGTCCCCATCGTGCCAGAGCCGCCGAAGCCTGAAGGTCGGGCATCCGGAAGGCGTTTCGCAACCGAGCTTGATGTGGAAAGAGCTATCCAGGAGTCGGTAAAGGCAGAGGAAGAGCGTAAGGAGCGCGAAGCCATCGCCAAGAAGCAGCGGTTCCGCAATGAGAAGGAGGCCATTCCGCCAGATATGTACTGGACGGACGAGGACCGGAATAATGAGGGTTTCGTGGACAGCTCTGGCCTCATGACGATCGATCAGCTTGTACCGACCTGGAATATCCTGCCTCCCATCAACAACTTCACCCCGGAAGAAAACGAGCAGTTTGAGCTGGGCTACCTGGACAAGCCTAAGCAGTGGGGAGTTATCGCGGACGGTGTCGAGGGGCGTGACTTCAAGACCTGCATTCAGTACTACTATCTCATGAAGAAGCATCTCAATCTGAAGGAAAGGTACAAGAAGCAGCCTAAGAAGAGGAAGAAGGCTGGAGGCAGGGCTAAAACGCGTTCGAGCGCTTTGGTCTCAGAGCTGGGCAACAAGGATGCAGAAACCGAGGATAACCAAGAAGGCGGCGAGAACGGCGAGCGTGCAAGACGGCCCAGGCGTGCAGCTGCCCCGACATTCGACTTTGAGCGACCACCTACCGACTCTGACAATGCAACACCGGCAGGGACTCCTGGACGTAAGTCAGGGAAGAATGGCGACGGCTCAGAGAAGGTCGATGGCAGGAAGAACCGGCGACGTGCTAAGGACAAGGAACCCAAAGCACCCAAGGCCAACCAGACTCTTGCTGCGGCTCCGGCACCTGGTCCAAACCGGGGGAGATCGCGGTCGAACTCTCGCGTGCAAAACCCCGATTCCCAACAGCCTGCTCCGACTTCATTAGACTCGCGAGTTCCCGCTCAGCTCGAAGCTCCAACAACTGGGATGCAACCGCCGTTCATGCCCATGCCATTGCAACCGCAACAGCAACCGGTAGTTCCACACGAACGACCTGCCCCGGCTCTTTCATCTACCATATCCGAGGTCATGGCACCGCCATCGCTTCGGCCTGAGCCTCCCCCACCTCCTCAGCCGTCGGTGACGACTTTCGATCTCGGTCAATCCCAGCCCCAGCAGCAGCAGGTGCCCCAAGCTCCGGCGCTCCCAACGTCCCAGCCTCAGCCAGCGACCGAGCGCCGTGCCCACGTGCAGCCATCAAGCTACTGGAGTGTTTCCGAGGGAGAGGTATTCCCTGGCTTGTTGAAAGCATTTGGCTCAGATTGGCACGCAATGGCGGCACACATGGGTTCGAAAACGGCCGTCATGGTCAAGAATTATTACGTCCGCCAGCGAGATTCGGGCAAAGTCGAATGGGAACGGTTCCTTCAGGAGGCTGATAAGAAGAAGCATCGAGGCGAGAAGCGACCCGAACCTCCCCCACCTCCGACACAGACTGGGCGAAAGAAGTACGATCCGGCCTCGGCCACTCAGAACAGGCCTTTGGCTTCCGCCAACCGGGACCAGGGCCCAGAGATGGCTCAATCAAAGCCTGTCGACAACCCGGCTGCTCAGCCGCCTCAGACGCAGCCTTATGGCCGATTTGCAGTGCCCATTGCGCAAGCGCCACCTTCAGCTCCACAGCCCTTCGGCCCAGGAGTCCAGCAACCTCCTCTCCAGATCCAGCAGCACAATGTGGCGCAATCAGCTGTCAGCCAGTCCATGTCGCCCAACAACCGACCACTGAGAGCGCCGATCCAGCAAGTCTTCGGGTATCCAGAACGAGAGCACGAGCTTCTACAGGCACAAGGACAGAGCCAGTCACAGCAGCCACTCCGAGGTTCCCAGAAGCCCGCAGCTGGTCCTCCCGCTCCCGAACATGTGCAGCCCCGGCCACTCGCCGCAGCGCAACCCATTCAGCCAACACCGCCCGCTCAGGTCGAACCCCAGGGAGACAGACAAAAGGCAGAGATGCAGCAGCCGAAGAAATCACTTCGTGGACCTGAACGTGGCCGCTTCCCGACCGGGCCTCCGGAGCATATGGATAGACAGATGGATAGACAAAAGCCGGATATGCAGCAGCCGAAGCCCAAGTCTCGGAGACCCGAACAGGGCCGTTTCGAGACCGGGCCCCGCTACCCTTCAGACGCAGAGCCGCCGTCCTACTACGAGCCATTCTCGCTGCATCAATCTGGCCCTCGAGTTGCGCCTCCGCGGTCCGAGCCTCCGCCACCGGCTCGGCAACCTCGAGATTCGCCTTCTGCCACCCCACAGCCCGGACCCGGTCCTCAGCCCTTCGGACAGCCCATGGCACCGCAGCATGGGCCGCGTGGCTTGCTAGGTGACCCGTCCCAACCTCCAATTTCGACGCCACCAGCCCAGCGGCCGATCAGTACGGCGCAGCGACAAATGTCTGGTCATCTGTCTGAGACGTATCCTCCACAGCCAAAGCATCAGTCCCAGCCCACGACCCCTGTTGCCGCGGCTACACCTCCTCCTCGCCCCGCGCAAGAACGGAAGACGTCAAGTCTCATGCAACTCCTGAACGACGACCCGCCTGCGCAACCCAAACGGGCCAGCACTCCTGTCAAGATACCCTCACAGCCGTCACCTTCACCACACCCTGGATCTATGCTCCGAAATTCGACTGGGCCACCACCGCCAACGGGCATGGAGTTGCGTCCCGACCCCAGCCCGCGCAGCTACCACTATGGAGAGTCCGCGCCACCTGTCACCTCTGGTATGCCGCAGCTGAAGCCGAGCTATACAGCGTCGCCCCAAGCTCAGCACCTCAACCCACCAAGGTCCACCATTGCTTCGCCGCACGAGGCAGCCGTGGCATCCGAGCGTGACTACTACCGGCACCACCAGTACCAACAGCATACCCAGCCTCCGGCGGCGAGCCCGCCCCAAGGGTCTCATCACTACACCAACGCCCCTCAAGCGCCCCGGGAGTCGTATACGAGCCAGGCCGCCTATCCTCCGTACGGTGGCGGGCCGACATCGCATGCAGGCTCACCCCCTCCTTCGTACGCCTCTCAACACCCGGGATCGAGACCCAGGGAGCCTCAGCCACCTAGCCGGGAGACATCGTGGCCGTCGGGACCGCAAGGTCACAGCATGAACCAAGGGCCGCCTATACCGCAGCAACAAACAGGATGGCCAACGTCGCACGGCGCTGCTCCGAAACAGGGACAGCAAGCGCCGCCTCAACAGCCCTCATGGGCGTCGCCTCATGGTGGAGGACAGAAGCCGCCCACACCGTCATCCATGTCGCAGCAGCCCTCGTGGGCAGCACCACCTCCTCAGCAGCAGCAACAGCAGCAGCAGCAGCAGCAGCAGCAACAACAACAAGCGCCACCTCAACAACAGCAACACCACCTGTCGCTGAGAGACGACCGGGGGCCACCCTCCATGTACGGTGGACCAAGCGGGCATCAACATTCGCACTCCATGTCAGGTAGATTCCCACCGACATCTCGAGCGCCGGAGCCGATGGCTCAGCAGTCGCAACAGGCGTACCCGCCGCGATACGCCACGCCAGGACCGCGGGATCAGGTGCCGCCCAGAAGCTTCACGCCTGTCTCGGCCTACGATGGACGGGGGCCGCCTCAATCTCAATACGCGCCAGATCCTCGCGACCTGCAGATGCGACCTAATGACATGGTGCGGGATCATAGGGACATCAGGGGTGACCCCAGGGATCCGAGGGAGGCCCAACAGCAGCAGCAGCAACAGCAGGCCATGATGGGTCGTCAGCTGCGACCTCACGATGGATACGAGAGGCAGCCAGACCGGTTCGGTCGGTGAAGTTGGTCTGAATTGTTGTTGAGCGAAGAGAATGACTGAAAGTGTCGACAAACTATTTGGGACCATGTTGTAGTACTCGCGTCGACGACGTACCACGCTTTGTTTGTCAAGTATGGGAAGGGTGGAAAGTCTTTTATTCATTTTACAGAGTGTATAAGTACTGTTTCCGGAGGACGCCGGCGGGCGTTCAATAATGGAGTTTGCTGTTATGATCGTTATTGTCTCGCCATTCCCATGTCTCTCCTTGACAAGCTACCACGTAAATCGCAAACCCTCCCCATAACGACCGCGAGTTCGGTGTTGTGGCTGCCCATTCAATCATCCCGCATGGGCTGCGATAAGCATAAGCATAAGCCTGGCGGCAACACAGAATTTCAATCACCAATTGAATCGGTATGCTTTTTATATCTGTAGGATCGAGCTGAAAAGGTGTGTTTGACGTGGCGCGGGGTGTGTGGGGGGGGGGGGGGGGGGGGGGGGGGGGGGGGGGGGGGGGGGGGAAGGGCTGAGGCTCCTTCGGCAGGTGAGAGTGTCATGCACCCTCGTCCTTCGCGTTTTGGCTGCACAGAAGCCTCAAACGTAAGGTAACCACCGTTGCATCTTTTGTCTAGCACGACTGGATTCGCGTATCTGCCTGTGACTGTGGACTGTGGACGGTGAGTAGCAGTCTCGGTCAGAAGAAATGCAACGTAACTCTGACGACTTATCTACCTAAGCTTATACCAGCCAACATGATGAACTACGCTCGCCCGGGGAAAGGCGCCGGTCCTGTTGTCGCTCGTTCGTCGCCAGATTCGAGGGGTACTTCGTCAACCTCGGTCTGTTCCGTGTGCAAAAAATTGGTCTCTCGAGCGGTGGGCTCCTCCGGCACGAGGAGGGTGGCAGAACCCTGCGGCTCCAACGAAAGTCGACTTCTTCCAGGTTGCAGAGTCTGCCTTTGAAGAGCAATGCCGCTTCTGCTACGTTATCTATCATTCTCTGCTGGTGATGGATTGCGACGTGCAGATGGATGGGTTTTCCCTCTTGTCCCTCCATGCGAAGATCAGGGCCCCCTTCTACGTACCTTACCGTACTCTGGGATGACGCCCGAGTCGGCCGCAGCGTCATCGAAGTGTTCCGTCGGAGAGACTCTGGTTGCTTGTTCGACATGCTTGGTGCGGCAAATACCCTTCACGAGAACCTTCGCCAACCCATCATCTACGACCGTGTACGAACGACACCTTCTCAACGAGTGCGAAAAGAAGCATCCCGCTTGCTCACAGACTCCAAGACCCCCTCTATTCTCGCGCGTGGTCTTTCAGGAGCGTATCATGCCGCGTCGCATTCTGACTTTTTCTTCCGCTATCGTCTTCGAATGCCACACCAGCTCCGACTGCGAGACCGGGATCAGCGTCTACGCTGACCCGTTCTGCCGCGCGAACAGTAGCCGATCCGGGGACAGCTTCTTTCGGGACAAGGAACGCCAGTTCCTCGAACTTCCTCCGCCGGGAAGCTGACCCCCGCAGCTTGTATGACCTCTGGCGCGTCGGCATCGTCGAGCAGGTGTCCAAGCGCCAGTTGACCCATCAACGCGACGTGCTACCCGCCATATCAGCCCTGGCCCGTCGTTTCCAGGCCGCCAGGACCTCGCCGGATCTCTCACCTGGCCCGCCGACTCGAACAAGCGGGATTCGTTCGTGAAAGACCTGCGCGAGGGGCGTGTGCGCTGCCGCACAACCGACACTTACCGCGCACCGTCGTGGAGCTGGACTTCCCTCGAGGGACCGACCTTCCACGGGGCGCCCGGCGACGTGGTGGGCAAGGCCGTTGAGAGTTCGTGAAAGTTCAAGGTCCTAGACGCCCACACGGACGTCAGCTCGACTAATCCCTACAGCGAGGTGACGGGTGGCTGGCTGCGTGTACGCGGGCTGCCTCGCGACGGCGACGTTGACCGTCCTGTCGAGCCAGATCGACGATCCGGAAGTCGATCCAGTCCCCTCTGACCAAAAGGCGCCGCCTGTCTTCAGACAATCCGTGGCCCTGGTGCTGAAGAACCTCTTCGGACGCGCGGTTCCGCCCCTGGGGAGTCCCACTGTGAACTTTAATTGTCCGCTGGAGCCCCGCGCCATCTTTAACGGCTCCGTCACGACGGCGGCACGCGTGGCCCGAGGCGCCGGCTGGCTGGAGCGGGAGCGGAAGATTATTTACACGGTGCGCATCATGATGCTGGCGAGCCTGCTCGAGGGGCAGGGGCCGTGTTATCTGATTCTGGGGAACAATGGTCTCTACGGGGACGAAGCGACGTGCTATGAGCGTCTCGGCCTCGTCCACATGCATGATGACAGCCTCGAGCAGCGGGCAGACTTGTGGCCGGAGGAGGATTTCAGGATCATATGATGGACTTGAGATGGATTTGGTTGGTATGCGGACAGTAGACTGCGGCTGGAGTTTGAGAGCTATCGTGTACCGTAGGCCGTCTTTTTCGGGGTTGACATGATTGCTCCTCTCCTGGCAGATGAGTGGTATGCGGGACTGGTCATGTTGTACTCAGTTGACGAATGTGCCGGGAATAAATGTATTTGCTTTGCCAGAAACAACCCGAACATACAGGAGCAACGTTGAAGTCACAGAAACCGCCGCTATGCTATGAGAAAAGAATACACGCACAGTTAGACAGCAACATATAAGGGAACGGCCCCCGTCCCACTATCACACCAAGCATACAACATCATCTCCAGAGTCCCAACGTAAGGAAGCGAGAAAGGTGAATACAACGGCTATGTGTGATCCCCAACCGGCAATGCCCGCGAGTGCCCGGCTATCGAGTATGTGAGATAACTAATTGTAGACAGTGATAGAAAGTTGTGAAAAGGGAAGGAGAGCCCCTGCGTGAAAAAGGAGGAAAAGAAAACCCCGCAAGGCGTCGTTCCCGTGCATACTCTCGTGCTCTCGTGCTCTCGTGTACCGTCCTGAAAGCGTAGAGGGGTGTTCAGTTCGTCCTCTCATCATACATTCCCGTTCACGACGGGGGGCACCCCCTCGGCCGCTGGTGGTGGCGAAGGTGGTGCATCGGCAGCAACAGCGCCGTCCTCGGCGACTTCGAGCGCCTCATCGCTGGTCTCGACGGCGCCTTCTTCTCCTAATAACTCTTCTTCTTCTTCTTCTTCGTCGAACTCCTCGTCGCCAAAGTCTTCCATGATGAGGCCGTTCTGCCGCTCCCAGACCTCGCGCCGGATGCGTTCGTCCTTGGCCGTGCGCGCGCGCTCGACCTCCTCGAATCCACCCGATTTCTTGAGCTTGCCCTCCTCAACGAAGTTGGTTAGCTCCTGCTGCAGCTTGTTGGTATTGCGGGTCGCGAGTTCGCGCTGGCGCAGCTTCTCGGCGCGCTCGATGGCCTCGAGGCGGTCCTCATGGTTGGGCATGAGGGCGCGAACCTCGCCGAGGACGCCCTCTTTGGCGGCGTTCTGATCGAGCGAGTTGCCGAGGCTGTTGAGGCCCTTGGAGAAGTTCCGAGCGTTGCCGGCAGAGGCGCCGGTGCCGTTGTCCTTGAGTTGCTCTTTGGTGGCGGCCTCGACGAGGGCGAACGTCTCCGAGGCCTTCTCGAGGTCGTCTTGCAGATCGACCATGAGGTCCTCCATAAGACGCAGCTCGTCGCGGCCCTTGCAGACGTCCTCGAGCTCCTTCTCCCAGATCTTGGTCCAGATCGGTTTCTCCTGCTTCATGTAATCCTCCACCTTCCTGAGCTCCGTCGTCAGGCGCGTGATGTCCTTGGCCACGCCCTCCAGCTGCCTGGGCAGGGGGCGCACGCCGCGGTGCACGACATCCTTGCGGAGGTCCTCGACAGTGTCCTGCAGGTCGTCCACCTTTGTGACGAGCCTATCCGAGTCCTGGTTGAGCTGCTCGCGGCCCTTTGAGACATAGGTGTAGCCGCCGTCGCCGTTGATACCCGGGACAGACGCGTTGATCGTCGCCGCCTTGACGTTGCTGGCCTTGGCGCGTATGGCCGTCATGGAGCCCTGGATCTCGGCCTGGAAGTTCGAGTATGTTTGGCGCATGACAGCCAGGTCGCGGCGCAAGATCTGAAGCTCGGTCACGTGGCCGGGGGTCAGCTTGCGACCTGATGCAGTGGTTGTGGCCTTGGAGCCCTCTGCGGTCTGAATGATGGCGGGGGGTGAGGTGGCCATCCTGGCCAGTTCAGTAGCCGTCTCTTGTTGACGTTCAGAGACCAATTGTAGCGCTATGCTCTGGTCGCTCATGCCTTGCTTGACGTCCTGAATAATCTGTCTCAGCGACCCGATGCCTTCGTCGACATGGCGCTTCACTTCGTCCAGGGCTTCAATGTTCAATACCAAGACTGTTCGGTCCTTGATGTCGGACAGATCCTCAAGCTCGTGCCGCACACCGGAGACAGGGTCCTGGATGTAGATGTCGGGTAGATCCGCTCCGTTTGAGTGTGTGTTCCAGGAGAACTTTTCAATGAACGCCAGTTGCAGACGTCCGATCGAGAGATCACTATAGCCCTCGGGCAGGACGAATTTCTTGACCTTCGACTTATACTGGAGGAAGAGGGTCAAGTCCTTCGTCAAGGGAGGGGAAGCCTCCTGGAGGAAGTTCTCGTGGCGCTTCTTTTCAGGTGTCCTGACTTCTTGAGGAAGAGGTGGCTGCTCTTTGTTTAGAATCGAGGCCTGTACTTGCTCAGACTTCTCCTTTTCGGGCGAAAATGGAGGCAAATCCGGAAGATCGCTCGCCAGTGGTCCGTTGAGCGTTGCGCTGGGTTTTGGATACTTGTCTTCGGGAGTTTTTGCTATCGGACTATCCACATCGCCAGGCTTTGATGGAAGGTTCGTTGTTGATATCTCTTCGGCGATACGGCTCGGCGCCCTGGCAGGTGTGGATTCGTATCCCGTGCCGCGAGCTGATTGATTCGAGGTGCTCCGGCTGTGGCGAACGGATTCGCGGACCTGTACAGCACGCAACGACTCCCGAACCTCGCCTCTGCCACGATTCGGTATTGGTGTATTCTGTGAGGGGAGCATGGGCACACCGTTCATAGGCCCCCCCAGGTGTTTGGAGATCTGATATTGCGAGTATCTCCGCGACGCCCTCCTCTCCAAGTCGCCACCTTTTTGTAGTGCCGCCAGTGCGCTGTTGGCCTGTTTTGGGGGAGGCGGTGGTGGTGGTGGGAAGGCGTCAAGATTAAGTTCGGCATTAGGTGGACCGGTTGGCAAAGAAGTCTCATCGCCGGGATATGGTGGCATGACTGGCATATTCTGCATCGTGTTGCTCGACATGGAGGACTGGTCCGAGACGAGCGATCCCCTTGACTGGTCTCTCGGTGGGAATCGACGACTCGGTGAAGCATTGGGGTTTGGGTTGGGATTCGAGGGCGGGCCCGACGAATCTTTTGACTGCAGATCCGGCCGATAGCCATTTTGTATGCCCTCCTCCAGCAAATTGGTCAGACCAGTGTTACCGCTCGCGATAGTGCTCGTGCTGATAGCACGTTCCGGGGCAGAGGATGTCACGCCGGCTTCCCTGTCTCTGGCTTGCTTTTGCCTGAGTTTTTGCTGTTTTCTCTTGAGCCCGTGCAGCAAGTTGATGATAATGTCCCGTATCCTCGGCAGGTATTTCTCCAAGCTTTCGGTGCTTGCCTCCTGGCTTAAGGTCGACTCGAGTATGTTTCGAAGGAGTTCCGGAACGTTGCCGAGATCGGATGTGTCAACGTTGATAGCGCTGAATGCTCGGCAGGCCATGTTAAACTCGTATCCCAGCCTGACGTATACATCGGAAACTTGGCCATCGGTAGCCTGGCCTCGGGACCATTGCGTCAATGTTTCGAGGAGCTGTTTGGTCGCAACAAGGAGATGGGTGACGCTCTTCTCGATTTGCGAGAGCGGCATATTCGCAGACCCGGTCGAATCCTACATCATTGCAAGTCAGTATGTGGACACAAGTAAGGAGGCTGTATGCAGTGAGCGCCAGGAGCGGGCACGAAATCCGTGGCGGTACAGGCGGTTTGGAAGTCCGAAGACGCCAGCACACCAGCACAAAGGACGAACGAAGGCAAATAAGAGGCCAAGTCAGAGGAAGAGACTGCGCACCTTTCCCCTGCGCGAGCTGCTGGACTGCGCGGACCGGTTCGAGGCCGTCGAGGATCGCATTTGCGGGTTCATGCCGGCGCCAGGCGAGATGGAGCGCACGGGAACATTAGGTGGAGGGCCAGGCTCCGTGGCGCCCGGCGAGCGGCGCTGCATGCGCGACGGTCCAGGTGCTTGCATCGTGACTGTTGTTTTCGAGTTGGTGGTGCGTGTGGCTAGTCTTGCGCGTTGTTTGCGGAGGGATTCCGTGGCAGCAGCAACGCGAAGGACAGCGTCGTGCCTAGTTGGAGCCAAAGACGTTGGGGCTGTACCGAGTCGACAGAATCGTTCCCCCTCTTGTCTTTACCTTCAGATAGCTTGTTGCTTTTGCTGATAGATGGGTGCAGCGTGCGGCAAACCGATATGCCGGGGATTATGTCGAGTTGAAAATAAATCGGAAGAAAACGATGAGAAGCCACAGCGCTTGGGGCGTCGGTGCCAGATCAAGCGTCCATTAGGAGAGGTGTAGCGAGCGACGTTGGCGGCGCAATAACAATGTCGAAGGCGGTGGAGATGCGATGCTGGATTCCCTGTCAACTGAAAGAACAAGACGGGACGACGACGACGACGACAGGAAGGGATCGGGTGCGTCGGACGAGGATGGATGGAAGATGCAGAGAAGGCGGGCTGAGATGCAGGTCGATAGGGGATCCCCAGAACTGAGGTCAGGCCGTGTCGGGCCTAGAAGCCAACCGACCGCCAACCAGCCAGAAGCTCCCTCAAGCAGGTCGGCTGCACTGCACGGCTGGCTGTCTCACCCAGGGTCCGTGTGGCTTGAACCTCTTTTGGGCCTTTTGGGGGACGGGGGGGGCAGGGGTGTCAGGCGTGGTAGGGGAGGTGCACGTGCCCCTAAACCGTCACCAGCCACTCCAGGCTAAAAAGGCCCTGTACCTGCTTCCGAAGGCCATTAGGGGACCCCTGGTGCCTGCTTGGGTCCCCACGACACCCTGGGTTGGTGAAACTCGGCTCCATGTTTCAACAAACACTCGATGTCTGTGAGGCCGTCAAGGATAAAGCGGTCAACGAGGGCATGGCTTTTGATGTTAAACATGACTTGAATATGCAGGGTGATGGCTCTCTTGACTAGGTACCTAAGGTAGGTAAGTCTCAATGATCTGACTCCACTAAATAACCCTATCTACTTCTTAGGCTTTCAAGCTGATCGGTAATCGAGAGACAATCACATTCCTCCCACACTGCTAGCTTCTTGGTCCCGACCAGAACATATTCTTACAGTATCATTCAGCTCCCCGGGCTCTTCACATGCTGGCGGGGACGAGTACTTGAGCAGCAACAAGTGCGGCCAGACAACTTACTTCCATCCGGAGACCAGGCTATTCCAGAACATGTAACCATGAACCCCCAAAGTCGCCAGCGGATGCAGTATCGCAGGCGTTGCAAACTTGACGTGCCTGGTCATGACCCGCGCCATGATGCTCTGTGGCACGCCAGGCGTGTGGAAGTAGTCCCGGGTCAGGTCATACGTTAGTCGCTGCACCTTCTCCATACGCGGGAACATCTCCTTCTCAAAAGCCTCGACATGCCGGCCCAGCGCTTCCTTCGCATCTATGCCTTCCTTGACTGCTGCGATGATGGACTTGGCAAGCTTCATCGCGTCCTCCAGTGCTACGTTAACGCCCTCTCCGGCAAAGGGGCCCATGAGATGCGCCGCATCGCCGATGATGGTGATCCCTTGGTGGTGCTTCCATTTGAACCCCACAGGGAGCATGTACAATGACCTCGCCTTGCAATCACCTTCTGACTTGATGATAGCGTCGGTGATTGAGCTATCCCAGTCGTGGTATTCTTCCATTAGAGCCTTTCTGGTGGCTGCCAGGTCTGTTGCATCGTGACCGCACTTCTCTGGCTTCATCCAATCCGCTTCATCTCTCAGAGACGATGTGTACATGTTGAGGCTGCCATCGCCCATCTGCTGGATTGAGAGTCGCTTTCCATCCGCGTGGCCAAAGATGCTGCCCCTGTTGACGAGTTTGTGGAGCTCGGGCGCCGTTTTTATGGCGTTCGGAATACTGAGCTCGTAAAGCCCGATGCCGGTGAAAATGGGATCAACTTCAGGGGCAACCAACTTGCGGACTTTGCTCCAAGCGCCTTCCGCCCCAACAACAAGATCAAACTCGGACGTCGTCAACTTGTCAAAGACAAGCGTGTTGGGTGCCTCGACACGCCGAAGACGATGATTCCACTTGATCGTACCCTCGGGGAGGGACTCAACCAGGATCCGCCGCAGCTGCGCGCGGTCGATCTCGGGACGCTCTTGGACGTCGCTCCTCGCACTGGAGGCTCCAATGACGAAGTGCTGATGGGCGTGCCGGTCGACCCAGGCAATATACTGTCCGTCATATCGCGCGTGTTCAAGGAACTCGTTCCACAGGCCGGCTTCCTTCATGGCAAGAAGGCCGGTCGTGGTGTGAAGGTCCAGGGTTCCGCCTTGAGATCGAAAGTCGAGCGACGCCTCGCTCTCGAATACTGTTACGTTAACATTGGCCCGATGGAGGAGCCTCGCAAGCATGCAGCCTGGGTCCTGTCAGACGAGACAAGACAGATGAGGAAAGGGCGAGATGTACCAGCAGGGCCAGCACCGATGATGGCAACCTTGGGTTCTGAGACTGATGTGGTTTCTGCGCCAGGAGAACTTGTCATTTCGGCCATCTTGATGGATGGCAGTGAGCGGACAATGATCAAAGCTGTTTCACAGGCGAGGGCTGAAAGTCATATTTGTAGTCATAGCTACCTTACCCTCCATCGTCGTTGAGTTGACAGCCACATGGCGCGACATTCATTGGCCGGCGATAACAATAGAAGTACCACGCGGCGTAGCCGTAGCGCGAAGTCAGTTTTCTCAGCTACGTTAGACATGGTGAACTCTGTGCATTGGCTGCATCAGCGACAAGGCTGTCGATGCGAGTGCGAACACGCCGCGCAAGACGTTGCCGAATTCGTCTCAATGCGGGTCAATCCATGCTTGCGGTGAGCACTAGACATGATGAGGTTGTGAGAGTGGCATTGCCATGTCGTCAGGTCCACTGGGACGCGCTGAAACTGTCTAGGCTGAAATAGGGCTGATGCTGGCCGTAATCTAGGGATGTCAAGATGCCTCAGAAATGGCCTGCCCAGGACATGGGATGACTTGGCATGTTGGGCAGGCTGATGGTGAGTTGAGATGGTCAATGGTGAAGTGGAGGCGGGGCTTTTCGGGTGGATGGGGGTTGGAGGATGGGAGAGGTTTACGGACTTGATGACTGTTGGGGTACATTGGCAATGTATCTTTTCGTGGTCGCCTCAGGCAAGAACACCAGACGTGAGCTTCCGACGCAAATCCCGACCTAGAACCTTCAATCGGCATCACCACCTCCCAAAACCACCTACTCTCCATCATCAATCCCGTCCACTACAACCGCCAAAATGGTCTTCGCATGGAAAGCCGCTGGCATCACGTGAGTGCAATTGATTCCAGTCCAGCCGCCGCACGCCTCGTCGCGACCGAAGAACGAAACGAACATGTCCCCGACTAACCCGCCAATCCCCGAACCACAGCTACAACCGCTTCCTGGCCGTGTCCGCACGCGCCGTGCGTCGCAGCCTGAAGGAGGACAAGAGGATCCTCGCCGAGCGCCGCGGTGCCGTCGCCGAGATCAAGTTCGCCAAGTGGGAGGTAAGCCGAACTTGCCCGCTATCGAGAGCCCGAAGGGGTCCCAGGAAGGGGAAACACGATCGCTAACCCAAATACCGCAACGAACAGAACGGCAAGATGGGCGAGCCCAAGGACCTCCTCAAGGCCAACGCCGCCCAGGCTGTTGAGAACGCCTCCGCCGGCTCCTCTTAAGCCTATGGATCGAAGTCGACATTAGGGGAGGGAGGATGATGATGGCAGTGGAGGCATAGGGTGTCAATGAGGAATAGATGGGAGGGAGGAGGATACCTTGAAGATGCATCCATGCCTGCTCGCCCGCTGGTCAATGGGGCGGCTGTATCATAGACAAATTCGCATGATTCGATCAATTCGCTGATGATGCGGTCAATTGGGTTCTGCACTTTGCTCTATGTCCTTTTTGCCCGTGCCGTTTGTCGCTGTAGGTCTCGTCGGATCCGATGCACCACCACGAAGTGTCTGCCGGGCAAACTCGGCACTAACCCGCGCGCCCACTTCTGGAGTGACAGGACCGAACATGAACCGCCATATCAATGCATCCTGCGCTTGAGTGAAGGCTGCGCTCCTGCTACCTGTGTATGATATTTGTGACTGAGGTCTGGATGTAGCTTGGCCCTGTGAGCCATAAACCGACCAACAGCGCGTTCGTCATTTTCGATTGGGCCCCGAGACGTTTAACTGAGTGGATTCGCATCAAACCATCTCTCCTTCAACGACACCTCTTAGCAACACCTCCACTCACCTTACCTTACCTCCCACCTCACATCGCTGCAACCTGCATGGCCAGCCAAGCCTTGGGCTCACGACCGCTCTGCACCACAGCACAAAATGGCGGCCTCGTCCGCTCTTGAGGCGTCACAGGGTACTCGACACCCAAAGATGTCATTAAACTGCACCGCTAACCAGATTTAGACATCTCGAGGCTCTCTCTCGACGAGGCACGCGCTCATGAACAACCCCGGCCAGCACCGCCTGTTCCAGCACCAGCTTCCAACCCTGGTGTTGTCGCCTTCGATATAACATCTCAGTTTAGGCGGGCTGCATCAAGTGAGCATTACTCTACGAAAAGTCCGAGGTGACCGTCTGGCTGACGACAAACAGCTCTTGTGCCTGGTGAGCTGGTCAAGGATGGCTTCTTCACTCTGTTCGAATCTGTTGGGGCTCTCGAGGTTTGGCTTCTTCAACTTGATCTCACTACATCACAGTCAAGCTGACACGAGCCATCAGATCATGGACCCCAAGATGGACAGCGGCTGCTTGGAGCCAGGTGAATCCCTTGACAACGACTATGACGTATCAAAACCATTGCTTCCCGAGGAAGTCCTAGGCATCATCGATCAGCTGCTCTGCCACGAAGTGAGTACCTGTATCTGTGAGATCGAGTCAATCCTAACCTATCATGTAGATGGCCTGGCACGTCGGCTACCCGCTCTCGCAAACAGTCTTCACGTGTGCTTACATCGAATCTATACTAATGCCTGCGCCCTCGACGCTTGACGAGGCACACTTCATCAGGAATGCCGCCGCAACGCCGCCGTCGCCCATGCACACAGTGTTGCGTGCTTACTGCCTCGGTTTGCTCAAAGCCTGTGGCCAGGTCAATGAGAGCATCATAAATGAGCACTACTATGAGGTTCGTACTCCACCAACCTTGCACTCCGCTTGTCAAGTTGACATTCTCGCAGGAGGAAGATTTCGTGACAAACACATATCACAGAAACCTGCTCGACGACTTCTCTATTGACAGCGTTCGCCAGGTCATTCAAGAGACTAGTGATCTCCTCCGAGGCCTCGGAGACTCGGTGCCTGCCGACATGATCAAAGCTCTCAATGACCGGCTTCTTTTACGATATACCTTCTTGGCCGCCATTGATGCAATTCAATATCGTACTGCCCCAGACCTCATTCGAGGACCCTGGAAGGAGTCGTTGAATATGGTTCAGGCATTGCAGAGCAGCCACGCGCTGGCAAAGGACGTTCCCGAGGCCTTCAGCGCCAAACTGCAAAGGAAGCTTGCAAGCACCATGCCTCCCCGGCCCATCGTGCAGCTAAGCTTTGATGACGCCTTTGTGCACGTCAAACGGCTGTTCCAGGACGGCGTCGAGGTCATTGATGTACTGGACTATCATGACTCTCAATGCCTCCAGGTAAGCAGAGGTCCGTCGCCTGAAGTTCTCACGCTGACTGAGAACCGCAGACATTCGTCTTGACCTTCCAAGCAAAGAAGCCCCAAGCTCTCATCTACATAAGGACGCTGCTGCAGAACTTCCTTTTTAAGGATATGGAAGTTCTCGGCCATATGAGCATACGCATGCTGATGGATAATGACCTGGCTATTGTAGCCCTGCCGTGCAGTCTCCTTCTCGACCGGGCAAACGATGATATTGAAGCACCTCAAGACCCCCGCTTCATCATCGCCGAGACGATGGAGACATTCCGCCAGAAGGCAGCACAGCCGTACCTCGACATTCTCCGCACGTTTTGCCAGAACAGGTGCCGAGTGCGCCGGACGCTCTGCCACATCATCCGTGACTGGGAGAACCTCCATTTCGACGCCGAAGACATTGACCAAATCTTGCAGCACCAAACAAAAGAGCAGCCTATCGTCTATCGAGCCGCAGACGGGTCACCAATCGAGACCTTCTCCCTCTCGCTCTCCTCCTGGTCCCACCTCTACAAGCTCAAGCAGATGGAATGGATCGTCCAGCTCGGTTTCGAGCTCGAGGTCTACCAGACCGACGAGCTCGCCGGCATGTACTGGTACCTCCAGCACCTCGCCCGCATGCGCCTCCAGCACATCGAGCGCATAAAGACCTTCACCGTCCGGAGCCTCACTCAGCTCCGCTCTGGCGGCGCCGCCCGCCCCTTCACACCAGCCATGGAGGCGCAGTTTACGAAATCTCTCAACTTCATCCGCCTCTCCCTCCTCGACGCGGCCATCACCGCCGAGATGGCGGACGCCATGTCCTGCCTGCACACGGCCCTGCACCGCCTTGGCCTCATCCGCCCCCAGCCCCGCCCCTACAGCACCGACGAGCTGCGCTACGGGACGCGCATGAAGCCCTTTGCCGTCATCAGCCATCCGGCGCTGCCGACGTTCGACGAGTTCACGACCGGCACGCGCCAGCCTGACATCTCGACGGCAGATCTGCTTCGCCTGGCGGAGCGCGGGCTCGCGGGGTCAAAGAAGGCGCTCGAGGCCGTGGGGAAGCTGTCAGAGGAGGAGGCCTTCTCCGTGGGGTCGCACGCGCGATGGCTGCCCGGCGTCAAGGGCGCGCTCAAGTCGTGCATCGCTACGGGGCTCACCGTGTCGGGGCTGCAGAAGGCGCTCGACAAGGCAGGCGAGGGCGGGGAGCTGATGGTCAAGGCCGAGGTGCCGACCCCTGACAAGGCGTATCATGAATGGTGGCTCGTGCCGAAGATCGTGCCGGTGCGGTAGTTCAATGCTGGGAGGGGAGGGCGGCGGGGGCCGAGGCTTTGGATTATTATTACCCCTCGACTTTCTCTCCGAGAATTGAATTTGAACAGACAGATGCGATTGCTTCCGATGGGCTTGGCAGCATCATGGGTAAAATATTTCGCGTTACAACCTAGCATCCTAAATTCGTGGTATCCCATCCTTCCGTGTCCAGCCTTTGTGGGCTTTAACATCACAAACTCCGTCTCAAGCGAGCTCACAACCGTCCTCCCACTGCGAGATATCTCATCCAATATCCTACGCGGTGTACAATTTTTACATGTGTTGAGCGTTTTCCGTCTGTTCCACGACATTCATCGCGCGGAAAAACATTTCCGAGATTGCTGTTTAAGCGCGCTTCTTGGCGGCGGCAAGGCGAAGCTTGACAGTCTGCTCGTAGAGCACATCCTTGAAGGCGAACAGCAGGGCAGCTGTCAGGACGCTCTGCGTCACCTTGGGGCCGATGCCTGATACTCGTTAGTGGACTGTTCAGGGTAGTTTCGCATTTGTCAGACTCACCCTTGTAAAGACCCTTGTAGCCCTCCTCCTTGACGACGCGGTTGATCGCCTGGAAGACACCCTCCTTCTTCTCGCCATGGGCGGCAACGTGCATCTGGCTCTTGACCGTGATGTAGGGGTACGTAACGGACGTGGCAAACAGCTTGCCCAGGGCGCCGAGGAAGAAGGCGATGGTAGGCGTCACGCGCCTCTTCTTCTCGACGGAGTTCTTCATCTGCTCGAACAGGGTGTACTGCAGAATGGGGTTGATGACGAGCACCAAGGCGGGAATGACGCCCGCGAAAAGGGCCTGGGGGCCCTCGTGCTTGAGCAGGGCCAGCAGCACAGCGAGGGTGCTGGGGGCCTTCTTCTTCTTCTCGACCTGGGCCTCCTCGTCGCCCTCCTTCACCTTCTCCTCCTGGGCGCGGCCGCGGGTCGTGACGCGGGTGTTGACGACCCAGATGGGGTTTGTGATGATGACGGTGGCGCTACCAGCGAGGGCGCCAGCGAGCATAGACTCAACGGTCGTGAGCTTGCCGGCGACGCGGCCGGGGCGGGAGGCGGCGGCCTTCTCGAAGAAGGCGCGGGTCCACTCGTACCAGTAATAGTAGACAAAGTTGGTGACGCTGATGCCGAACAGGGCGGAGTTGAGGCCGGAGTAGAGACCGGAGACGCCCTCGCGGGCGATGATGTTCTGGACGGCGTCGATGAAGCGGGACTCTGCGCGTTTGGACTCGACCTGGGCGCGGGTGGAGAGGGTGATGAGGGGGTAGCTGGTTGGCGGATGTTAGTGGGCGCATTTACGAAATAGAGGCATTGATAGAGCATACGTCAGGGCCATTGAGAGGAGACCACCGCCGGCGCCGGCAAGGGCGTGGGCGACATTGTCGTTCTGGGGGAGGACAGGCTTCGACATGGTGGAGGTAGTGGTAGTGAAGATAACGATGACGGTTCGTCTCGATGATAGCGCGACGGCGTATTGAACACAATTGGGGACGTTGGGATGGACGTCAATGGAATTATAGATGATCTGACTCGGGACACAGGGCGCTTAGATGATGATTTATCGACGCAGAAAGCCAGTCGATGCTGGAGAATGAAACGATATCCCTAGTCTGCGTGCCGAGGTCAACTCGAGTCGTGCCGACGGCTGATGCAGGGCAGGAGGCGTCGGCATCCCACCTGCCCACCTGCCCACCAAGAAACTCCTGTGACAACCGACGCCGGTTATGTCATTCATGCAGAAAGCGGCACCCACAGTGGAAGAAGCGGGGCACGCTGGGGGGGCCCGGGGGAGGAAACTGCCCTGCGGGTCGCTGGACGCTGGACGCTGGACGCTGGACGCTGGACGCTGGACGTTGGACGCCGGACGCTGGAGGGGAAGGGGGGACATGTGAAGTGGTCCGAGCTCATTATTTGTGAGGTGCTGACTTCAGTGCAGTGCACCCCCACTGGATCCCTACTTTTTCTCAAATATCAGCATGAATTATATGTATATGGCCTGAATTTCATTTGCCATGGGCCATCACGTGTCACCTTTTCCATGCTCCATGCTCAAGCTCAGCTGATACACCATCCGCGGCGGTGTAAACCTCTCCTACTTTTCATAGAAGCCTGCCGCCATGTATCTCAGTTCCAGCCCCCCTCTCGAATGGACCACACCGAACGAGTCTTCCAGATCTAACCGGGGGACATGTCCGCTTGCCCAATGTTCCTCAAAGGTGTCGAAGCCTTGTATAGGGACCTGGTCATCGCCCGGCTTTCTTGCGTTGACTGGCGCCTCTGAGCTCATATCTACCCTCGATCTGTAGTCATTGTGGCACACCTGCCGCATTGTTTTGCGGCCCTTCAGCATTGGCCGGAAATACCGTGACCCTGCAAGGTCTGGCGACCCTCAAAGTCTTCGATACATGGACTACTCTGCTTCACAAACCACTTCTTTCACTTAAAATAGGATCTTTCTTGGGATCCCTTCAATCAAAGTATGATTTGGGATACGAGGTTAGCAGTCAAATACCATGACCAGAGCAACTTTAACCGATGGCCCACCTCGGCCAGATTTCCGTGAAACAAGACTTGAGAAGCGAGGGATAGAGCTTCACTCTGAAGAGAAGAATGCATTGAAAACTGCGGTGGGAATTCAAAGCACGATCGACTACCAATCACTCGTCTACCGGCTAGCTTGTTAGCTCCAAGCCGACAACATTATCCATTATAATCCCCCTCTGATACTCAAGTTGGCAAACTCCTTCAAGTCCTCCTCATCCTCCGAAGCAGCCTCAAGCATATCATGCATTGATCCAGCGCCCACAGACAAAGTATCACTGGAGGCAACAGACTCGTCAGACTCCTGGTAGTGATCTGTTGCCGACTGCATTCGATAATCCGCAATGATCTCTTGGATGCCTTGGTGCAGTTCTTCGACCTGATGCTTCCTGTAAATCTTCACTGCCAATGCCGATAACACCGGTATCAGCGCATTGACACGTCGGTGAACGAGCTTTCTTCTCGAAGAGCCCGCTTTGATACTCGTACTGTTTCGTAGGCTGCTCAACGCGTCCTCCTTGAGAGGCTGGACGTACTCGTGCGACGCCTGCCGGATCTGCTGCCCCGTGACAAATTTCCCGCCGACATGAAAGGCCCGGTCCATAATGATAATGAGGTCGCATGCGCACTTGATGACCATTCGAGCCGTCACGGGTGCCTCGAACATTGGTGCCGCGACGAGGAGTGAGAGATCCCCGATGGCAACGAAAAAGGACCGCGCCATGAAAGACGAGAGGTTCCTCCATACGACGGTGCTCATGATATGGTCGACATCCTCCTCGCGAGTGAATCCGCCCGTGGTAGTGCGTGTCAGGCCGAAGGATCGGACTATGGCATTGCAAAGAAGCCTCGAGTAGGTTGGCGCCGATATCCTGTTCACAACCACGAGCAAGGCCCCCAGATTAGAGGCCGTGACTGCTGTCCGGAGTAATCGAGTCGTCTCGTCGACTGCCAATGCAATCTTGAGATCCGTATCGACGACTTGGGCTGCTACCATACCTGAACGAAGGCTCTCGGAGCTTAGCGGCTCTAAGGTAAGATGCATCAGAGCCATGATCGATTCTCGATTGTCTGGCTTGTCGTCAGCGTCTCATTGCGTGGGCTGCAACTTCATGCAAAGTGCAGGAATAAGTCCTCCCATAGCTCGGGCTCCGTGCTTACCTCTCGAAACGAAAGTGACCTTGATATCCAGCTTTTGGTTGGCCTCGGCACAGTCAATTTCCAGTCTCCTTTTCCAATTCTCTCTCTTCTTCAGATCGCGTGCGACGTCGAGCTCACGATCCTTTTCGAGAGCTCGCCCTGCTTCCAGAGCTCGGATCTCCTCCTTGTTAAGTTCAGGCCCTTGCCTCAGGAACTTGTCCTTCTTGGTGCCGACAAGAACGACTGGTAACAGCGGGGCATACTTGGCGATAGCTCCAAGGACCAGCTCGAACGCGGTCTCGATGGGCCGGCTTGTGTCCATGTCGTTGCAGATCCTTTTGGCAAGGGGGTCAGCTTGACGCCTCCAATATTCCAATGCTCTTCGTTGCCCGAGACTTACCAGACAGCATGCAATTGGTCTTTCGCCGGAGCAGAAGAACCTCGTCTGCTCAAAAACGCTTCAAAGGCCTGAACACGCTTGATGTCACCCGCCTCGAAGCCCTCCGAATCATGAATTATGATTCCTGGATACTGATCTGACTCGAAGCCTTGTTCTATGTCATGAATGCCTCGCGAATCCTCATTTTCATCCGTCTGGACAGTCTTTGGTCAAATTCTGCTGCAGGCGAAGCAACATAGAAAGCTCGCCATTTTCATGCCGAATATGCGGTTCAGCAATGTAGACTTGCCAACCCCGGATCGACCGCAGATGAGGACGCGCACTTGCTCATACCCAGTCTTCAGCGTGCGTTCAAGCATCCAGGGGAAGAAGTTGCCGTGATTGGAGGACTGAAATTGACTGCTGAACTTTTCCAGATTGTCTTCCATCTTTCGGAGAGCGTCTTTGGTGCCTAAGCTGGGATACGTGTCCTTCAGGAAGTATACTGATGGATGTATGACAGTCCCATATGGATCTGCTGGTTACAATCTACCATTAGCCAGCGTCTTTAGAGCCGATTGGGGGCGAAAGGAAGCATACTCTCTGGGTGGTAACCCATCACACCTTCCGTGTCGAACACTGACCGCGCGCGGCGCTGGTAGCCCGTGAGGAATCTGTCCGGCGGGTTCAACTTCACTTCATGGGTTGCCACCTCTACATGACCTTTCTTCTTCAGCTTTTTCCCCTGCCTCTTTTGGAGGTTGCCATGCCGGTGGAAAGCTCGTAGATCATACATGTTGATCGTGATCCCGCTTGCCAAGGAGAAATCCCACTGTTGAACATTGTTATCAGCATCTTCGTTTATATTGTTCACGTTCTGACCTCCGATAAACAAGCACGTATCTGGAAATGGCTGGCTCGAGCCATTTTCGCTGATGATGCTCGGCAGGACCAGCGAGGGTGGATGCTCGACCGGGATCTTGTCGACAATGTACTTGGCCGGCTTGTACACCAGAAACAGGCCGTGCTTTTGGCTCTCGATGAGCATCCATTGCAAAGGATACAATGACGGGCCATCATCCTTGGCGCCTCCGCCGATGTCGACATGCCAACCGACAAACCATGCTTGAATGATAGACTCGGCCTCCCAGCCTCGGGTTGAATCAGTCTTGTATAACTCAGGTTGATGAGTGTTTCGTTCCTCGTTCATCGCCAGCGCATGGCGAACCCGTCGGATGGATCGGGAGTAAGAGAGGTCAAAATCGGCATCTCCCTGCGCCTTCTTAACCGTATCGAATAGACCAAGAAACTGGATGACCGGACCCTCTCGGGTCTTTTGCAAACTGAGCAAAACGTTAGCCAGCCCACGCAACTTGAGATTGCAGCCTGGAGATCGTGCACCGACAAGAAGTTGTACAGCTGCGACAAGGAAAGAGGCTATTATTAGCACAGTTGTCTTTCCCCGCATTTGAACTGGGCCAAGATCGCACCTCTCCCTGTTTGTTGGTCATCTGTCTTTTCTGCTTCGCGTTCAAGAATTTCAATGCGAGTCGATAGTCCTGGTTGAATTGTCCCGTTGTCTGCTTGTTCAAGGTGGCAATGTCTCGAAAGAGAGCCGAAACAGCGCGTGCCACATCTTGCAGAAGAGTCAGTGGCATTGAGCAGAACAGTACCGTAGAAAAGGTATGTGATCTTACAGGCCCCTCTGCTGAAGCCATAGAGCCAAAGTTCATTATTCGAACTTGTCACCTCTGCGCAACAGTACTAGTAAACGCAATGTCAGGACACAGTCGACTTTTGGCGCTCAAGCAGCCAGTAGGGGACCGACCTGATACACATCGCGGACGAGTTCCTTGCAGCCTTTTCCCGTGATGGCGTCATTGTACTTGTCGTAACTGTTCGTTTTGGTGCCGATGCCATTGAAGTACTTCGCGACCTGCAAACTTATGAACCAGATGTTGAGACGGGACACCTGCGCAAATTCGTTACCTGTTTGATCGTCTTGCCGCTCTGTTCGAAGGTGCCTTGTTTGACCGAAGCAAAGATCCTGAAGGTGTTACTCAAATTGCCTGTCCCCTTTCCTGCGACGCCTGGTCAGTAAAATCCACCCAAGACAGATTCCAGGTCTGGCCACGCTCACCTTCTTTGCCGTCGGCATTGTACCATGTGCCATCAACACACACCACGATCCTTTTGACATCGTGCTGAGGCCGAGAGCGGAACATGCTGGGAGAACGGAACATGATGGAAGGGAACGCGATTCAACGAACAAGAATCGCTGCAAACAAGCCATCTCGAGGAAACGTTTGCTTAATGGCGGGGAAACCATTGACTATAGATGCATGTCAGCATTGAGCAAGGCGGGGGTCATTGCTGCTGTGTCTCCCGGAAGCATTCAGCCACCCCCAGGCTGTGAACGAGGGATTCAGCCAGCATTGCAATGATCGCCACTGCAAGGGTACCACTACATCTGCAAGGGTACCACGACATCTGTTTGTGTCGTGCCCGTGGCTTGCTTGCAGTGTGACGGTCCATAAGCTTGACCACCTGATCGATAACGATGCAGTTCCTTTCAAGTCTCCAGCACCACGGTCGTTGGAGGCGAAGACGGGAGTACCAGCCTGATGTTGACTCCAAACCACCACTACGGATGCCGGGTAGATTCGTTATGCCGACTATAGCGCTGCGATGACAAATTAGGGTGTCCGGCAGAACGAAAGCTCAAACTTCACAGAGCTTTTCAAGAAGGCGAGCCTAATGATCACCAGTAATTCAGTATGCTCCCCGTTGCGTTCAACCAAGAATGGAAGCCAGACAGCCGCGACGTTGAGATCCTCATTTAAGAATAATGATGACACCCCCAGGTTTCGTGCCTCGACACCTTGCAAGGCTTCGGGGATGTTCTCGCTTTCACCTCTTTGCGGTCGACTCTGGCGTCTCTAGCGACGGCATGACTTGTCGGCCATGTTTCGTGAGCCATAAGCTGTCCCACCTGCCTAAACCTTCCATGAGGCCCCTAGCATATGCACGACAATAACACAAGGTCGCAATGCCTCCAACTCAGCAATTGTCTTCATGGAGCATCTGGCTTTCTGGGTCGTTTGTACGGTCAGAGGCCAGGCCACGTGACCAGGTATCTCGCTGGTGGGGTATTCCGATCTCTGGCTTGAGTCCTCGCGGCATCCCCCCCTGACGCGCTAACCCGCTGGAGCCAAAAGTAAACAACCTAACGTAGCAGCCTCCCGCTTGCTTGTACCTGGCCTGGACCCTGGACCTGTCACCCACATCGCGACTCCCACCACCACATTCCACACCACCGTTATCTCAACACTGATCATCGCATCACGCACCTATTCTTGCGCATTGCACGCGCTGTTACGACTTTTTACCCTGCTTGGCTCCCAGATCAAGACTCATACCCCAACGCTCACGAACCGCTGCACTCAACACACCGAAAACACCCTCAACGGCATCGCGCCTACCTCACCGCATGGTCGTCACCAAAATGGCCACGCCACGCGCCGCGAGCACCGACGAGCTGCTCTCCTCGCCCGACCCTCTTAACGCCTCCCGCGACGAGTCATATCTCCCGTCCTCCCGCCGCGTCACCAGAAGCCAGTCTCAGGTCTCCCACCGCTACATGTCCCTTGGCGCGAGCAACTCACCTCGCAAGCAGACCATTGCCCTCGACATTGGCAGCGCCAAGACCCCACAGCGCCTCTTTGTTACCCTTGAGACCGAGAACGACGACCAGAATCGCATAGCACGCACTCTTTTCCCGTCGTCCACGCCAGCGAGGAGGACGCGCAAGAAGTCGGCTAGTGCCACCACGAGCACGGTGCCGCTGCGCGATGAAGATGCGCCTGGTGCCATCACACCTAAACGAAGAGCCCGGGGCAAGAGGAACTCGACCCCCATGAAGCAGACACCTGGCCGAAGCAAGAGAGCGAAAATAAGCGAGCCTGATGAGTCCGATTCCGAGTATGACACGACTACTCGTTCCGCGCCCAAGTCAACTGCCGGCAGGAAGAAGGCCTCTGCTACTCCCAGGAAGCGCGCCGCTACACCGAAAAAGGCCGCTGCCTCACCAAAGAAGACATCACAGCAAATCACTTCGAGGATTCTGGACCTGGACGATGATAGCATGTCTGACACTACGGTTCTGTCGGAGCGGTCGAATATAACAACGCGAAATTCCAAGAAGCGCAAGGCCCAGACGGCGCCCGAGGAGGATGTCACATCTTCAAAACAAAGCACCAAGCGATCCATGGGTAAAGCGCGCCGTATGGCACTCATTCCCGAAGAAATCGAGAGGATCGCTGAGCCTATTCTGGACTCCGTTGAGAGCGACCATAATGCTGAACATAATGCTGAAACTGTCATTGATGAGCCGCTCGCTGAGAAGCCTGTTGAAGAACCTACAACCGCACCGACCGCCGACGAGCAAACGACCGAAGACCCCCTTGCAATTGACGCTACCGCGGGTAGCCCTATAACCGCGCACCTTCCTGCTGGAGGTCCCACCAAGGAAGTCTCCGATGAGTCTTGGATTGGTGAACGCCGCTCATCGACGCCGATGGAGGAAGACGGATGGGATGTCCGTCAAGTTGAGCAACAGGAAGAGCTTGAGAGCAAGCCGGAAATTGAGGACCTCATCCAGCTCGAGGAGCCAGCTGCTTCTACCGCGGTACAAGAGCCCACACAACACGAGCAGTCTATGATTCAAGACGAATCCATCATTCAGAATGAGCTTGAGTTTGCCCAGACTGTGCTGCAAGTTCAGCAGCAATCTGAGAATGAGCAGACCGAACAACAACAAGAGAGTGAAACTGTCCCGGAGCCTGACATGTGGCTTGCCATGTCCGACGCTGCTGCTGACGACCGCTCCACCTTTAGCGATGGCGCAGCTCCTGATGGTGGTCCTGATGGTCACTCCGACATGAATGACGATGATCCTGCTGAAACAGCTCCTGATCAGTTTTCTGACAGTGACGAGGAAGGCGCAGCTCGGCCTGCACTCGATGACACCGTCGCGCAGGGAGAAGACTTCAGCATGATTTTCGCTGCTTCTATCCCTTCCTTACGAGGCAGCCTTGGCGTTCGGCCCAACGAGACGATGGAATTTGGTGAGGAAACGAGCTTCATCATCAATCAGACCCTTGAGTCTTTCAGAAAGTCGAGGGCCGGCGAAGAAACTGTGACTTGGGACGAAGGAAGCCCTGACCTGAGTTACGATCACAGCCGCATCATCCAAGACCAGAACAACGCCCGCAGCGATGAGGACCAAGATGAGGACCACGATGATGATGGTCAGGACTCCGAGCGCCGCCAGATTGGTCAAGACGAGAACCAGGATGAAAGCAACGACGTCGAGGACCTCCCAGTTCTCCCAGCCATCAACGACGAAGCTCCCGTCGCCGCTCCAGAAAAGTCTGTTGCTCACTCTGAATCGTCTGAGGTACCCGAAAGTGTTCTTGCAGGTGCCGTGCCGCTCAAGTATCAGCATCTCAACGAAGAACAGTCTCCCGCCAGACGCTACCAGCCTGCTGCTCGTATCTCCTCACCAGAGATGTCTGCACTTTACGAAGATCCGTTCCTCGACATAGCCGAGGAAGAGCCCGCCGCACCAGCACCTAGCTCCCTTTCTCGCAAGTTATTTTCTTCCACCAAGAAGAGGCAATCGCAAGCAGCTGTCTCGTCGCCAGCGGAACGAACCCCGCGACCGCTTGCACGTCAATCTCTGGCCCGCCAGGTACTTTCTTCTGCACAAAAGTCAATGGAAGTAGCCTCATCACCGGTTCGATCTGTGGCATACGAGGACGAGTTCTCTGAGGTCCCCGAGAATGTGCTCGCAGCATTCACTCCGGCTAAGTATCAGTATTTGTACGAGCGCAAGAAGTCTCCAGTCAAAGGACCCGAGTCACAGGTCTTCAACTCATCGGCCTCGAAGTCTTCTGTCAGGAGGCCGATGTCCCAGGCCGTTGCTCCGTCACCCGCTAGGCCTGTCGCCTCAGCTGCCGGGTCTGCTGCCCAGTCGGCGTCTCGTGGCGACGCTGCTGTTGAGAAGCCCGACACTGAGTCCACTGCTTCGACTCCTGGGCGATTCGGCGGCCGCCCAGCGCTGTCGCCCACTAAGCACCACATATCGCCCTCGTGGACTCGATCCAGCCCCCGACGTAAGTCGGTTCCTCTGAGCCGACAGCTCTTCAACTCCAAGGTGCAGGAGGCACGACGTATGGATATCGATGATGACGTTTCGAGCATCCCTATCGAGCTCACCAGCAAGGCCAATGTGGAAGAGGCTCCCAATCAAGACGATTCTGTTGCTTACAATGATTCCTGGTCCGAAATCCCGGAGGATGTGCTGGACGCTGCGGTGCCTGAGTGGTATCTGGCTCAGCGCAGGGCGGAAGAGCAGGCTAAGAATGCAATTGCACAGGAACAGGAAGCGAACGCCTCACAGCAGGATGCTCACGATGACACGATCATGGACGAAGATAACCACGAGGAAGATTTTCGGCAGGAGGACGCCATGGAAAATGTCATGGAGCACGACGTTCAGAATGAAAATGACATGTTCCAGGATGTTCCGGACGAAAGCGCCCATGAAGAGAATGTTCAGAACGAGAGCGTTGAAACGAACCCTCAGGAGGACGACGTCAGAGAAGATGACGCCCAAGAGAAGACCACCACCGACGGTACTGCAAGCCAGAAAGAGATTGTTGCCTCGTCTCCGAGAAGCCGCGCCGCCTCTGTTGCCAGTACGCAAGGCCGTCTGCCAACCCCCGAGCTTACGTCTTCGCCCCTTGACAGTACCATTATTTCTCATCATGGCCATAACGAGACGGCCCAGGAGCTTGCGGAGTCCACTTTGCCCGAGCTACACTCGGGCCCCGCGAATGCCACGCAGCCGAAGCTCGACGTCCTTATTACCGAACCCGAAGTCCAGCAGGAATCAACCCCGATCGCACCGGAACTCTCATCTCAGCGTCCTTCACACGATGCCAATATGCTAGCTCCCCGCTCTGCTTCGGCTGAGGCGGGACACCGCCCGTCTCTGTCTCCCATTGTCAGGGCTGGGCTTGCTTTACAAAGCGTCACTTCGGAAGCTTCATCGCCCATTTCTCGACAGAACTCGCTGGGCAGCCCTTTCAGACCCGCTACGAACGTTACTCCTGGTCACTCGAATGCCCGTTCCAGTGAAAGGCCTAACTCCAACCGCGTGGGTTCAAGTTCGTCGAAGCTTGTCCCGACCGAAACCCCCGTTCAGCGGTCCATCACATCTGTGGACCAGTCTACAAGCCACTCTGTCACCACCGGTGCCAGGAAGGGATGGTTCCCTCCGCTGTCCAATATTCTCCAAGCTGGCGCCAAGTTCTTCTCGCCAACAGCAGTGACTTCTGCACGCGCGGATGCGAGCATTGAATCCCTGGCGCTTAAGCCAACGGAAAGAGGTTCTTCCCAGTCACTCAACAGGAGACGTGGCTCTTTTGCACCGGGACTGGAACAAGAGCGTGTCGCATCTTCCGGTGACTCAGACTCGCTTCACGTCGCTCCCCCTCATGAGGAGGAATCGAGCTGGATGGTCGACGAGCAGTCCCCCGCAGTGGCACCTCGAGAAGAGACTGTTTTCCAGCACCAGGCAACGAGCCCTAGCCTGAGTGTTGCCTTCGGCTCCGTTGCTGGCTACAATGCGCATGCGCGCGAATCCAGCGTTGTTAAGCCTGCTCACGATGTGCTTGAGGAGCAGCCCGCCCCAGAGGAGGAAGAGGACATTTGGGAGATCGAAGCTCAGCGAGATACTCCTCAACGCTCCCGCCAGCAGCCTTTTGGCAAGCGATCAAGCGTACGAGGTACAGGTTCACTCCGTCAGAAATCATTCGGCACCAATCCCCGCAACAGGCATCACCCGTATGCTAAGGACCGTCCCACTGTTTCTGGTCCTTGGACGAAGACTGGCAAAGAGAACGAACCCCTGGAGGACAACCAGTCCGGCGTGACTCCCGCCAAGAAACAGGATGCCGAAGCGGCACAGAGTGCTCAGAAGAGCGGACAATCAAGCCGCTACAACAAGATGTCGGGCTTCTTCTCTTCACCGGCCCTTCTGCCAGGCATGGAGAATGCCCAAGCAGCTCTCGAGCGCAAGAGACAGGATCTCGCTGCCCAAGAAGAAGCTGCCAATCGTCCTGCAGAGAGCCCAATCCACGTTTTGCAGACTAGCAACACCATGTTCCCGGCCGTACCGTACAAGAGCATCAACCCGTTTGCTAACGCCAAAGCACCGGCGCCCAGCTCGCTCCGGAAGTCGGTTCTGGCGCCTAGCACTCCAGACCGGTCGCAGGCTCAGTCCCCTGGCAAGTCGGCTCAACAGAGCCGCGGCGTTTCCAAGCTGTCCTTTGCACCAGTTCAGTCCGCCACACCTGTTCGAATGCACTTGTCTCATGCCGACATAGAAAAGTGGCAGGAGGACTCTGCTATGGAAGAGTCGTCTTCGTCTCCCGATTATCGACTGAGGTTCCTCCGCACTCTTCCACCGAAGAATGCTTCGCCCAGCAAGTCCGCTATTCGATCGCCTCTCAAGGCGCGCACCCCAGGCCCCGTGGTCGAGTGGGACAGCGGCGTCGAGTCGCCCATGACTCAGGCTCACAAGCGGTACGAGAGGGAGCTCGAGCAGGCCGCTGTGGATGAATTCGCTCGTCGCCAGTGGGAGGCTCAACGAAGCGCCAGCAGGAAGAGCGTGAATAACCGGTCGATGATTGAAGAGCGCTCAGCAGGGGAGCATGTCACCCGCGAGGATGACAGCAGCGGAGACGCAACTGAGGGGAATACCCACATCGAACTCACTAACGATGGTTACAACGATGTTGAGATGACCGAAGTGTCAGCCGACGAGACTGAGGAGGAGTTGTCGTCTAGCCCACCTCCCGCGCATCAGGCATCCATTCAGCCCAAGGAATACCACCAGCAGGAGGGACATTCGATCGAGCTTGAGCTCCAGCTTCAACGTGAGCGCATGGAGCAACATGCACATGAGCGTCAGGAAGCGCTTCGACGTCAGAAGGAGGAGATTGAGCTTGCACACAAGCAGAGGCTCGAGGAGGAGAAGAGAGCCAAGGAGTTGGAGGAGATCGAGAGAGAGCGCTATCGCAAACAGGCCGTCGCAGAGTGGGACCAGCCGCTGTCCAGAACCGTTTGGGGCGATACTCACTACCGCTACATGCACCGCCTGATCAAGATGAGGCGTAAAGGCCCGTTCAGCGACTACGTCTTCCCGGAGGACTTTGAGCGGCGCTCTGGATGGCTCATGGGCCAGACCGTCTACTCGCATGACGAGACCCAGCAGACGCTCGTACTGAACGCTTGGCACCTCAACGTCATTGACGTGTACATGAACGAGGTCAAGGGTGTCTGGGATGAGCTTGAGCTCGCTGTCAGGCTGTTCTCCATTATTGTTATGGAGCGTCTGCGCGAGGAGTGGCATATGCCCCTTGATGAGATCCGGAAGGCCATGGTGGCCCAGCGCGCGGCGCTTGTTGCGCAGGCGGAAGCTGCTGTCAACGCGCAAGAAGTGGCAGAGAGTGATTACGAGGATGAAGATGAGCTTTGAGGAGTGAGGGAGTTGCACGTGGAAGATGAAGGAGACACTGCAGCTGCTACATGGGCAGCTTTTCATCAGCGTTGGCGTCTACTCTTTTTGCATTCCAAGGCGGCAAAAGCGTTGCATTTCTTCTTTCACGACGAGCACGAGGTCATGTTTGAAATATGGGTCTTTGGGTTTTTCTTTTATGGGGCGTTCAGGAAAAGGGGTAACGACTTGGAGTCGCGGGGGCGCGACTTGGCATCGCCACGACAGGTTCCGAGGCATTGACCGACTATACTGTTCTATTCTGTCCAAGTACAAAGGTTTGGAACATCGAGGATTAGCATTAGCTGCCAGGGCGTTTTGATACCCATGATATGGGTTTGGTGTTGAGATACCCGTGTTAGGGATTGTTAGGATTACCCCTATGTGGGACTGTCTGAATGAATGAACGAGTACTGTCGAACACCGTTTCTGTCAGTGACGCTTTACGTGACATATTAGAGTTGCAGCCACTGTTCTGTGCTCGTCGAGGGCACAGAATACTGTATCCCCGGACATGTGGTTAATGAACTTTCATCCCGCACGAATTACACAACACATTCGCATCTCAGTCAGACAAGTATGAAGTACGCAAAAGTGCGATGGACAAAGCATCGAATGATTCTCGTCCGACTTCCTCGCCGGCGGTATCTATGATGTTGTTACACTACGGCTCGCATCGCCCCCTTAAACCACAGTCTACTCCAGCTGCGAAGCCTGGTTCGTGTAGAGCACATCCACTACGCCGCCCAGCTTTTCAATCGTCGCCAGAGCGTGGTCGTACGACTCATCGCGGTGGGTCTCGTCAAAGATGATGAGGCAGCCGGCGCCCTGGTCCAGCACGCCGATGATAACCTTGTCGAGGATCATCTGGGAGAGCTTACGCTCTACCTGCTGAGTGTCGAGGCCGACCATCTTGGCGATGTGGTCAATCTCGACGCGGGAGAAGGGCTCGATGACCTTGATAAGGTTCTGCTCGAGCATTGCGTCGTACAGACGGCGGAGGTGGTTCCGGATGAAGGCATCTGAGCCAAGCTCGTACCGGTAGGAGGTGAGGGCGCGCTCGTACTCTTCGAGGGAGCGGTTCGAGTGTGCGCGGGCAATGGCCTTCATGGCCTCGAGGTTCTGGCCGGCGTACTTCTGGGCCTGCTTGGAAGCCATGAGGTTATTGACGTCATCGGCAAGGTTGAGCATGATCTTGCAGAGGAGCATGTACTGCAGGGCGGCGGTGGCCTTCGTGGGTTCATCCTGGGTGTGATAGCCGTCGAGGGCCTCGATAAAGTAGGAGAAGGCCGTGTTGAAGTCCTTATCCTCAGCGTGGAGCATGCCACTCTGCATATCGAGGTTGGCCTGCAGGAGGGGCGGCGTGTAGACGGAGGCGGCGCTCGTTCGGGCGCTCGTCAGGGCGGCGCGAGCCTTGGGGATGTTTCCGAGAGCATGGTAGACCCGCGACTCAAGCAGCTGGACCTCGACGAGGACGAGCTTGTCGTCTAGACGCTTGAGCTCACGAAGGAGGCCGTTGATGAGGGTGAGGGCGTCATAGTAGGACTGCTTGGCCATGAGGAGGGTGACGAGACGCGTCTCGAGGTTCTGGCGCAGGAAGCTTCGGCGCTCAGAGGTTGCCCACTCTATACATGACTTGGTGACGGCGATCTGGGTGTCGGTGGTGTTGGGGATAGCATCGAAGAGGTCGAGGAGCTGGCGAACTAGGGAGGGCAGGGTCAGTCGGTGGGCCATAAGATGTAGGTGCGGGCTCTCTTACCAAGCTTCGCCGTCTTCGCCTTTGCAAACGACGAGAGGGTTGTCCTGCTTGTCGTCACCAAATCCACCAGCGATTGCGCATTCCTGGTTTAGTCAGTCAAGGCTGTCCATGCGCCCTCGCGGCATCAGCCGCAATGCGGCCGTTGTGGAAACTCACTTCTCATCTCGGTACAGCTCGCCCAAGCTTATCAACGCTGATTCGTACTCCTTGATGGCGGCATCGGACGTCGCAGATGGGGGTTTCGACAGGATCTCTTTGTATGCCTGCTCCGCTTCGCGAGGGTTCGATTTCGCCAGCTTCTGGGCTTCCTGCACCCTTGCCGAGTCGCCCTGAGCCATGGCTGAAGATGTGTCGGTGGTTCGGTCTGCGTGCTGGTGTATGTGTGGGGAGATAGGAGAGGTTGTTGTTGGAGGGTCGGGGAAACGCGCAAGGTCCGATGATTCGGAGTACAGCGCAGTTGAAGCGATTCGGTGGTGATGCAGCTGGGCTGCCTGAAGCTCTCGCCTTTCGCGTCAGTTGCTGGGGCTGGCTGCTCGTTACTAATCAGTGATTATGATTTATCCCGTGTATGTACTTATGGAGTATTATCCATCAAAGAGTGATGTCTCCAGGCCGAATTGTCAGCTGTGGTTGCGGTGCGCCGTAGTGCTCGCCGTACATCTAACACCTCCACATCTAACACCTCGACGGGCCGGCGATTGATCCCTTGAGCTGCTCTGATTCGAGATTATGCTCCGATAAGCCCCACACCCCGCCAATTACGCTGGAAATTTTTGGAGATGTCGAGGAAACGAGGCGAGGGTCCGGAAGATCTTCAGAAAATAATTGTTCGATCAGCTGCACGCGAAGTTAACCTCTCGACACCACCCCTCTACCCTACGAATTTTCGACACCGTTTTGATTGTCCTCCAGTAACTCCCATCACCAACGTCGATCAGAGCCTGACTCTGGATACTTCACCATGAAGATCAAAGCTCTCAGTCGGTCAGTGTCGGAGTACAACCCGCCTGGAACCGAAGTCGTCAAGCAGCCGCGCAACCTCGATCCTGGCGCCCATCCTTTTGAGCGTGCGAGAGAGTCAGTCAAGCGAACTTCGATACATGCTATGAAAAGCAAAGCTAACAGCAATCAGATATACGAAGGCTCTCAATGCTGTCAAGCTTGAGCGCATGCACGCGGCGCCTTTCGTGGCCCAGCTCGGCGATGGCCATGTCGACGGCATATATACGATGGCAAAGGACCCCAACAGCTTGCAACGTTTTGCATCAGCGAGTGGTGACGGAGCGGTCAAGGTATTCGACCTCACAAGCCGAGACGAGATTTGGCAGACGAAGAGCGCACACGAGAACATTGTCAGGAGCGTCTGCTGGACCAAAGACCAGCGCCTGTTGAGTGCGGCATCCGACAAGACGATCAAGCTTTGGGATCCTTACAACACACCCAGCGAGTCTGCGCCCATCTCTTCGTGGTTGGGAAACAGCGGTTTCACAGATTTGTCGATGCACCGGTCGAGGAATGTCTTTGCGGCCTCATCCTCGTCGAGCTCGGTGGCGATCTATGACCTGGAACGACACAATGCCGCGCCAGACGTGCTGGGATGGCCCAACTCGGTGGACACGATCAACGCGGTGGCGTTCAACCAGGTCGAGACGTCGGTGCTTGCGGCGTGCGGCCTCGATCGATCCATAGTGTTGTTCGACCTGCGGACATCCATGCCTCTGACAAGGACGACGCTGAACTTTGCCTGTAACGCGATTTCGTGGAACCCCATGGAGGCCTTCAACTTTGCTGTCGGCAGCGAAGATCACAACATCTACGTAAGTCATAGCAACCCTTGGCATACTCTCAAAGTACTAATCTTTGCCAGATCTTCGATATGCGCAAGTTCGACAGGGCTCTGAATGTACTGAAAGATCACGTTGCCTCGGTCATGTCTGTCGAATTCAGCCCTACCGGCCAAGAGCTCGTCTCAGGTTCCTACGACCGAACAATTCGCCTCTGGAACCGGGATCAGGGCCACTCTCGCGACATCTACCACACAAAGCGCATGCAGCGCGTCTTCAGCACCATGTTTACGCCAGATTCAAAGTACGTCCTCTCAGGCTCGGACGACGGCAATGTGCGTCTCTGGCGAACGAACGCATCGGAGCGGTCAGGCGTCAAGTCGGCGCGTCACCGACAGGCTCTCGAGTACAACAACGCTCTCATCGAGCGCTTCAGCCACATGCCCGAAGTGCGCCGCATCAAGCGCCACAGGCACATCCCGACGGTCGTCAAGAAGGCGGGCGAAATCAAGGCGCAGGAGCTCAAGTCGATCAAGAGGAGGGAGGAGAACGAGAGGCGTCACACCAAGAAGCAGTTCGACAAGAGGCGGAGCGAACGCGAAAAGATGGTGCTGGCGCGGGAAAAGTGAGGGATGGGCGGTACATCTTATGTGAAGTCTTGTCGGGTTTTGCAGGCGTTTTGGCATGGCATTGCTGGGCGTTTAAATACCTTATGTAAAAGGGCGTTTTCGAGAATGTTGAACCATCCGTAGTCACCATTGGTCTCGGTCTCCTTCTTTTTTTCTCACTTCTCCTGCTGTTCTTTACCATTCCATCTTGAGAACCGACTTCAGGCGGGTCAGGGCGATAGCACTCTGCAATGTTCACATGGTCAATGAAGTAGACTGCTTACGCAATTTCGTAGCCAATTCCCTGTATCACGTTCGTAGCTCGACCCGTTCCAATGCATGAGCATAATTCCATTTAGAGACCAAACTGCTGAGTGAGGAGGTCGTGCCCATCACGACTGGTACGCCCAACATCATTCACTCCCAATGAGCCACTTCACGGCGTCGATGAGCTCTTCGTTGCTCTTCTGGCCTGCCTTGAGCGGCAGCATCTGGAACCCGTGCGGCATCCCAGGATACACACCGACCCGCACCGGAACCCTGGCGCGGCACACTCGTCAGCGCTTCACAATCTGGCAGAATCCTGAGGAACAAACAAACCCGGCTGCTTCTAATTTCTCCACGTAGGCAAAAGCATCATCCCGAAGGTCGTCTGCCCCAGCAATCTGCACATATGTCGGTGGCAGGCCGGAAAAGTCCTTGGCTAGAAGGGGAGATATGTGCAAATCCTCAGGCACAGCATTGTACCAATTTATCAACGTATGAACTGCTCGGGTCGGAAGAATTGGAGCGCGTCAGCACAGTCTTCGTAACTAGAGAAGTCCAAGTCTGCAGGTTGAGCGGCCGGGTGAACCAGCAAGGGCACGCGTAGGATTTGCCCGCGAATAGACACAAGATCCGAGTTTTTGGCGCGCTGTACAAGTGCTGCGGTCTAGGATCGGGATGTGCAACAGTCTCTTTGTTCTATCATCATCATGTAAGGTAATTCCATAACAGGAAAACGACTGACAATGTTTCCCCCAGCACTGAGACCGCCCATGATGAGGTGATCGAGTGCTCCTTCAATATGGGGCAAAGAGTCCATTGGTCATACTCTGGTAGTCAATGCTTACAACAACGACCTTATTGGTCTTGCATATAGTCTGGCAGACCGCAACTTCCGAGTCCAGGTCTCCGACAGTCCAGCCGCCGCCATGAACACTGGCAGAGCGCACAATCCTTGTAAATAATCGACGGCCACTCGGACTGGGGAAATATATTACTTACTACACAA
Organism: Verticillium nubilum; assembly: GCA_002851675.1. NCBI lineage: Eukaryota > Fungi > Ascomycota > Sordariomycetes > Glomerellales > Plectosphaerellaceae > Verticillium > Verticillium nubilum. Next base: position 288,312 of record NMXI01000036.1, on the reverse strand, counting down.
GAACGGCGCCGTTGGTTGATGGTCCTTCTGGCTTATAGATGCGGACTCGGTTGGTGCCTCCATCATATCCAGGCACGGACTCTTCAGCGATAGATAGTCCAACGGCTGCAGCTGGGCTCAGAAGCATCCTGTAAACTTGAGGCAACTCCTCAGGGGTGTCCTTTTCAAAAGGTGGTGGGAGATGTTCGGCAATCTGAATATGTATCAGTGCCTCACTTCAAGTAAAAGGACGCGTTTAAAAGGAAAGGATGAGACGTGCTTCCAGCCATTCAGGGCTCAGAACGTGGAGACCTGGCTCTCGATATGAACCCATGTTGAAACTGGTGAACGGAACGCAATGTTAGATGTTTAATTTGATGGCACTGATACCAAGGCCGCGATGAGCTAGGCTTTCGTCTGTGATACAGTATGAGGGAAACAATAGAGGCCCTTTCACTAGATTCGAGTAGCAATACATTCAAGAACGACATACTTCCATCGCGGATTCGGCTTCTGGAAATACATCGAAGCGGCTGTTGAGCGGGCTTTGACCCCGTGACCGTCGCATTGTTAAGGGATGAACCCCTCAACTGACACCCGGAACGAACCTTGGGGTCAAGACTCATCAACCCGAAGAGGTTGATGGCGGGGTCACTTAAACGCCATTCTTGAGTAAGGAACTCTAACTCAGAGCCGACTCCGCAAATTACTTCAAATCCGACGGCCTCTTCGCAACCCCTTGCAACGCCTCTTTGCGGTAGATGCGGGGAAAGGGGGCAGAAAGGTGAGGGTCGACCACGGCCCATCAATCCAGATACTGGAAGGCAGTTATTCTCAATGCCCAAATCGTAAGGTTATGATCGCTTGACGAATTGTTGTTAAAAAGAAATCGTCAAGTCATACGTCATCCGCCATTCAGACAGCATGACGTTCATTGCTTCAAGGCCGCCCATTCCACTGTTGTCAGTGCCTCATCACCGTGTGCGCTGCAGCTTCTGAGAGAACTTATTTCTCCAACCATGAGCTGGAGCCCGGCAGTTTGGCGAAGTTCGGCGTTTCATTGCGACCAAGTTCATGTTTTCCCCAGTTCACTAATCAAAATCATTTCGGGAGTTGGACCAGACTGAAGTGGATACGATATGAGGAGTGCCGACAAGGCAACTTTTGCGTGTAGGGTCACTTAAGTTGTCAGCGACCATCAGATACTGCACTACTTTGCACGTATCGCATGGTTATGACCACGTGCTCGATTTGTCTTGCCTATAATGTCTATGGAAGGAATTGCTATGTCAGTTCGAAAGGCCCCACTATACATGCATTCCTTGATCCGACACCATCGAGACAAAGAGCCTCAATTTTTTTGAGGCTCCTTATTGGTACTCACGAAGAACAAAACATTAAAATATCCTCCATATACCCAATGTTTGAGACTGGACTGTTGTTGCAGAAGCGGGGACTTCGACTTCCGGTGCCGTCCGGTCCGGGTCCAGCCCGGACGAACGATCGTCTTCACAGCTGTCATAGTTGAGTGATCAAAAAGTACTATTACCCCGATGCCGTCGGTCCCAGCTCATTTCAGACTCCGATAGGGTGTTCGTGATCAATGCGACGTATTTGTAGTATAGGTTTTTGCCACTGCGTGAGCAGTTATACGTTGACGTCTGTGTGTTACGGGTTATACCCTGCAGTGTTATATGTGCTACCTATACCTTCATAGATGCAGCTCAATTGAATCAGAAGCGTTGATTCAATACGTATTCTTTTGGCTCAATTGGATAGCTGCTGCTGCAACTTACGGCCGTGTGAGAGCTGCCACTAAGCCCTTCTGGGGCCAGTCCGTAACAATGTCCCACGTATTGTGACTCGTTCGTATATTTCTGAAGAGTAAGTCAGAGAGAACTATCACACGTGTTCATCTCTCCCAAACCACATGATATCTGTCATCTCTTGCGTTTCATGTGGTATAGCATAGTGTATACAAGATGACAGTACTTGTCCGCTGCACCAACCTACGCGCCACTGTCCATGCCCTCGAGGTCGAGCCATAGGTGACAGCATAGACGGCACACATACGGTGTGGTATGTCTCCAGCCTGAGTCGTTTTAAATCACGTTATACTCTGTAATCAGCAACGTATAAACGAGTGACCAATTATCAAGGAGGACTTCACTGGCATCGTTTCACCACTCTACGTTTGGCTCAGTCCCATACGGTTATATCAGTATGATTGGGTCGGGTCGAGACAATGCAAGTTGCCTCGAAATCGCCTTATGATTAGTCTGAGTATGTACTGATTGATTCCGAATGTTATGGATTATGTAGACGGGTTTCACTTGGGTTGATGGCATACCTGTTCAAAGCTATGTTGCTTTTAACAGTCGCTCTAACCTCCCCAAATATTCCACTGTCATAGTACGAAACCTAATCGAGCTATGTTACTTCTTGCAGGTCGTCATCCTGATCAGACGTAACACCAACCGAGATAGCGAATCTATCTAAATTGTGTTGTTCATCATCGTCTCTTGTCCTAGTAACATATATGACTAGGAGCCGAGAGCCTGCTATAAGCAGGGTATCAGTCCATGCCATATAATAACTTAACCCTTGCTAGAAGTGATTGGAATATACCCCAGGCTGTTCGGAATGCTGTAGGTAGGCAGGGCAGCCATGCCGGATCGATGGAGATTGCCTACTGCTGCGACTGTGTAACACTGCCAAACGAGAGTCAAATATAGTACGCTCCTAAAGTTTGATCTGGTCAATGAAGTCACATCGTCCCATCATGGCAGGGCTCGATTCAAATCATACTTTCGTCTTGCAGAAGATTTCCCAGCTGACGTCAACGAAGCACTATACCCAAGGACACGCGAGTCGTGCGTCGCAAGGACCCTGCTGCAGTGAACTGAAAACCAGGGTCACGAGATGGAATCTATCATCCCGCCTTGATTGACCGTCGCCATCCGCAGCAGGATTTTCTTTCATTTTCTTTATGCATCCTTCTTTATCCCATCGAATTTTCTCGTCGGTTCCCTCCCCCCCACCGAGTCGTATGTTCTTGCGATAACGCAGAGATTGAAGACGCGGCAACTGTCGGCCTTTGGTGGGGGTCCTCCCTTGTATAGAAGGGGCCAGGCCGCCTGGAGCTTTGGGTCCCGACGGGTGGGACAGCCGCAGCGCAAGGGACGGGAGAAGACAACGCCGAACATGCAGTGGTGGTGGGGCTAGGGCTGCAGATTGCCAGGCGCCATGTGGCACCATCTGCGACTTGGCTTTTGCTTTTTTTTTTCTGGTGAAGGGGGTTGGTTGTCAGCCAGCCTACCTTATTAGAAGGGGATGAGTGACATCACCGACTCGGCCGAGTGGGGACGCGTCCTCTGGCTTGCTGCAGGTGGTGACTGGGCTTTGCAATGGGCGTACGTGTTCACGGATGAGGCACGGCGGTAGATCCGGGTTGAGATGGAGATCGGATTTCGTTGAGGGAGCGAAGGGCGAGGTCAGAATCTCACAGATGGACTCGGCGTTTTGGAGGGAAGATGACCGCCGAGGCCGAACAGAGATGTGACAGCCCAGCGCAACACAGGACATGACCAGCGGGAGGAGCCCTGTAAAAAACAGAAGCTAACAGCACCCAAGGGAGGGGGAGAAAAGAGAAGTCGGCAAGGCCGGGCGGTGCCGAGGCAGTGGATCGCAGTGCGCCCCGCCAGACCGTGCTTTGGCCAATGGGCGGCGAATGGCGGATCTGGATGAACGGCATCCGTGTGCGGCAGTCACGCTGAAGGTGTGCGGAAAGCGCAACCAGCACAGCATTCCTTCATCCGTTCCTTGCCGGTGCCGTTAATCCTAGGATCATTGAAATTCTGCAGGGGGGAGGGCGTGCCCAAGGAAGGATCCCGGGAGAAAAAAAATCTTTCACTAATTAATCCCTGCGGCATCGGGCTGCTTTCGTCTTGCATGGCCCTGTTTTTGGGTGATCATGGAACAAACATGCCCATGATATGATTACAGAACGTTGGCTATGACCAAGACACTTGAAAGCTTGGGAGGCGGTTGGCTTGGGACGATGTTAAGAGCCCCATGCCCGGGGAAAGGCGCGGATTTAGGGGTCATATTTGTAAACCTCCTTGTTATCTCCATTCTCTGTCATCTTTTTCCCTGTTATTCATACAACCCAATTGGATTAAAACGATTGTTACTCATCAAACTACCGTGCAAAGTCAACGCTTCGCGCAAAAGTCGGCATCTCTTCCGGGCAGTCGCAGTCGCAGTCGAAGTCGCGCATCGCCGCCCCCTGACGTAATTGGGCGCTCAACATATCTAGCACCAGAGCAGCTAGAGCCAACTCCGAGGTCTGCACTCTCTGCACCTATTTTGCACTTTACACGACTCGTGTGAGCTTGACACTGACGCTACTAGCTAGCTAATAAGCCCGTTCTCTTCGTCCTTGTCTTCCCACGATCAAGACCTAATAACCCTCCCATCGCCCCGTCGAGATCCCCCCCCCCCCCCCCCCCCTCTTACAATACATCCAGCTTCTTGGTCTACAGAACGACACCCCACGAATTCCATCGACTTGAACACCCAATACTGGCCTGGTTGGCCTCACACTCTTCACCTGACACCCTTTCGTCATGAACCAACACAACATGGACGAAGTCGACCGCGAGCTCAGCAACGCCGCCCGCGACGCGTCGCCTGGCCGGTACCAGTCTCGCGGTAGCCACGAGATCGAGCGCGTTCTCTCCGCCTCCACCACGTCGAGCACATCTACCTCTTCCTCCCGTCGCGAACCATACCAACGCAGTATGGGCATCAGCCGTGTGTCAACCCAGAACGACCTCGAGCGCCATCCCACAGCCCTCAGCCGTATCGCCACCCAGCGCAGTCAACATAGCAACACTGTAGGCCGTAGCATCAAGAGCAGGGAGTCCAGGAAACCCCTTCCCAGCTTTGGCGCTGGCAAGCCTTACCCGCCTCTGCTGCCCGACCAGGAGGAGTATGTCGTCGAGTTTGACGGGCCCAGCGATCCACTGCACGCCCAGAATTGGCCCATCAAGAAGAAGTGAGTCTCAGAGACTGTCTTAGACGCAATCGCCCCCCGCTGACATCGATCCAGGTTGATCACGGCTGTCATGCTGGCTTACACGACTTTGACATCCGCCTTCGGCTCGAGTATTTTCTCTGCCGCCACCGCGTCCATCAGCATCCAGTACGGCGTCTCCAGCGAGGTCGGCATTTTGGGTGTCTCCTTTTACGTTCTCGGCTTCGCCACGGGTCCCACGCTATGGGCGCCCCTGTCTGAGTTGAAGGGTCGCCGTCTGCCGCTGGTAATTTCCATGTTCGGCTTCTCCCTTTTCTCCATCGCTGCAGCTACAGGCAAGGATATCCAGACGATTCTCATCTGCCGTTTCTTCAGCGGTTTCTTCGGCGCCTGCCCCCTGGCCGTCGTCGCCGCCGTCTTCTCCGACATGTTCGACAACCGCACTCGTGGTGTCGCCGTCACGGTCTTCTCCATGGCCGTTTTCTCCGGCCCTCTACTCGCACCCTTCGTTGGTGGCTTCATCGTTGAGTCGTACCTCGGCTGGCGCTGGACCCAATACCTCATCTCCATTATGGGCTTCTTCGCCTTCTTCCTCGACCTGTTCTTCCTCGAGGAGACCTACCCGCCCGTTATCCTCGTCAGCAAGGCCTCTGAGCTCCGCCGTCGCACTCGCAACTGGGGAATCCACGCCAAGCAGGAGGAAATCGAGGTCGACCTCAAGGAGCTCGTTACCAAGAACTTTACTCGTCCCATGCGCCTGCTGTTCTTCGAGCCCATCGTCACTCTGCTGTCCATCTACATGGCCTTTATCTACGGCATTCTCTACCTCTTCCTGACCGCATACCCCATCGTCTTCCGCGGCGTGCACGGCTTTAACGCAGGCGAGTCCGGCCTCGCATTCTTCGGCATGGTTATTGGCCAGCTCATCGCCGGCACCGCCGTTCTCCTCCAGCAGCCCTGGTACCTGCGCAAGCTCAAGGCCAACAATGGCGTCCCCGTCCCCGAGTGGCGTCTGCCATCCGTCATCGTCGGTGGTGTCTTCTTCGCCGCCGGCATCTTCTGGTTCGGCTGGTCCGGCTACCGTCGCGACATCCACTGGATCGTCCCCACCCTCAGCGGTCTCTTCACCGGTTTCGGCCTCATGTCCATCTTCCTCCAGTCTCTCAACTACCTCGTCGACTCGTACCTCATGTTCGCCGCCTCCGCCATCGCCGGCAACACCTTCCTCCGATCGCTCTGCGGCGCCGGCTTCCCCCTGTTCGCGACGCAAATGTTCAACGGCATGGGCATAGAGTGGGCCTCCACGCTGCTGGGCTGCATCGCCGCCGTCCTCGTCCCCATCCCCGTCATCTTCTGGATGTATGGCCACAAGATTCGCGCCAAGAGCGCATACGCGCCCACCTTCCAGGCTCAGGCCGAGGAGCCGGCTGAGCCCGAGGACATGCCCGGTGCTGTGCCGATGCAGTCGCAGACGGCCGTCAACGGGACGAACGGTGTCAACGGGCACCACGAGGAGAAGCAGGAGGATTTGGCGGCGAGGGCGAATGCCCCGGCCACGAACGAGGATAAGAGCAATGCTGTGTAATGCTGTCTCGAAAGACAAGCGAAGTTTGAAAAGAACGATCGGCCCACAGAAAGGTCGTCTTGTTTGTCCGGACAAATGGGTGGTGGCAAGCGTTTGGCTTTGATACGCATTTACTCTGATACCAATATAATAAAGCACTCGATGCTCGATGAAGCCGCTTGTGTGGAAACCTCGTGTCTGTTTTGAAGATGCAATGTGACATGTACAATTTGTGTCATGATGTACAGGTACTACATACAGAAAGTCCATAACCGTCTACTCCCCATTATGTATCCCCGGGCGCCCGCGCCGTCGTCTACTTCTTCTCCTCCCCCCTCCCGACAAACGTGTCCATGGCGCGATCGAGCCCCGCCACCCTGCGCACGAGAACCTGCACGCCAGCCGGCAGAACCCCATACCAATCCACCCACCTCGCGTAAAGCGGAAGGGCGACGTGGGCGCTGCGGCCTCCGTCGATGGCGGCGACGATCTCCTTGCAGACGTCGACGGGTTCGACGACGGGCGCGAGGAACTTGTTGGGCGTGCGCACGCCATGGAAGAGGGGCGTCGAGAGCTGGCCCGGCTCCACGAGGACAGTGCGGACGTTGGGGTGGGAGCGCTTGAGCTCGGCGGTCAGCGAGGCGTGGAGGGCCGAGAGGCCTGCCTTTGCGGCGGCGTAGTCTGCCAGGCCGGCGGCGCCGAGGCGGCCGAGGACCGAGGAGACGGTGACGATGGTGGCGCCGTCGGGGGCGCGGAGGAGGGAGGGGAGGAAAGTCTTGAGGGTATAGATTGGGGCGAGGAGGTTGACGGAGATGCTCCTGTCGAGGGTCTCGACGGACTGTTCGAGGAAAGGCTTGCCCGTGACGATGGCGGCGTTGTTGACGAGGACGGTGGGGGGGCCGAGGTCGCGCTCGATCTGGGCGGCCGTAGCGGCGAGCTGGGCCTTGTCGGAGACGTCGCAGGGGTAGTGGGTTACGCCGCGGGCGGCGCCGTTCTCCATGGGGCGGGGGTCGAGGACGGCTACGGTCGCGCCGCGCATGCCGTAGACTTCTGCGAGGAGAAGGCCGAGGCCGGAGGAGCCGCCTGTGATGACGATGACCTCCTCTGAGAGGTCGACGTGGCGGGGGAGGCCGTGGGCGACGCGGATGTTGATGGCGGCAAGAATCCAGACGAGGGTTATGAGGCTGGCCCATGCGATGGAGACGAGCATTGGCGGTGCCGACCAGTCCATCATTTGGGCGCGGAAGCATAGAGGAATGACCCAGGAGATGAAGGGGTGGAAGAAGGTTGTCTTGAGGACCTTGAGGAGGAGGTCGATCGAGAAAGGGTCGAACCAGGAGTCATGGCTGGGAGAAGAGCGATCCATGGCTGCTGCTGCTGCGGCTGGTGTTGGAGTAATTTGTGAGGTTATGATCGGGCAGGTGAGGTCGGACGAGGGGTAGGTAGCTCGAGCTTCTATCCTGGTCACTTGTCTATCGATGGAAGGGAGGGATCAAGAAGCTGCCCAGCAGTAGAGAGAAGTGACAGGTGTCATGAGAGGAGGAGATAAAATTAGGATTAGGAGGGTATTCCGTCCAGCGTTGAAGGAGGGAAGTTGAGACGAAAAGAAAGTCGGCGCGTCAAGCATGTGATGTGATGGATGTTGGGAGGTGTATGTCCTGGCTGGTTTTGGAAGGGCCCACAGCTTGAAGCTCAAGAAGGCCACGCTTGGTGAAACGCGGCCCATGCACAGGGGGGGCCCTCCTGTTTGAACCCCTGCCCCGCTCCTGCCAGCAGAACTGATGACTGTTACTGTTACACTCGCTTGAGGCGATACATCGAACGACGAATACCGTATAACAGGTGGATGTCTCAATCGAATTTTGTGCATAAAGGTGCTTCCACTTGTCCTCCTGCAGCTTGAGCTTTGTTTGCTCCTGCAACTTCTTTTTCTCCTCCCCCAAGTCTTTCCGAATCTCCTTTGCTTCTGCTTCGCTTATCGGGAATTGAGCCTCATTGAGCACCATATCGACAATCTCAGCAGGCAGACGAGTCATCGCCTGCTACATATCTCTCAGAGCGAGCATCCAGGACCGCTGTTGCGGCGGCACATTAGCTGTCGAGATGATGTATATCGACGGATCAACATGGTACATGATCAAGGCTTGACGTGCCCAGGGCGCGTCGGATCCATGAGTCCAAATGGTTCAAACCGTCGCTGGTAGACATTGGGGGTAGACGACTGTCCGCACACATCTCGCCGCGACAGACCCGACAGCCTGCATCATGTGGTCGTCTTCATTGGTGAGCACGGTGCGCTCAAAGTACGTATCATCGCTCACGTAGAAACCGCCCCCTCTGGTCTCTTCCCTGCCTGCCAGAGTTTGGAAGGTGATTCTCCGCTCCGGGCTCCGAGACGTTCTCAATGTCGTAGTAGTAGATCATTGTCGCGCCGATGTGTTCGTTGGGCTGCCCCTCGATCCGCCAGTCGCCTCCCTAATATCGAGGGTTCTGCTCATCGAGGTGGATGTTCACTGCCTTTGGGATGATCCGGACGCAACCTGAATCGGAAAATCCTGGCGATCCTTCGAAGAAACCCTTGGTCTTCACATCAGCTGCCGACAGTCGAAAGATACGTGGAATATTCTCATCGTCATCTGGGTCTTCGTAGATGTCATCCGCTTCGTCGCAAATCGCATCCAGCAGATCTGCTGGATGAGTCGCTTCGTACCAGTCGAGATCCAAATCTCGTCGGACTGAGGTCTTCCAACCCGCCTCGCGATGCTCATTATGACGGCGCGGTGGCTCGTCGTCGCCGACGGGGCGATTTCGAGGTCGGCATTGACCAGATGCGTCCGAGCAGGTATCCTTTGTCAGGCACTTGGGCCCAATCTCCTGGACCTGGAGCCGATGGATCGGCCAGCTGATGTGCCAGCGGTCAATGACTTCCCAGGCAGGAAAAACCTTCTCAATGATCTATTCCAGGACATCGTAGAGCTCTCTGTGGCGCTCGGGGCGGAGGTTATTGATGTAGCTATCAAGCTTGGCCATACCGTCATCATCGACGTTGACATTGCATGGCAGCCATTGGTACTTGAGTGACAGAGACGCAATCTCATCCTCGTCCCAGCGGTACTCGTCCAGCCCCCCCTGCGTCCGTTCGTCAAGCAGCCAACCTTTTCCACAGCAATGGAGACAGTCCTCAATGCCAATGTGGCGGTCATGAAGGATGCGCGTCCGGCCGTACACCACAGGCCACAGCGAGGGATCCAGGAGGCTGAGGATCTTGCCTTTCTTACTATGACTCCAGTCGTCGCAATGAGTCTCGATTCCCTTGAGTGCTTTTCCGAGTTTGTTTCTTAAATTATCGTCAATGAGCTTGTCTGACTTGATGACGCATACAGAGTAGTCGAGTATGGGGATCAGGCTGGTACTTCCATAAAGATTAGCTTTCTTTGTGAGCTCGGCCACACACTGCCACGACGATTAGCACCATCAGCTTCTCCAAGCCCTTGAAAATCCACCGCACGAGCCATGGCAGGCGTGAAGTCTGCAAACTCGTGACGACTAGCCCAATCTGTCTCCATGAGCTGCTGCGTCCATTTGACGGTGACTTCGGGTCGCGAATCTTGATCCACCACTCCGGCTCATGTGTGAAGCTTTCTATTGCCTCGAGCATGCACACCTCGCGGATCAAGAGCGTCGCCGCATGGAAATCATCCACTCTTTCTCCAACAAGGACTGGGAAGCGGTTGTTGTCTTGTGGAATGTAGTTCACCAGCTCGCCAAATCCCGGAAGTCCCCTTATCGTACGGCCGCCAGCAGCATCCTCTGCTGGGGTCTTAACGACAGTCAGCTGAGAAGCTCCCTTCACTCGGTCAGGTCAGCATGCTCGTATGGGGGTGTCTGGCTCGACGGGTGAATCGCGCTCCTTGAACACTTGGTAGATGATGTTACCGGCAAAAACGGGTTGAAGTGACGCGCCTAATTTCTGTGTGAGCCATGCGTTGGCCTTGTTGTTTGACGGTTTCGTGGTTTTGCCTCTGACCCAAGTCTGGAAGGCTGTCAATTGGTCGTCGGTAAGTTCCGAGACCTGCGCCGATATTTCCATAGTTGCTGCGTCGGACTTGAACGATAGTTTTCTGTTGTACGAGTGTACTCATATGGTGCCTGGGCAGCAACCGCTTTAACCATACAGACTTGCATGCCTGGTGTCAGACGTTGGGAGGCTTCAGGGGGTGAGGTTGCCACGCGTGGGCATCCAAATCGGAGACCGAGACGGTCAGTCGTGTGCTAGACCACGTTGTAGTCACTAATAATTCTATGTCTCGTCTCGTTCCGTTGGCCACTTTCACGAAATGGATTGTCATTCCAACGTGAATCTTCTGGACCTGGCGTGATCTGCTGCCTGGCAGAAATTTGCGAGGCGGTGCTTTGTGTCTGTAGGGCATGAAGCTGTTAGCTCTTCTCATCGTCTTCGGAATACGATTGCAATGTCTCAATTCTTGTCACGACCATTGTGAGCTTGGGGCATGACGACACGGGAACCTCGTGCATACTGATGGCAATTAGGTCTTCCTCGTCCGACACTCCGTTTGCGTGATGCAGAGGCATCACCTGTGTTTTGTTCAACAAGGTCCTTCCTCGCCGTCGGCTCGATGCGAAACCTGACAATGTGAAACTGATCTTAGCCAAGGTCAAGACCGTCAGGCCATTCCAGAAGCAAAATTCTTCTAGAATCGAACAACCAGGCAGAGGAACGCTGTGGCTTGTTTCGGCTTGGCTCGACGAAGTAGCGATGGACGTTGAACCGGTCGCAAGCATGCGTATGAACATCTCGGGGGTTCGCCATGGGTTCTGTTTGGAACAATATCTTTGAGGCCGACTACGCAATTCAATCATATGAATATGACCCATTGCCAGCATTGTCGAATTGCGATCTTCAGTAACATTGTTGTGAATATTCTGTGCCTCGAATAAAACAACAGTCCAGGGTTCGTCAGGACGGACTCAGATTCCAGATGGCACATCAATTTGTGGAAAAGGTGTAGCTCGTACGTTGCAGTAGAGGTTTGCTCAATTGCAAGCGCTTCATTGATAAGATCGATCTGTCATTCCAGCCGCAAGACTTACACGGGTGGCAGATCTAAGGATACAGCAGCACCGTGGACGGTCGGAGGCTTTCTATGACAGACAAAGTGCCCATGGCGCAATAACCCGCAAAGCTCGCAGTCAGGCGGGCGCAGCGCGGCGCACAAGGTCTGGCAAATGCCTCCGCTCTGTCAACTCAGTCGCCCAAGGCAATGGCAAGTTGTTGTTGGCCAACCTTAGGAGCTACGCCAGTTCATGCTGTGCTGCGTCCCGCCAGGCTTCCCAGCGCCCGCAGAAGCCGGGGGCGTGGTGCAAAATGTCCTGGCATATGCGCCGGGGGCCGAAAGCCAAGGCCGAGTGCGGGCTGTGGATGATGATACTGTTCGTCAGTTGCGGGCGCTGGAGATGGACGGGCCGGATGAATGATAGTCATGACTGTGGAATGACCTCAATTGTGCAGAGAGCCAGCCAGACGCCGGAAACATCATTCGCGACCAAGGTCAAGGACATGGCGTCGCTGGGTGAAGGGGAAGTAAGACAGGTTGAAGAAGACAAAGCCCAGGAACACGTCCACCTGTCACCGTCACGTGGCTCTGGCTCAGCTGGAACGCCCCCCATGATGAACACAACCTTGTTGGCGGGCGCTCGCATGTCGACAACCTCCGCGGCGATACCTCGTGTATATGGATGCCGCATTGCTTTCCCCCGCTGCTCCCGAGAAGGTCCAACTCGCAGCAGAAATGGGTCGACAGCTCGAATGCGCTGGCCATGGATGAGCCGCGGGCAAAATGAGGGTGGGAAGCCGTGCGGGCGTCTGGGGATCATCTGCGCGTGCCAGGCTGCCGGTTCCCACCACTTTGTACGCCATCCAGGCCCTGTTGCGGGCGCTCGACTGCATCGCAACGGCGTGTGATTTGTCCGTTGGGAATTCCTGAGGCAGACGGCTTCGCTGCTCCGTTGGGAAAGGCGATCCTAGCCGATGCTGTCGCTTGTCTACAGCCTTCGGAGGGGGGGCGACGACGGAACTCGATGTTCGCTGCGGTCGACGGACGTCACGTCACGCAGGTAAATCTGGGGTTTCTTCACTCACGTCAGTAATAACTAATAAGGGACCGATACCAAAGCTTGACTGTAGAGTCGTGGGGGATCTCCTGCGCTTTGGGGTTCGGATCGATAACCCCACCACACCCACCGCATTCTCCTTTTGGATGGACGGATGAGGTACTGTAGAGGTACTGAGGGGCAGGCGCAGCAATGCCAGCGTCAGGAGGTTGGCTCAGTGGTGTCTGTTGACCCCCGCGCCCGCGTCCGTGTCACTAATAGGAAAGGAAAAAAAAAGCTATGCGACACTAAACCATGCCAAGAACCCTCAATCTGCGTTGCTATCACATTTCTGCAGAGGAGAGAGGGGAAAAGATGCCAGGGCAGGATGAGTCGAGCATGTTGCAGTGTGCATCCTGCGTTACCCACATGGTACATGGCAGTACATGATGGGGTACATGCCTCTGTGTCGCCCAAACATGCAGGCATGCGGGCAGACGAAGGGGGCGCAAGTCATACAGGAAAGACACGTCAAAGGGGATGTGACAATCCACGAAGGTGCCACTGCACATGGGATCAGTGTGGTGACTGTCATGGACAGGAACATGTGAGGGGCAAGGCAGTCAAACAGAGCAGGACCAACACAAGTTCAGGCGCAGGTCGACGTCGAGGTTGAGCAGGAACGGAACGGTGGAAGCCAGCTCTTGCCGACATCCACTAAATGGTCGGGTCTCACCTTATCTTGTTCCCCCCTCCAGGCCAATCATGACCCCGAATACCCTGCGAGCTACAAGCGAAGGAGTCCTCCCCCCAGCCGATAAGGCCCCAACACCACCTCCGCGCATCTGTTCCAGTGTCATGCTCATGTCCCTCCTCGCCGCAAGCACCAGACGACATTTCACCAAACCACCAACACCATTTTCGCCCCCCAGCTTCACCACGACTCACTTTTCAACACACGGCGTCAACTTGGAGAGGACCGTTTCACTTACGCAGCCATAGTTCTGCGCACCTCCGCGACACCTCACTCCGCCAGGACCCTTGATCACGGGCCCCTCTCAGGAATCAGACCCACGGCACTCAGGCATCCTTCGTTACCCAGGCTGGCCGGTCTGAATCCCACCAGCCTAGAGCTGAAGTAACGAGCCCTCAGTGATGCAGGTCCCGCGACGACCGCGGCAGCGTCAAGATGGTTCAATGGTGGGATCCCGCCAAGATCGAGGTCACTGTTACACGCCAGTTCGTCTGTCAGCACCTCTCTGCCAGCGACGTTGAGCGTTTGGATTGCTCTCTCACCTTTGGCGGCGACCTGACCGACGGCACCTACTGGGAATGGATCGATACCAAGGCCAAATGCATTTTTCTCATTCTCGTCGACTTGAAGGTCCCCAATCAAATCTTCGGCATCATTGACAATTCATGGGATGACCACGACCTTCCGATATCGCAGGAACAAGTTGACCAGCTCGCGCTGGCGGTATCCCGCTCCGGCAGGTTCGACCGCAGATTCTTCCAGCGCCAGTTCCATTATCTCATTAAGACGCTGCACAAGGGAGACCATATTGCCTTCACTGATCATGAAGTCGTCCCTCTCGAGGTCGTCGACCGGCGGGCAGGCCTCGCCAGCAGCCACACGGTTGACAAGGTTGTGTTGCCCAACTGCCCCGGGCAGGTCTTCTGCCGGCGCCGGATTCCCCTCGGCAACAGCCTCGGGAGCCTGACACCGGTCGAATTTGAAGAAGCCGTGAACAGTATCAAGAGCATTCAAAACCAGCATCTGGTGTCATGCCACGCATCCTACACGCACAAGGGAGCGGGCTATGTTCTCTTCACGCCAGCCACTGACACGACGCTGAAGTCCTTCCTTGGCAATACCCCCTCCATCTTCAAGAATCAGACTAAGAAGGATCGGAGACGACTTGTCATGAACTGGATGCTCTGTCTCGTCGATACGCTGGCATATGTCCACAGCCGGGGACTTTCCCATGGCAACATCAAGTTGTCAACCATTCTCTTCACTAGCCAGCTTCACATCTTCTATTCCGACTTCACAAGGCTCAACGCCGAGGCGCTATTGGGACAGGCGGACAAGAACGCATTTGACCGCGAGTCGTACGATTATGCGGCGCCTGAACAGTGGTTCCGCCCAACGACTGGACCGACGAGCCCCGGCAGCCGCAAGGCGACCTTATCCATGTCGGTTTCACCCGAGACGCACACCAACTTTTCTATTCCTCGCAGTGATAATCCAAATAACCCCAACTCGATGCTTCAAACTCCAAATCCGCATCTAAACCCGCAGGCCGCTGACGTCTTCTCGTTTGGGTGTGTTCTGCTCGAGATGATGGGTTTCATCCTAAAGAAAAGCACCAAGGCGTTTGCGACGCATCGCGCATCGAAGAACAAGACAGCAGGTCGTGGAGGAGCAGTGCCGGACTCGTCCTTTCATAAGAATCTCGGCCAGGTGGAGACCTGGATGACGATACTTGCCAAGGAAGCTTCCAAGAAAACGTCGGAAAGCGACGGCGCGGCGGTCCTCCGTGGTGTGGTACCCATGTTGCACATCGTCGCGCGCATGCTTTCGGCCAACCCGATCGATCGACCACCGGCAGACGAAATCCAGCACCGGATGTACCAGATTCTGACGCAGTACGCCAGCATCACTGAGCCGCACTGCGTGCATCGGTATGGTGGCTGGGACCTCGGATTCAACAATCTGCGCATCCAGTCGCCGACACCCGGCTTGGATGGGGGTTTGATGCCGCAGCGTCAGAACACGACAGCCTCGCGGTCAAGTCGCGACAGCGAGAGCTTCAGCGGACGAGGACTGGGTCACTC
The DNA here is from genome assembly GCA_002851675.1 of Verticillium nubilum. Lineage (NCBI taxonomy): Eukaryota > Fungi > Ascomycota > Sordariomycetes > Glomerellales > Plectosphaerellaceae > Verticillium > Verticillium nubilum. The sequence continues at coordinate 272,782 of NMXI01000036.1, read as the reverse complement.
ACGAACAAACAGCAGCGGCGCCATGTCGAACAACAGCGGAGCCAGCAGCTCTGCGAGCAGCGAAAGGGGGGGTCAGGACGCCGAGCTGGGGTCGAGTGCGGGCTCCATGTCTGTGTCGGGATCTGGATTCGCCGCGTTAAGGAATATTCGCGTGCCTCAGGTGAGGTCACCCGGGCAGTGGCAGGCTCCCCCAGCCGCAGGGGCGCCGTCAATGTATACGGGTCACGGTGGTCAGGCGTCGGTGTATTGACTGAACCAAAGGGGAGATGACGATGACGACGGACGCTCGGCGCGTGAGGGGGAGATGTTCAATGTGTATGATGAGAGACTGGGTCATCCGGCGTAGTGTTGTATGGGCAGCATGGCGTTACATTCATTTGACGAAAGCATGTTCTATGGGATTGTGAAGAGGATGCTGTTCCGGCAAGATATGAAATTTGATTGAGCGTTCAACAATTCAGTAGAAGGGAAGGTATCTGAGCGTTGATGACAAGAATGTCTAGGGTCGACAGGAGGGAGACGCTGTTCTTTATGTGATATGGTGGCAATACCCTGTCCTGTCTGACCGTGGACTTGGGGGCTAACCTGTTCGACGTGTGATTGATGTCTTTCCAGATGGTTTATCCAGTGAGAGTAGGCTCAATGTCACCGCGGCAGATGGCATGATTCGTGGTAGCGGTTGTGTGACGGAGATGCATCGAATGGGAAGAGTTTTGGTGACAAACGGAAAACGGATGAGCTGCACGTGGAAGTGTAAATGCGGTGTTGTGCATCGATGCACGAGATTTGTCGGACTGTTTCCTGGCTTCATGGCTTCCATGGCTTCGCAGGCGTTGATCCCCATGTGGCCGCCCGCAAGACTGGTGGTGCTGCCGGTGCAGTCGCTTCGACGTTGGAGATTGTCAAGTGACTTTGGCACGGTGCCTTGGATGGGAGCATGAGAGGCGCCTACAGGGGAAGCCAGCGGTCATGAGGCTCCGATGAAGACAAAATGGGATGAGATTTCCGAGGACATCTAAAATTGCCTAAATTGCTTTCTTGATGACTGGTGAATTCTCTGTCTCAAACCAGTTGTCAAGTAGGACACACACATAGTTCGAACATTGATTGGGGACGTTGTTGACAAGTACATCCCGTAACGGTGAGCTCTGGTGGTGAACCAAGTACCAATCATCACCGAGTGCCGGAGCCGCAGACCCACACGGGTTTCTCGGAAGAGACGCTTCCACGTCACGTACATCATTCTTGCCCTGTGCACTCCCAGACGTCAGATTCCGAGCTCCTCTCAACAACAAGAGCTATCCATCTCCTACAAAACCCCCCCCCTGAGTCCCCTCAGGCGTTGCAAACTGCCGCGGACGAACCACTCGATGATTGCCTAACCAGTACTCGATTGCGCAGCTCCTCAGCATGCCTCACTCGTCGCAAGCTCCGCTCATCTCGGACCGGCAGGAACGGGACCATGACGACAGACGAGACGGCGATGATGAAGAGCTTCTCCGCCAGGACGATTACTACGATGATGCCGACGCCGATGAGCATGTCCTTCCTCCACCGATAAAGACGACGGGCGTTCAGGCTGGCCTGTTCATCTGGCTGCTGACGTTTGCCGCTGGCATCAGCGGTCTGCTCTTTGGCTGTACGTTGCTCGCCTCCACCATATCAGGATGCTTCTTTCTTGCTAACCCCTTGATCCAGATGATACGGGCGTCATTTCAGCGACACTCGTCTCAATAGACGACTCCCTCTCGAACCGCGAGCTCACCTCCTTCGATAAATCCATCATCACATCAAGCACGGCCCTCTTCGCCTTGATCGTTTCGCCCTTCTCCTCCGTCGTCGCCGACGCCCTCGGCCGCCGCCGCGTCATCCTCCTCGCCGACTTTCTCTTCGTTCTCGGCGCCCTCCTCCAGGCCAGCGCCCACACCGTCACCTTCATGGTCTTCGGCCGCGCCGTCGTCGGCGCCGCCGTCGGCGCAGCGAGCTTTGTTGTGCCCCTTTACATCGCCGAGATCGCCCCCGCCACCCACCGCGGCCGCCTCATCACGACAAACGTCCTCTTCATCACCCTCGGCCAAGTCGTCGCCTACGTCGTCGGCTGGGCCTTTTCCGTCTACGGCGACAAGACGACTGCCTGGCGCTGGATGGTCGGTCTCGGTGCCCTGCCCGCCGTAGTGCAGATGGTCGTCGTCATGTATATGCCCGAAACGCCGCGATGGCTCGTCATGGTCGGCCGGTCGGCGCTTGCCAAGCGCGTCGTGCACCGCGTCGCCGGCGGAAAGCCCTCCGCTATGCGTGATGCCGAGGCCGTGGTCCAGGAGATCGAGATCGAGATCCGTGCCGAGCGGGAGGTCATGCGCCGCGAGGGATCGCCGCGTCTGGAGTGGTGGGGCGGATGGCAGGAGCTCCTGACCGTCGGGCGAAATAGGCGTGCCCTCGCTATTGCGTGTCTGCTGCAGGGTTTGCAGCAGCTGTGTGGTTTCAACTCGTTGATGTACTTCTCGGCGACTATCTTCCGGCTCGTTGGCTTCCGCACGCCGACGCTGACGGCCTTGAGCGTGGCTGTGACCAACTTTGTCTTTACGGTGGCGGCGCTGTTCCTCATTGACAGGATCGGACGCCGACGCATCATGCTTTACTCCCTGCCGTTCATGGTCGCGGGCTTGCTACTCGCTGCATACGGCTTCTCTTTCCTCGACCTCGCGCCGGCGACATCGACCACCGGCGATGTACCTCCGCCGAACACAGGCGAGCCCGGCGCCACCCCTCCCGTCCCCGGCGCAGGCGACGACGAGGGCGCCTCAGCCTCCCACGGCGCAGCCCTCATGATCCTCGTCAGCATCATGATCTACGTAGCAGCCTACGCCATCGGCCTCGGCAACGTGCCGTGGATGCAGAGCGAGCTCTTCCCGCTGGCGGTGCGGTCGATCGGCAGCGGCGTCGCGACGTCGACCAACTGGGCGGCCAACTTTGTCGTCGGGCTGACTTTTCTGCCGCTCATGGACGTGCTGACGCCGCCGTGGACGTTTACGCTCTACGCGCTGCTTTGCGCCGTGGGCTATGCGCTCGTCTGGCGGATCTACCCTGAGACGGCAGGACTGAGCCTTGAGGAGGCGACCGCATTGTTGGACGATGGGTGGGGTGTGCGTAGGTGATGTGTTTGGATGTAGAAATCACGACTCCATGAATATACGTTATTTGGCATGCTCAACTTGATGCTGGTGACTGCCATGGGCCGCTGGTCAATGTGCTCATACTGTTATGTGGGTGAAGTATGTGACTGGATTGAGGCTCGACAACTGCGGCTGAACGGGTTCGTCCACGAGGGCATCGTCCACATGAATACATCATGTTCTTCCTGACAGAGCCCGCATCGTGCGGCACATGGTTCGCATCCATGTCTGCCGAATTGTGCGTCTGCTGACTCGAGGAAGCAATCGGGCTTCACGAGCGCATGGTGCTCATGCATGATGCATATAAATCAAACGATGCCGACTTGAGGAATTAATCGGTCTCCACGAACGCATGGTACTCGTGCATGATGAACATAAATCTACTATGGCTAGCAATAATGCTTTCAGTGTTGAGACAAGTAGCCCTTCCATAGGTATATTAGCATGTTCTTGCTGATAGAGCCTGCACCGTCTAGCACGTGGTTCGCGTTTATGCCTGTCGATTTCGGAATGCGATCGCTCTTAACGAGCACAACGCGGAGGGCCGAAGGAAACAAGACATCGAATGCAACGCCATCCGCTAAGCACGAGAAGCGGCCCACGGCATAGAGGATCAGAGAAAATAATGAATACAAATCCACAGTGGCTAGCAACTCCGCTTTCAGTGTTGAGATACGCAGCCCTTCCATACATTAGCATGCTTCACTATGAACTATCACCGTATCCAGTATGAGTATCCTTGGGTGCGATATTTCTCGGGGATTCAATAATTCAAGCATGCATGGCATACCTTCGTCTCTTGCATGTCGACGGAAGGGTAGTGCATCTTATGTTAGCTGCCAGTGATGGCCATCTCTACCCATGGCATTCGATGACAGCCGACGATTTGAACACACGTAAGCCGAATTTAAATCCAGTGTCATCAGTCAGCTAAAGTTTCGATGTTGTGTTGACACGTGTTTGCATCCATCAGAGAGCATGTTCATCGTTCGGCAACTGCTTGCGTACATGGCTCATTCAAGTTGACTAACATCTTCTTCACTAGGCTGCGCGAAGCATCCAGAGCAATGAAAATAGAGGAAAAGATCAAAAATTGTAACGGCGACGGCCCCGGAGGACAGTCGATGCAGCCCAACTCCGCGGTGTGCGATGCAGGTCATTCTCCATACAATGCAAGCTTCTTGATCAAAGCATTGTCCGTTAAGGTAAGTATGAAGAAACAGGAATCGCAACAGACGGAAGAGGATGTCATTCGGTTTGATTTTATAGAATTCTTGAAGGCGGTGGGAGGAGGCAGAATATGCAGGGCCGTGCCGCATGGTGGTTTGGCCTCAACTCGGCCCCGAGTCACGTGGGCCTTGTCAATTGGAACGAGCGCCTTGGAAGCGAAATAGCAGTCCAATATTACGTGCAGCGTCACTGGTCTAGGCCTTTCAACTCAATATACCAAACCCGTTGAAGATGTCGATGGAGTGGAGAGTTGGGACCAATAAGAGAGTGGGCCTGCAGAGCTTGACCGCCAGCATATCGGAGATGAAAGAAGTGCAACTATGTTGTTAGAAGGGATTTCGAATGAATACCTATCTGTCGCCATCATTCGGTGCTCATGGTTACTGCGTGGCGCCGATGGTTCATCTGTGGCGTGAAGGCTATGCTGAATGCGCTTTGCTTGAATCGCAGCGTATTGTGGCGGGTGGCCATGCTATCCGCAATTATCGGCATCGACCGTGGCATTCTGTGCGGCTCTCGGGCAGGCATGCAAGGCTGATGGAAACAGCAATGCTGATTTGAGGTAGCCAAACAGACATCGTGGGCACTCAATTCGCAAGTCACGTTCGGGAGTAGCATGCATGCAATGACGGCAGACTAGGTTCCTCCTGTCATGGTCAATAAAAGCAAGATGAATGTCGAAACACGAAAGAAACATGGAGCTCGCCTATTACAATGTGTACAGACAAAATGTGCACAACAAATCTCAAATGCAGGCGGGCCGCTGGACCGAATGAGCGAACGCTTTAAGCACCAGGCTTCCTCCTAGCTGGCTGTACGGTTGGCCCAATGGATGCTACGTCGCACCATGCAAGAATTTTCTGGGTCCATACAACGATACCGAATCAAAACGGACATGCGAGATCGGCCATTGAGTTTTTCATTTTCTCTCTAGTGGTTCAGTGAGAGGCAAACGGCAAAATCAGGGTCGAGGGGGGTTTCCACAGGCTGCCTCTCAGATGCCTCCAGCGAAGGCGCCGCGCGTCAAGCGTGTGCAAGTATCGGTACGAGGTCTCTGGCGTGGGATGGCTTTTGCAATGCACTGCACTGGCAGTACAGCACGTCTCCCATAGCTCCGCAATGCAGGAGTGAAAAGCAGATTCATCGTATTTATCGATTTAGCGTTGCACTGCAAATGGCGCGGCACAGCTGACGGTCAAGGGAACCCCCATGATCAAGCTCTTCAAATGCACCTCGAAGGAAAGGCTTGCCTTGGACTCGAGTCCAGAACGAAGGTGCGTGCAGTCATGTCCCATCTCTCTACCTTATTGCAGATTGCTTATCTTGCCCATCGACCAGGATGTATCGCGACATGACGTAGAATGCTCGTTAAAGTCGCACTGCAGGAGGTGCAACCAATGAGAGGTGCAGGCCCACCTCGCCCTTCCTCATACGAAGAGAAAATCCCTGCAATCGGCCCGCGCTAGGATCACTCCACGCTCGCAGCTTCCGCCTGGACTCGACGTCGGTCCATTGCGCGCCCCTCATTGCTCCACGCGTTTCCGTCCAGGCTCCATCTTTTGCTGGAGCTCTTGCCTCGTTTGCGGCCACTCATGGTTTTCCACCCTCTTCTCCTTCCTTATTACCAAAGACCAGGACCAGGACCAGGACCAGGACCAGGACCAGGACCAGACCGGGGAAAACAAAGACATCCGAAAACAAGATCTACTTGTTCTGCCCGCCGCCGTCGTCGCGGCGCTTTAGCTGGATCATGGGGGTTCGCTGCTAGCCTTCTAGTGCGTTACTTTAACTCTCGCTCCAACACTCGCTCGCCGCTCCAGTTCCATCCAGAACCAGGATCGGTTCCCGGTCCAAGGCTACCTAACCTACCCTTCTTCCAAGGCAAGGCAAGACAAGGCCAGGCCACTTTTTTAAAAGACATCCCGCGGGACCCCCCATCGCTATTGCTTCCCTCCCCGCCGTCTGGCTTGAAGCTCTCCCCAGATTCAATCGTTTGGTCTGCTTTCACTCCCTCGACAGCTAAAGCTTGGCTCTCAAGCTCCCATCGCAAACACCTCGAACTGAATTTAGTTCGGATCTCGCCATCTCGCCCTCGACAACAACATTGACCCGCCCCCTCCCAATCACTCGTTTCAGTTGGCCGGGGAAGAACTGGGTCACCCCAACGAAACATTCCTGAGAACCTCGTGGACCGTGGGGCTGCACGACACTACCAGAGACACTCCGAGGCTGTCCGCCCCAGAAGGAACGAGCGAGGCATACTGAGCCAGAGCTCTGGACCGGAATCTCCCCCACCATCGACCCTGACGACCGAGCTTAATCGCAAACCTTTTCGCTACCGCTACCACTACTGCTACTACACCTGCTCGCTCGGCACCCAGCTCTTGCGACAGCACACCCTCGCTACAGATCATATCTGCTTGCCCGAAACCACACACATGCTCTCGACGCCATGCGGTACTCAATAGTTGCTTCGACGCTGCTGGGCGCCGGAGCTGCCCTCGCACCCATTGACACAGGTCTCACTTGTCAACTGCCTTTAAGTCAGTGCCCCAAGCTTCGCGCGACCCTCCAACTGGAACCTGTCTAACCTGAACCTCAGCAGACGAACTGCTCATTGGAGCCGAACGATGCCAAGGTGGCCTGCTTGATGCGAAGACTGTCCTGGCCTGCCATGTCGACTGGGACGCTTCGCGCGGCGGGCTCATGTCGCTGTCCCAGGACGCCGCTGCCTGCAGCTTGACAGTTTTTGAAGCTCTCGAGGCGCAGGATTTCCACGTATGCATCACTGCCGTCTCATTGTATAACTGTGTGTACTGATTGACTTGGCAGACCACTCCGTTTTGTAACCAGACTCAGATGGATGCCTGCGCCAAGGCCATGGGCCATCTAACATCATATCACGAGACGGACCAGGCGGCCATGCTAACCCACCAGCAAGCACCGGCCGAGATCATCGCGCAACCGCTAAAAGGCGACGCCAACCACTACCAAATCCGTCTCAGCAAGCCAGCTTTTGCCACTGAGCTCTACGCCTTCGCTCGCCGACAGCAACCTCGCAGCGTTCCGGCACGCGAACACGTCGACACCGCTCCGGGCAAGCTCTCCGCTCGCGATAGCCTCCGTCCCGCGCCGACGAATGCCGCTCCACGAGAAAAGCAACCCGCTTCCAAAACCCCACGAATCCGATCCACGAGCGACCTATTCTCAGCTACAGCCAGCCTCATTCCCTCGGCTCCAGGCAGCAGGCACTTCGCCGGCATGGCCTGCGCGCTGGCCATCGTATCGCTCATCTTTGTCGTCTGGATGTAGCTCCGCTGACGACGAGCTCCCACTCTCTTTCTCTCCTTCTCTCTGTCCCTATTGCGATTCACCTGTTAGTGTGAGTGCGTTTTTCTGGTAGATACCCCGGTCCTGATACCCTAGATAAAGGAGCGGTTGGGCACTGTTTTCATGGCGTTTCATGGTCCTGTACATACGGATGATGTGTGGTTTATGTCGAAATGGGCGCGGTGGGCACGGGCGTTGCGGTGTCCATGATATGATGCGGTTGGCTTGAGGGTGATGAAGATGGTGCTTGAAGCACCGTGGTATGAGTTACGGGTAGGACTTAATGGCTGTGCGCGGGACGAGGTCGGCGTCCGACGCTGGATGTGGACGGGCTGCTTGAGGCAGCGGCTGATGCTAAGCCGGGAAGTAATTGAGTCTATATCTAAGGTCCATTATGGCTGATGTTTGTTCTGCATGTCGTGACTGTTGTCCTTGATGTTGATGATGCCACTGGGGCGCCCGATAATCTCGTTATCGACCGGTACTTCCATTTTCGCCTGCATCTGTCATCAAATTCGCTGCCACATCTTCATGATTATCAACGCAGTTCCATTCCGTCAGTTTCGACCTTGAGTATTCGGTGTCTGGGTGATTTTCTCCAAAAAATCCATGCAAGACCGAAGGCATCTCTGCATGCAGGCAATCCTTCCGCGCGCTGACCTAGACCAACCCAGGTCTCGGCCAGGACTTGCAAACAAGCCCAAATATCAGGGCCATCGTAAGATTGGCCCTCGTCCACGAGTGACAAGGTTTGTTGGCACAACTCTCTCGACTCGGAAGCTCGCCCCAGTCTATGCAATATCTTGGCCATGTTGCTCATCGCCAGCAGTGTCTGCGGATGCGACCGACCGTAGATTTTGACAGACGCCCTCCAAAGCTGTGTTTGCAGTTTCTCTGCCTCTTCAAAACGGGTCTGCCGCATCTACCGTATGGATATGACTCTTGCCATACAGTCTTCGTGTTGTTTCCAGCGTCCGCCTGCGTAATATCGCACATTCGTCGAGACGGCTCTGGTAGTAGTACACTTCTGCTAAACTCCTCGCAGCCACCAAAGTATTGACGGTTTCTTCGCCCAAAAGCCTCATACTTATTTCCAGCACGCGTGTTTGCAACTCTTCAGCGTGTGCGAAGCGACCTGCGTGCACGTACATTGCTGTCAGGGTATTGGAAGAACGCAGTGTGGCAGGATGCTCCTCGCCCAGCTCTCTTTTTCGCACGCTCAGCGCCGTCTTGGCCAACCTCAGACCTTCTCTAGCTTTTCCGATTTGGAGTCTGTACCATGCGACCCGATCCAAGAGTTGAGCCTGGTCAAGACTAGGTGGTCGGCCAGAAGCTTTGTCGTCCAAAAGCTTCTGGAAATGAGGTAACAATCTCTGGCACTGGCCCCATGTTTCGAACTCCCCACTGGGAAAATGGGTTGCCGCTATCCGGATGAAACGATCCCTCCATTGCTCCAGATGGTCGAATGCTGACAACCAAGTCTGTGTGCAGAATTGAACAAGAGAGTGCATGTCATAGAGCCCATCTGTGTTTGTGGGACTGATGAGGGAATAACCGACTAGAGCTTCGAGTTGGCTGTCATCAGACGGGTCTGGGGACTGGTCACTTGATTGACCATCCGACAAGTAACCTGGGAGATGACTCGGTTCACTCCTCTCATGTAAAGTGAGGCAGGTGTAGCCCTCAAGAACGTCCATGGGAATATTCTGTGAGTGAAAGAAGCTCATCAGTGAGAGCAGATTCGCCGCTGACGGCCTTTCCTGGCGGACATGATCGAAGGTGATTTGCCAGGTGACGACCACGGAGTTCGATGCGGCCTCGTCCCGACGTAAGTCACCGGCGTCACTATGCAGCAGACTGCCTCTCCGCCTCTCGCTCTTCCGAAAGCTATCCACGTATGACTGGATGGAAACTCGAGGAGCACGTCGGTTGATGTACGCAGCAGCCTGGGCGACAGCGAGCGGAATCAAATCCAGTAGACGGACGAGCTCCTTTGCTGGCGTTTCGTCAAATGCAACATGGGCATTCGTCTGGAAAAGTTTTAGGGCTTCAGTTTCATCCATTGTCGGTATCTTGATGACAGATCGATGATCCCCCGTCAACCTTTCAGCAGCATCCATGCTACGCGTCGTAATTAGCAGTTTGCCGTTTCCTTTCTTGGGAAGAAATATCGCTAGTGGTTGGGGTTCGGTCTCCTGGTCAGCAATATTCGTAACCCCTCCGGTGGAGCTGGCGTATTGCTCCTCGATGCGTGTCATAAAGACAGGGCGGTCGATGAAGTTGGGATCGTGAGGAAAAGGTATCGCGAAGTGAGTGTCGGATGAGTTCAGCGGGAGGCATTGCAGGAGCACCTTCCGCCAGTTGTATGGTCATCTGTTCCATCAGCTTCATGATTTTCTGCAGGAGATGTGTTTGATCGATCTGCAATCCGTTCGTAATCGTCATTTGATATCGCTCAAAGTTTTGAATCAGCGCATCGACATCCTTCTTCTTGAAGGGCCACTGAAGAGCTCGGAGGCCAGCACGACGCATCCGTGGGTGGCGGGGATCGGGGTCCAGTTTGGTCTGTAGTTCTTGACGTTCGGTCTTACATTCGTCAAGCGTGTCCGCTACTCTGCTCAAGGTGTGAAGCGAGCGCAGGGGCTCGCTCGACTGTCCTCCGCTCGATGTGACATGTTGTTCAACAAGCTCTCTCGCGGCCTCCAGAACAGCATGCAGCCTCTTGATGTGAAGCAGCAGACGCTCAATGTCGGCCCGGGCGCCAACAACGGCTGTGGAATATTGGTAGCATAATTTGGCTACTTGTGCGGAAAGGTCGACGATGGCTATCACGTTGGCTGCGACGCCAAGACCCTCCATGGCGACGGACGTCTTCGTGGACGTCGCAAACAGGCGCTGGAGTTGGAGAGACTGCGGGGTTGTTCAGGGACGAAAGTGCGTCGGCAGTTCATTGTGGCAAGGAACCTATGGAAGACCTATGAAAGTCCGTGGCATACTGTTTGATGGCAAGACGAAATGAAAGGAAAGATGCTGACGGCTTCATGTTGGACCATCATCCTTGGCAGCGACGAGCGGGGTAAACACGCAAGGCTGCGACGAGCTGCATTGTCGAAAGCGACACGTGATGATTGGTCTCGCGTGGTGATCATGATGAATGGCTGGTGTTGGTGAGGCGGGCACCCATTTGCTGTGTGATTTACTGAATACGGTGATGAAGGACGAAGGAGTGACATCTGGCCGCGTTCATGTTGCACATAGAACATGACTGGTTTGCATAAGGTACCGACATAAACAGAACCGAAGAGGCTTTGCTCCGCTTCTCTGATGTTCTTCCGCAACGTCAACGTCACGAGGTGAGACCAGGGATGGGCTCGAATGAATCAGAGGCTAATGCCAAATCATTTGGACCAAGGCAGAAGTCAGTGGGCTTAGAAGGCTGGCAGTATTGGCGGTCAAACTGTTTCATCTTGGCGACGAGGTTGAGGTGTGGCGCGCGAACAGATGCTCCTTGTCATTCGGCTTTTCAGACTGCTTTGGTCTTCTAGCTGCATGACCTCCTTCGCAGAAGTCTGCTCAAATGATTGAAAGGAGAATCTGGAGCATATGTCATTATTCCATATCGAAGCGGTTCTGGTCCAAAGCCGAGCAAACATGAAGCTTATCAAAGATCTCCAAAACACGGCCTTTATAGAAGGTAGGTAGGTAGGTAAGTAAGGTACGTACCAGTAGGAAGCCTTGACTGTCGACCCATGCCCCTGACCTCGGCCACATCGACAACGAACCCATTTATCAGGACCATCAGCAGTCACCGCCACGACGGCGACGTCAGGTCGTCGGGGATCCTCCACCCCTGAAACACAACCAGAAGCTCCCCCGTGAACTGGGCCCGTGGGACCGAGGCCTGTACGTCCGTGCCACACCCGGAGAACACCTCACTGACCACGACCTGCCAGACGCGCCCCTGCTTCGAAACGAACTCTTTTCTTCTGTTGTGTTCGAGGTCATTGGTTCTCGGCGATCCCGTTGGTCAGGTTTGCTCGTTTGTCTGTTTTCTCCGTCGTGTTGTTTCCTGATCGACACCCTCTGACACAAAGCATTCGCGGTATGCGGAGAGCGAATGCGACCTCAGCCTGGCTCATGCCTCCTGGGGGGGGTTGAAGTCTCGAAGGCTGTAGAGGGCATAGCGTTGCTCTTAAGGTATACGGGGCGAAGGTGCGGCGGTGGGCTCCGCGGATCGAAGCGGTCGTGGCTCGGCGATGCGGCTTTCCGTAGCTGTGCATCATCTTCCTGGTTCCTCGTGTGTGGTCGCCGTCAGGCAAGATACTTTGCGGGCTTCATCTACGTCTGCGGAACAGACTTTGACCGTCCTGAAGTCTTTCTCGAGCCAAGATTCCAACCGCTCGACTGAGCCTGAGAAGACTAACGCGAGGGTGAGTGCGAGTGCCTCGACGCTCGGCCGCATCGCCCGTCCAACCAGTTCTGTGTCTGGACATGAGGGACCCGGCGGCGGCGGTGTACCAGCCCTTCGGACGAAGCTGACGCAGCGGCCCAAGATGTGTCTGCCTGTCGGCGTCTCGTGAGTGCGAGGCCTGGGCCCCCGGATCTCCGCGACAGCTGTCCATGACTTAAACGACTCGTCTCCCATTTTCTGCCCTAGGGAACCCTAGCCTGTCCCATTGTCGTCTGTCTGAGCGTCATTCGTGAGGGTTCGTCGTCGACGAACGCCATCTTACGAGCGTCATAACTTTGGTTTCTTTTTACCGGTTGCACCATTATACTCTAATACCGACATCATGTCGTTGATCTTCTACAAGACACCCAAAGATGATCACCCTTGGCGGCCGCCTGTGCAGGATGACACTTGTAGCCGCTATGCTGCGGCGGCCGCCAGGGCGAAGAAGTGGTTGCCTCCCACTCTCCGGTTCGAACAGGTCGTCGGGAATCATACCATGCCGGTAAGCTCACCAGGCCGGCGCCTCTTTCGAGACAGCTGCTAACTAGTGACAGCCCTGCTCGCTGAGCGACTTCATGGACTACCTCGTCTTTGTTGAGCAAAACGCCGAACCCCTGCAGTTCTTCCTCTGGTACTGCGGCTATGTCCAGAGCTGGACAGAACTCAACGCCCACGAGCGCGCCCTCGTGCCCCGCTGGGATCCGGCCGACGCCGAGGCCCGCGCCGCCGCAAAGGCCGAAGCGGAAGCCGGCTCGCGCAAGCGAAGGGGACCCCGAGTGACCATGTCGGGCCGTCACCGGAGGTCGCGTAACGCCAGCAAAGTCAGCAACATCCTCGACATACTCGACGCCGACGGCGAGGAAAAGGAGGAGAATGAGTCCCTGCGTTCCGAGAGCTCCGCCTCCTCAAGACCGTCGAAGAACTTTTCCCGCCCGTCTGCGCCGCCAGGCACCGTCGAAGCCTGGATATCACCCCGTAAGCCCATCAGCCCCGACACGAACAAGTTCATCAGACTGACAAAACACAGCCCACCAACCCTTCCGCGACGAAGTCTCCCAGATCCTATCCCACTACATCAACCCCTCGTCCCCGCGCTCTCTAAACCTCACAACCCAGGACCGCGCCTCCATCGCCGACGCAACAGCCCACACAACTCACCCGACCTCCCTCCTCCCCGCCTTTGAAAAAGCAGACGCCCTCCTCCGCGGCCACCTCCACCCGAACTTCATCCGCTCCTCCATCGCCAACACGAACCGCCCCACGACCCACGTCCTGCGCCTGTCCGCCTGGCTCCTGCTGATGCTCGGCTTCTGCGCCGCCGCCGCGCTGAACCTGTGCACGGCGCGGTACGCCCTGAGCCGGTACTGGCGGCTCGCGCCTTTCGCGCTCTGGGCGCCTGGTTTCGCGATCCTAGTTGCAGCCGCCGACGGTCTTTCCCTTTCGCTTTACTTTGCCGGGAGGAGACAGCTTCGTCCGTGGGAGGCTCAGCCCACGCCGTCTGAGCTCGAGGACGCGAGCTGGCGGGGCCGCAGGGCGACGAGGAGGGCGACCGCTGCGGCGGCGCCCATGGGCGGCGATCCGCTGCGGAAGCCGAGCCTGCGGACGTTTGGCCCGGGGAACGAGTTTCGGAGCGAGGGCTGGGTGCGCGCTTATGCGAAGACGGCGCTTTGGTGGCGGATATTCGAGACGACGAGGCCTGTGGGCGAGGGCGAGGTGAGGGTTCTGCAGGACGGCGTTGTTATTGCTGCTTTCATCTGGGCGTTTGTGCTGGCTGGGGGGTTGGCGGCCGGGTCGGTTTTCGTGCCGGCTTTTGATCCTTGGACGATGAAGATGATGTGACTGAAGCTGGAGGAAGAAGAAGTGGTAATTTTGTTATAATGCTAGGGCTTAGCAGAATATCTTCATAAAGCCGACATACCAATATCTATATCTGCTGAAGGGGCGGGCACGTAGAGTTTTGAATCATCATGAAGGGGAATGAAGGTGGTATTCTACGCCTTGCCAGCCTGCTGCTGCTGCTCATAGTACAGCTCCTCCGCCGTCGTGACACAGTTGATATTCGCCCCCAACTTGTTCATCGTCTCAATCCACTCGTCTGTCTCGTCCGAGTCGAACACGATGCCGCCGCCTGTTTTCACGTTAGCTAGCATTCTACCCATCATGTCGGACACGCGTCAACTCACCAGCTTGCAGATACGCTACCCCATCCTTGACCATCATAGTCCTCAACGCGATGCAAGTGTCCATCGCACCCTCAACCTCCTCACCCTTGTCGTCGAGTCCGCCGTAGCCAAAGTACCCCACAGCACCAGCGTACACGCCACGCTTCTCTCCCTCGAGCTCGGCAATCAACTCCATGGCACGCACCTTGGGCGCACCACTGACGGTCCCGGCAGGGAAGATGCTCCTGAAGGCGTCAAACCTCGTCTGATCGGGTCGCAGGACGCCCGACACCTGGCTGACGAGGTGCTGGACGTGGCTGAACTTCTCGACGACCATGAGGTGGTCGACCTTGACCGTGCGCGGGTCGCCGACGCGGTTGACGTCGTTGCGCGCGAGGTCGACGAGCATGACGTGTTCGGCGCGGTCCTTGAGGGAGCTGCGCAGCTCGTCGGCGAGGCGGGCGTCCTCCTCGGGGGTGCGGCCCCGCTTGACGGTGCCGGCGATGGGGTGGGTGATGATGCGGCCGTTCTCGGATTTGACGAGGAGCTCGGGGGAGGCGCCGACGATCTGGAAATCGCGGCAGTTGATGTAGAAGAGGTAGGGGGAAGGGTTGACGGTGCGCAGGTGGCGGTAGATGTTGAAGGGGTGCAGGGAGGTCGGACGGGCGAGGCGGTGGGAGGGGACGGCCTGAATGATGTCACCCTTGACGATGTGCTCTTTGAGGGCGCGGACGTGGGCCTCGTAGCCGGGTTGGCCGATATTCGAGGTGTATTCGTGGCCGAGCTGGATGGGACCCTGCTCGGGAAGGGGGATCTCGGGGGCGTTTAGTACGGCGATGAGCTCGTCGATGGTCTTCTTGCCAGTTTCGTACACGGTCTCGAGGTCGGCGAGGTTTTCTGGGACGTGCAAAAAGGTGATGACCTTGATGACGCCGTAGAAACGATCAAAGGCGACGATGGTGTCGAAAAGCATGAACAAACTCTCGGGAATCTGCAGGACGTCCTTCATGGGCCGCGCTGTCTTGGGCTCGAAATACCGAACCAGATCATATGACGCATAACCGATGGCGCCGCCGGTCATGGGCGGGAGCTGCAGACCGGGAACGTGGGCGACGGTATACTGAGCGAGCTCAGCCTCGAGGGCAGGCAGAGGGTCGCATGATGGGCCAAAGCCAGGGCCGGTGGTGAGGACCTTGCGTGGCCCAGCACCAACGAAGCTGTATCGACCGACACGCTCAGTGGCGGCGCTCTCGAAAAGAAATGAGTAGTCCGAGTCGGGGCTGGAAGCCGACACCTTGAGGTAGGCAGCGGACGGAGTAATGAGGTCGGAGCTGATTTGACGGTAGACAGGGACGAGGTTTGGCTTCTTGCCGGAGGATGGTGGAGGGGCGTCGAGGATGCTCTTCACCGTCTCGAGCGAGGGGACGACGCCGCGCTGGGAGGTCATGATCAGTGGAACGCGGGGTCAATTGGGTTATGGTCAGGATGTACCGGAGCAGCCATGGTGTTCTGGCCTCGAGGGGAGGTTGAGACTGTATGGGATGTGCGACAGGGGAGGTGATGTTCACGGTTGACTCATCACAATGCTGTCTGCTGTCTATTGCTCTCGAAAGATTTCCTGACGTTCATTGTTGGAGGGGTCGTACTAGTCGAGCTGCCCGATAGCGCCGATAAGCGGAGGGACAGCTGCCGGGCCCACCAAGGTGGGGGGCCTGATGTGAAGTACCTTACCTTACCTACCTTACCTTAGGTAGGTAGGTATGGTAAGGTAACTAACCACCTTACTAATATGAATGGTGATGGTGGTGATGTTTTGCTGGACCTGGACGTAAGAGCTCCAGGCCATGCTCTGCTGTCACAGGTGTTCATTTGTGCCTGTTGGGTGTCAAGCCGGGAACAATGATGCAAAGCCTAATTCCCATTCCACATCACAGGTTCTTCGTGGGGTCCCTCGCGAGGCAACCTGTCGATGAAAATGACGATGGCAATTTCCATCCTGTAAATTATTGAATATCAGTATTCTTTCTGCACCTCAGCTCGGGATCCGACCTAGGACTCAATAGAGAGCGCCTTAGCACCGAACAGCTTGCCGTCCTTGCCA
Source organism: Verticillium nubilum (assembly GCA_002851675.1). Lineage (NCBI taxonomy): Eukaryota > Fungi > Ascomycota > Sordariomycetes > Glomerellales > Plectosphaerellaceae > Verticillium > Verticillium nubilum. The sequence continues at coordinate 256,333 of NMXI01000036.1, read as the reverse complement.
TCTCCATCCGCCGTCAGAATCCAGTACTCAAACCTCGCCCCTCCCCTCGAAATCTTGTATACCCTCACATCGTTCCCCTTGCTCGCCTCCCTCACTGCCTCAATCAGATCTTTGTAGTTACCCTCCGAATCCCAATCGAACGGGTCCAAAATCTCAACATCTGCGTTCTTTGGCTCGGGATGATCCACCAGCTCGGCAAATTGCACTACATCCACTCCGTTAGCATCTCCATCGTCTGCCCCGTGTCGAGCACAAAGGGACAGTACTCACCCTCATCAGGCAGCCCCTTTCCCCAACTGAGCGCAACTCCCTCAAACGGCTCGTCCGCCTCGGACACGTAGATCATGTCCCCGCCCTTCAGCTGCGCCGCGATCGCCTTGGGCACCTCGACGCCCTTGTCCTGCGCCTTGAGCTGGCCGCTGCCACTGCCGCCGCCGGGGGCGCTGTTTGACTTGACGCGGCCGGCGGAGGGGTCTTCGTTGGCCTTGTCGAGGAAGGCCATGTAGTCTTCGTCCGAACCCATTGTGCGGGGTGTTGCGTGGAAGGCTGAGGGGGAGGTGGTGGATATGTTGCGGTGGGATCGTGTGAGGGTGGGTTGGAGAGCAGAGATTCTTCGTGGGATGGTTGCTGTTCGTATCGAGCGGGGAGATGGAATGCTTCGGAGGAGCTTCCTCATTCGTGTGACGGAGGTTGCTGTTATTGCAGGAGAGGGAAGTCTTGGGAGGAACATGGCATACGCTCAGGGAGTGATGCAGCAAGCGGACTGGTGAAGTGGAATGACGCAACCTCTTCCCACTGGTCCAGATCGTCGGGCGACACCACCAGAGGCGACCCACCAATAACAAAGCTTGGAAACTTGAGTGTTCGTGTCAACGCCCAACTCATACGAGCATACATGCAATACTGAGGTAGACAGAACCAACAGATTAAGAACACCAGTACATCTAGTCACAATCACAATCACATCACCTCAGGCATTATTCATGGGATATCATTCCTTTCTTCGTTCCTGGGTTCGTGGCTCCTCAAGTCAACCGTTTTGAATGCCTCAAACCATCCCGATAAGCGCGAGAAAGAACCCTCGACACCGTTGCAATGACCCAGATACAAGAAAACCCCCAGCTGTCGTTAGACTTTTTACGCAGCGACGAGGTCCTTCTTGAGAGTACCCTGGTACTGCTTCTTCTCCGCGGGCGTCTGGAAGGCGCCGTGTCCGAACTCGGACGAGGTATCGATCCACTTGAGGGCGATCTTCTCGTTGGAGCGGCGCGAGGTGTGAACGAACATGGACTTGCGGAGAGTGACGACACGCTTCTTGGGGCCGGGGATGGAGCCCTTGACCATGACGAAGTCGTTGTTGATCTCGCCGTAGCGGACGAAGCCACCGAGGCTGGTGGACGATTAGCGAAATGCGTTTACATTTGATGCAGGCGAGTAGACTTACGGAGTGATGACCTTCTTGGTGACATCGAGCTCGGTGGAGGCGCTGTCCTCGGCGCCGGCCTTGCCGATACGGTAAACCTTGTGGTTGACCGAGGTACGGTGGTGGTAACCCATCTGACCGGCACGGGCAACGGTCCACTGGACGTGGGACGGGTGCCAGGCACCGATACAGGCGACCTTACGCAGACCCTTGTGGGTCTTGCGCGGCAGCTTCTTGGTGCCCCAACGGGAGGTGACACCGTTGAAACCCTTACCCTTGGTGACGGCGATGACATCGATCATCTCGTCCTGCTCGAAGATGGAGTCGATGGACACCTCCTTCTCGAAGAGACCGTAACCGAAGTCGACCTTGTCGGTGACGGAGCCACCGTTGACCTGGATCTCCATAAGGTGGGCCTTCTTCTGCTTGAGGGGCGTCTTGCGGATCTGGGTGTGGGCGAGGACACGGACGACGGAGCAGTACTTCTTGATGCGCTCGATCTCGCGGGTGATGGAAGAGCCGCTGGACTCGGAGTGCTTCTTGGCGTACTTGGTGAAGGCCTTCTTCTTGGACTTGTACCAGTTCTTGTAGAAGCGGCGGCGAACCTCGTCACTCAGGTGCTCGGCCCAGACGGTAGCGAGCGAGCGCAGACCGCGGGGAGTCTCGATGTAGCCCACGAGACCAACAACGACCATCTAGAAGATGTTAGCCATAGGCACTCAAGCCAAGCGGGCTGCGTTGCTCGTACAGGGGGGGTATCAATGATGGACACGGCCTCGACGACCTCCTTCTTGTGGGCCTTCGCGCCAGGACGGTCGAGGTCGCGGACAATGGTGGTCATGCCAGCCTTGTAGCCCATGGTGGCCGTCAGGTGGACGGGCTTCTTGGGGTCATCCTTGGGGAAGCTGCGCAAGAGCCGAAATGTCAGAGACTTGATTTTCTCTTCCAGAGGACCTGATCGACAACTCCTTCCCGGGAGACCATAAACTTACGACTTGACCTTTCCGCGGTGACGGGCGGCACGCTTGCGCGGCAGGTACGCCAGCGAACCATGACGGGGAGCCTCGTACTTTCGGTGAGACATGTTTGGCGACTGATCTCGTGGGATTGTGAGGGTGATCAATCGGAGAGGGATGAGGAAGAGGGTGCCGTGATGGGTGGCTCGTAGAAATCGACAAGATGCGAGGGCTGCGACGGCAAGAAAAAAAGCCCTAGACCGACCCACTTTGGAGTTTTGCTCCTGTTCTGCGGTGTCTGGTGCACGCAATTGGTGGCAGGCCGGAGTACCCTAGTCACGTGCCAGGTATTTATCGCCCGGGTGGGGTCATCCTGGAATACCTACCTTAGCTCGAGTGATTAGAGTTCCCAGTAAGCCACTGGCAGTGGCCCACCCCATCCCCAATTTCAGGCTCTTCAAGCAGCCCACGTGACCTGTCCGCTCCGTCATTTCTGACTCCCTATCATGGACCTCAATAGCGCTGGGGTAGCAATAGTACTTCTGCTGCAACAATTTCACATTGGGAGAGTGACAGTCATCTTCGAGTTATGTTCATTCGTAAACTACCAAAAAAAGCCGTCGTGCGCCGAGCCCTCGTCAAACGAAAGCCTTCTCGAGAGAGCTGGTCTGTAAAGATGAAGTGGTATACAAGGCAATGGAAGGGGATCAATATGGAAGGCAGACAAAAGAAACCACTAAACAGCCAGTGAGGCCTTCATTCCCGTCTCTTAGGTGGACTCAACCTTGGGCTGAGGTCCCATCGATCCATTCACATTACCGCTCGCGGGCGGCTTAGTCTCTCCTGCAGCCTGCGCAGGACCTGATCCGTTCGTCGTCGCAGCCGGAACCTTCTTTTCATCCTCGCCACTGTCATCGTAATCTTCATCAACATCCATCTTGCGAGCGGCTCGCTCCGGCTCGCTTGAAGCAGCAGGGCGCACAGGAGGAGCTTGCTCAGGTGCAGGTCGTTCCTCGGTAGGGGGGTACTCCTTCGCCGGAGGGGCGGGCGGCGCGTTTTGCACGGGGCTTCCGTGGACCACAACTTGCATCGGCGCGGCTGATGCTTGCATGGGAGGCAGATGATTCGCGGACAAGGGCTGGCCAGGTGGGTGGTGAGCGGCATCTGAAGGGTGGTACCCGTCGCTCGGAGGCTGACGCTGTTGCTCCTCGGCTCTGCGCATGTCGTCTTGCCGTCGCTGATCATCAGCCCGACGCTGTTCATCCGCCCTCCGTTGGTCATCCGCCCTGCGCTGGTCGTCCATGCGACGCTGGTCATCAAAGCGGCGAGCTTCTGATGAGTTTCGCCTGTATGGCTCGCGAGGACCAGGAGGGGTGGAAGGCCTGCGGGGCCGCACATCGTCAAGACGTGCCCTGTTCTCATCGTTGGCAGGTCGTTTGTGTGTCGACTCTTCTTCCCACTCGCGCATGCGCTTCGGTCCTACCGAGGCCGGCCGCTCATGCTCGCCACGTGGGGTTGGCTCGGCGGACATGGGAGCCGGGGGCTGCTGCTGGGGACCATCCAGAGGGGTGCCGGGTCCTTCCTGGTGATGTCCGTAAGAGGTGGGAGGTGGGGGAGGTTGGTGCTGGGGATAGGCCGACTTGGGCGACGGCATGCGGTTTTCGTGGACGGGGCGCTCCCCGGGCCTCGGGCTGTTAGTTCCACGGAAGGGAGGCTGGCCGGGTGGAGGCCCGCCATTCGGGCCAGGGTTCATCGATGGCATCTGCGCAGAGGAAGGTGTAGGTACATAGTTCGGGTTCGGCACGCGCGGCTGCGAGGTAGGAGCATGATGAGACTGAGGAGGAGGGGGAGGAGGGCCAGAAGCATAGTGGACCGGAGGCGGAGGGGTAGGGCCTCGACGGACCGAGCCAGGACGACTGGTTTCAGGGTACTGGGGGCGCGCGGGGTGTTCCTGGCGAGGAGGGCTCGGTTGGCGGAGGGGCGGCGCAGGGCCACGGAAGGGTTCTCCTCGTTGTTCGAACGGATTGGCCGGTTGGGGAGGAGGGTTAATGTCAGCAAGGCGGCCCCACGCGTGCTGGCCGGGGCCGGCGGCAGGTGGGGGAGGCTGCGGCGGGAGCTGCTGCTGCTGTTGCTGCTGAGGGCCTGAGCCACCCCACTGGGGAGCCGGTGGGCCGACCTGGAAAGCGGCAGCATGGATATCGGAGGGCTCAGGGGCCCTGGGCAGCGGCTGGCCGTTAGCAGTACCGTTGCGCAGGAGTTGCAGTCGCGCCTTGATGTGAGGGTTAGAGGGGTCAAGCTCCGCAGCACGCTGGTAAGCATCCAGGGCATCGCTGATCTGGTTGTTGCACGATTCATACTACCCAAGTTGTCAGTTCGGGCGTTGTATTGGATGAGGAGAAAATATCTTACGAGAGTTCCGAGGTCATACCAGACTTCCGAGATAAAGGGGTTGAGACGGATGGCGCGGGAATAAGCATCGAGAGCATCCCTGTACTGGTTGATCTGGTAGTAGAGCACACCAATCGAGCACCAGAATGTTGGGTTTCGACCATCGCGGTAGACGGCCTGCTGGTACGCTTCATACGCCTTGGGGTACTTTTGCTGAGACATGTAGCATCGCCCAAGAAGGTACCAGCTCTGGGCATCGTTCTGGTCGGCCGCGACGGATTTCTCGAGGAATTCAATAGCCCTGTCTTGACTCGCGAAGGCGTTGCTCTCCTGATGGTGAAGCCAGCCGAGCTGTTGCAGAACCTTGGCATGACTGGGGTCGCGCTCTAAAACGCGCTGGTAAGCGGCTTTGGCGCTGTCGTACTGTGTGCGATAGAGTCAGTATAGCCCCGTTTTGCCGTCGACTCCGGAACTTACGTCTTTTTGCTGTTCGTGAACGTGACCAATCTGGAACAGAATGTCCTCCTCGCTCAGCGGGGACGGTGGTGATGACACGATATATTTGAAGCACTGTGTGATTGTCAGTATGCGACATCGTGTGGGAAGGGGGGCAGAATGTACCTCGAGACTAGGGCCATACTTCTGCTGCTGCTTGTAAATGATACCGAGACGGAAGTAGATCTCGTTGGCCTTTTCGAACGCAGGATCCATTTGCATGACCTGGGAGAAGGCTTCTTCGGCATGCTCAAGAGAACCGTATCTGTCGTATAGAATGCCGATGCCGTACCAGAGTCGGGGCTCCTGAGGACAAGTTAGCACGTATAGGCAGCTGTCAAGTAGCCGCAGTAGCTTACCTTGGGGTTGCGGAGATTGACGAGGGCATTCTGATACGCGCTGTATGCCTGTTGCAGGTCGTCCATCATAAGATAGCAGTGGCCTGTCTTATACATCAGCAAATCAAGAGTCTACGTTGTCGGAGGCTTGGGTGCGGCGTACCAAGACTGCCCCAAGCTTCGCCGTTGTGCGCGTCGATCTTAAGAACAGCCTGTAGGTATTCGACGGCTTTGGAGAAATGCTCGCGGGTCCGCAGGATCAAGCTAATGGCGTTCATGGCTTGAATAGACTGGGGGTTCGCTCGCAGAGCGGCCTCGTACGCGAGGATGGCCTCGTCGAGATCGCCGAGTGCTTCGCAACAGCTGCCTGTGACAACAGTCAGTCTGTGGTCATCGTCTATTACAGCCGAAGCTCTACATACCGACTTGCATCCACATGGCTTCAATAACGAAGGATGCTTGGCGCGATGGCGCAAAATTCTGGGCTTGCTGTGGAGGGCCTGGCGGCGGCGGCGGCCCAGGAGGGCCATGTTGCGCCTGCATCGCCATTGTTGGCGAAGGGTGGTGGTTTGCCATGGCAGTACTGTGCCGGGAGACGAAAATATATGTGTTGCAGATGGATGTTTGCTTGGCCAACTAAACGGTCGAGGCGGATCGATCGCGCGACGGTGACAGCAAGGCTGATGTACGTGCCGACAGCGGCGGTCGCGATACGAGCCGTGGTCTATGCTCCAGACGGAGGAGGGAGCGAGGAAGTGTCGAGGCGGCGCTGACGTGATAGGCGTCTAACAGCTTTTGACGATTCGACTTGTCGAAGCTGGCGGCTTGTGTTATGGCAAACCATGCACCAGCCAGGAGCTCCGATGAGGTCGAACGAGATGACCGCGACGATGACGGAGTAATAAACTTTGACAGCTGTCAGGAAGAATTGACCAACGGCGTGCCAGTTCCCCTTGATCCCGATGACAAAAAGGGCTGAAGAGGCACGGAGGGGGGGAAACGAACGGCGGTCGAGAAGGTCGTGATCGGTCTACAGACGAGAAGATGCGTTCCAAGCCAGGATTGAGTTGGCGACAGGAAGAAATTGGGGGGAAGCCGCGCAGCGTTCTTTGGGAGCGAAGGGGAAGAGGTGGGTTAGGTGAGTTTGCGCCGACCTCCTCCCGGTAATTCCACGGCGGGCGTTTAGGAAGTGCGGGTCTTAGGAATGGACAGGGGTCGTGGGTGTGGAGGTTGTGGCTGGGATGACGGATCCAGCGATTCCAGCCCCCCCCTTGTTCGTCTTCCGCTTGACGCTTGGTGGCCTGCCCACGTCCCGTCTTCCAATCTGGTAGGTTAGGTACATCCCACATGTACCCGTCCACAGGTCAAGCCTAGGCGTGGCCTCCCCGATTGTCAAGCGTGCCTCCACCCCCCTCCTTCCGACAAGCCTTCCAAGCCTTCAAAGCCCCTGGACAGCTGGGCTGGGGGAGCAGGGCAGCCGGCGGCGACCAACCCGCTTCGCTACGTGCGCTGGTTGGCCTTGGTACCTGCTACCTGGCCTGCCCGCCACGCCCGCATGATGCCCTTTATTTTTGCAGGACCTAGAGCTTCCAGCCCACAACAGCGGCAGGCGGCGGCGAAGAAAGTTACTATGTGTCCTGCGGATCGATGCTTTGCTTTTCTCTGACCTCATTGCGAAGAAGCCAGCCCCCCCCCCCCCCCTACCCCCTCCCCTACGAGCGCTGCAAAGTCTCCTGAGCCAAAAGCACCTCAGGTCTTTGAGATCATCCAACGGCCAAAACTCGGGGACGATGCTCATGAGCCATCCATGATGGCTTTTGTGGCCCTTGTTACGGCATGGGTTTTTTTTTGGCTTAACTCGGAGCACGACATGGAAGCAATTGTCAGACACTCGCGGGCAGCACGGCATCACGGGCAGTAAGGCCCTTCACTTTCATTCACGACACAACCATACCAGACTTGGTACAAGCCTCCTCAACAGTGTGGAGTGAGATATGAGATACAACCTCGTAACGAGGTGGAGCAGTCATGGATTTCTCCGTCTTCCCGGTCATAATAATCCCCAGCCGCCGCTTCCTTCCATTTCCTCTCCTCTGAAGTGAAGAAACCCCTAAAAAAACAGGCATCCTCGGCTCGGACGACACAAGCTACCCTACCGCGCCAGGCAGGATAAAGCTCTGTGGTACAAGCAGGGGGGTGAGCATGATTGTACTTCTAAATTACCCTACCGACCTTAACCTTAGCAAAGCATTCCGGGGCAGCAGGGCAGGCAGGGCAGAGGGTTTCGCCGCTAGACAGCTCTTGGGGAATTATCCACGTGTCCGATCCCCTCCTCACCTCACCTCCGTCGCCCCAACAGTCCCGTCAGCCGACGAGAGGGAGGGAAGTCCTTTCATTTTCTGAGATTATCGAATGAATCATCTCCTGACGCACGAATATTGATTCGGGATTGGCACTTCTCTGGGCTCTACCTACCTACTCCAACGCTGAAATTAAACTATCACATGGCAGACGGCTAGATCTAATCGGACAAAGAACAGGATGCATCGTGAGCCAACAAGGAAAGCCAAAAGAAATGGTGTCACCACATCCCAATATCGCCCTCGTGTGTAAATGTATGCTTGCGAGCCCTCCCTGGTGACGCCGACACCGCATTGCGACCGTTGCTACTTTACCATCTCGTGCCGCGCTCCGGTTCTGCGAGTGGCCTTGCCCTTCCGTCGCCTGCAACAGGGCACAGTAGCGGCACAAGCGACGACTCTCGCTTCGTGCCGTGAGGTGAGATGGGTGTCCAGAAGAGCACCCCTTGGTCGTCAAGCTGAGGGTTTGAATGAAAGTCCACACACACCACCCTCCAGCTGCCAGGGTTACTTATCAGAGGCGCCGGTGGGATGCGACACGGATGAATGATCAGAGAAACAATCTCGTCCGCCCCCAGTTGGAACCCTTCTCCGCCGGCTTCAAGTCTGTCCCGCGTTGGCCCTCCATGGTTTTTTTTTCCCTCTTTGCTCTTCGCTCATCGTGCACCCGCATGCGCCGCAACGCCGCAAGACGAAAGAGGGTGGGGGTGTGGGGATGACATATCGGAGGGGGCGTGGGAAAAGGGGGATTAAAAGGGCGGGGGAAGCATATAAGGGGCGTGGCACGCATCGGGAGAAGGGGTGGGGTGTTATGATGGGTTCTATCTTAGTGGCGCCGTGTTCATTCGCCGGCGTCCCCCAAGTGAGACGAGGTTGCTTTGCGCATATCGTTTCTTGGCGGTATGTCGCCCGTCGAGACGGAAGGATGGAGGTGACGTGCGAGCTTGGCCTGGTCGGGCAGGCTGGCAGGCTGGCAGGCTGGCAGGCGTGGCATGGCACCTGCACCTGTACCTGCGAGCTTGCGCGTGAGGGGAGGGTAGGGGAGAGGAGAGGAAGGATCCGGGTGAAAGGTGTGGTGGGCAATGCGGGTGTATGTGGGCATGCGAGCGTGATGGTGGTGTGGAGACATAGCCTACAACAAGCAGCAAGAGTAGCAGTGTAGGCAGTTGCAATTGCAAGTGCAAGTACAGGTGCAGTGGAAGCCAGCAGGCACGAAGGTGCTGCAGGTCGCGATGGTGCAGGAGCAGCGGCAGCCCAGGAGCCCCAGCAGCAGAAGCAGGAGCCGGGGGCAAGGGCCCGCCCGCCAGGCGAATGTACTTCATCGAGCTACCAGGCGCCAGCTGACTGCGCGAGGCAGACAGATACAAGTATACTCCAACGGACGAATTTGGACCGTTGAATGGTTATGGGAGCGGGGGACAACAGGCTGACACCTCGAGCCATCCATTCGTTCGAAAGACGAAGTACCTGGCTTACGGGATCCAGCTAGGTTTCCCCTGATGGACTGATCCGGGATCCAGGCTGATTGCGCGTGGACCAGTCAATCCATCGTCAGGATGAACCATGATGCGTCCGACAGCCACTGGCCGGCACCAGACGGCGCCCATTTCCTTTCGAGATTCCCCAGCCTACACCACGCCCATTTTGGAGATGGTCGCCTCCTTGTGCCGCCGCAGTCAGAACACAGCACAGTATTATGGGTTCGTCTTGTCGTCCGAAGAGGACCCGCTGCGTCACAGTTCAGTCGAAACGGAGACGATGCACGGGCTTGCTGTCGAGATCGAAGCCAACCAAGAAGGCAAAGGCAAATCAGAATCTTTCCATTGTCGTCGGCACGGAGGCATCGCTGCTGGAATTGAGGCGAACAGGCGGCACACCAATCGCAACTGGGAATACAGGGCAGCACTGATCGAACATCTTCTGCAGCTTACGTGCAAAGAGTCCCCGAGGTACAGTCGCACCGATGACCGATTTCGTTTGCTCGTGCGAACGGGTACAAACCTGGGTTCGGGGCCTTGGGGGGCGAGTGGGCATGTGTAGGTTGGGGGGAGGAGAGGGTTAAACGGACCCAGGAGACCGGCCCTACCTAACCGCCCGGGAACCAGGCGCGCAGATCGACGAGGCGACCGAATGAGACGGATGGCTGGGGCAACGAGCACGCCTAAAGAGAGAGACACACTTCATGCCACTCAACCATCTCCAGCTGCCGAGCTGCTTGGCTCCCGACAAATCTGGCGACCTGACGATGAGACGATGGCCTTGCGCATCTCTGATGTATGCAGCCGGCAGGTGAAAGGCTACTCCCGTCCACCTGCCCCCCGACCATTCCCCTCGTCTCCTGTAAGACCAATGTGTCCCGTCCTTACCGTCGTCCATAACCCGCACCACACGGCGTACCGAACCAAGCGTACCTTTACATGACCTCACGTTGTGGAATGCGACAGCAGCGGGATCTACTTGCACCAGCACTCAGCACACACGCAGGGCACGGAGTGGTCCAAACAAGGCAAGGGAAAAGCAGCCGCCAATGAGACAGACATTTCATCCGCCCTCGCTCGCCTGAGTCAAGTCACGCCTACCGGGTGGCCCGCCTAATCCACTGGTCTCACTAATTAACCGCCTTAACAGGAACGCAAGCCACAACAAGTCGACGCCACGTCCGCCCACACCTCGGGCACATCCCTCACGTCCGAATGAGATCGTCCCGCAGAAAACAAATGGAAGGTCAACCCCCCTCCAAAACCCACACACCCCCTACCTGCCGAGCTTGAGGTAGGCCAAGAGCCCCAGCTCAGGCCACCAGGGGCCCGGCCTCGACCTCGGCGTGCCAAGCCAGTCCGCGCAAGGGCTGCGCTCTGCCGTCCAACGTCACGTTTCGCGTCAGCAGCCGTCCGCGTCATTGGCTGCCACCTCCTAAGGCTAAGGCTTGCTGGTGGCTGCTTTCGGTACAATGACATGTTTGCTGAAATGGCAGCCTGGCCTCCCTTTTTAATAGCACACCGCGGAAATACCGTCAGCCCGTTTCCAAGCGTCGCTGGTGGGCTGGAGTGGTTCGACGCTTATGTTCTAATATTTGACTTCGGATCCAAAGACCTGGGGGCTATTGTCAAGCTTCGGTCGTCCATATTGTGGCTTTAGGGCGCGTGGTGTTGAGACAAAGCGTCCGATGAATGTCTCGACTACATTCCATGAGGCAAATCAATGGGGATCCCCTCTTTGCAGGAGGCATGTTGGAGACCACTTTTTCGGCGAGGTGCTCGGCTTGACAGCATCGTCTGCTTCCGTCCTCTACCTATGGTCGCGTTGACATTGGCGGTTGCACTGCTGATTCGGGCTGGGTCGTGATCTGCAATGATCAAACGGTCAGACGGTCACCGTCGATTGTAACTCGAATGTTTGTAGGATTCTCACAGTAGCACATCACGACAATCCCGAGCGGAGCAAGACGATCAGCACTGGCAATGCTACCATTTAACAGTTGCTAGAATACTATAATTCGCGCCGAGCCGCAGTCGTGTCGTGTCTCTGCCCGTGCCATTCATCCACCCATTACATACAGGTATCTTCCTTGTACGCCAGTGCAAAACCATACTAAAGCCTATTCTCCTACAAGAAAGGGAGGAAGGAAAAGCACATCTTGTCTTTCCATTGAACGTCTTTCCGCTCGTAATAAACCAATCCTCTAAATACCGGCTAACCAAGCACCCTACGGCCCATTCTTGTGATCTGTTTCTTGATCGGGGGTATAGTTCGTTTCGCCCAGCATCGCCGCCGGCTGCGAAGTCATGGCCGTCTGCGTGTTGGGTTGCGGCTGACTCTGCACCGTGGGACCCGTCGGCTGAGCGGGCGCCGCCGCCGCAGCAGAGGAAGAGGAGGACTGCTGCTGCGCGGCGTGCAGGCGCTGGTCGAGCGTCTTGAGGGCCAGGGCACGCCTCCTCTCGGCCTCTGCACGGGCGCCCCCGGGTCCGCCGCGCTGGATGAAGCTACCGCCGCTCCCACCTCGGGCGGCGGAGACGTTGTCCTGAGAGAAAGGGGTGCAGACGCGCATGGCGACGAGGACCTCGAAGATCTGGTTCGCGGCGGCAGCGACAAGGGGCTTCGCGGGGCCGGGAAAGAATTCGGCGAAGGCAAAGGTCTCGCTGGCATCGCCGCGGAGGCCGGTGGACTGGGATGCGTCGAGGTCGGGGAAGACGGTCTTGTAGAAGCGGAGGTAGGTCCAGCTGACGAGGAAGCCGAACACGGCGAGGAGGAAGGAGGCTGCGGACATAAGGGTCATGGAGAGTAGGGTGATGATGCCGATATAAATGAGGGGAAAGCGCGGGACTCGCAGGGAGAGGATGCCGCGGAAGAGTGTGACGGTGTGGGCGGGTACGAGCTGGCTGAAGGCAACGAGGAAGGCGATCTGCACGGGGATGGTGCCGGCGATGGTCATGAGGCTGGAGGAGAGATATTAGCTTGGTCATATATAAAGCGGCATACGATGCGACTTACGTCCACCTCTCGTTGCGAGTCAAAGTAAAGAAAATCATGGAGACCAGGAAAGTCAGGACGTTGGGCACCAGCGACGAGACGAGCAGGAACTTGGCCAGTTCCGCTGACGACCAGGCTCGCTCAAGATACCTTCCTCCATAGTAGAGAGTGGCTCCGGCGGCGGAGAATGTGAAGACGTTGCTCTCAACGAGCGTTGTGGACACAAAGGTCCACGGGTAGATCAAGGAAAGCTGAGGAATAAGCGTGAGGTAGGGGATGACGATTTCAGAATTGGCGGTCCACTGGCGATACCGGATCGCGGCGCTGAGGAACGATTGTATCGCCAACGCTCCGAGAGCGACGCGCGTGACGGGCGGGATGTTTATTCGTGGCGGCATGACGGTTGATGTGATGTGGTCAGGGGCTGGCGGTGCGATGCGGTCGGTTTTCGAAACAAGGGTGTAATGGCTGATATCACGAGCTGCGCGCGACGTGGTGTTCTGTCTGGCAAGGGACCACCAAACTTCTAGGCAGACCCGTTATTTCGCATCCCTGTGCTGACGTAACAAGCGCAAATAGGGTACCACTCAAGCCACTCTCTCAACCCTGGTATGCGAAATGGGAACAGAACAAGTCTTGTCGGAAAATCTTTGGCAAACTTTTGAGTTAGTATAATCACACGTCAGGCACCTTCATCTTATTCACGAAATACCATCTCTGCGGTCACCTAGGGCCGCAGACATTTGGACCACTCAACTGTCTAGCCACCAAAGCGAGTCGAAGAGGCCAAGGAGAATTCTCGCTCAGGTTTACGTCAGCCATGAATATACGAGCCTAGAATGGTCCCGACGGAAGATCATTGTTGCGCAGCCGATGAACACGTCTAGGCCACCTCAGGCCATCTGGAACCCCCGAGTGCCGAGCTGACGCACGGAGCACAAACATCTCAAAACCTCAGGCTTGGTGCCCCCGACCCTCCGATGTTTTTACGGCTACGCCCGCCCGTGCCCTACTCACGTACCCTGGTGGCATTGACAACCTACGATCCCTGCCAGTTCTGCGCAGCAATCAACCAGAGTATGTTGTTTTTGGATCGCCCTTCAACGAGCGAACCTACTCTGGACGACAACTCTCAAGATCCTCGACTTGAGGACCTGCGAAGTAGGCCAACATCAATGCGCAGAATGTCGACATGACCCAGCTGTCGCGCGGGTTTTGTGCCGCACCCTGCCATTCGACGGACACCTGCGCCGTCGTGTGGAGGTGGAGAACGGATCCCCTTCATCTGACGCTCGGGTTTGGGTACTGGGTGGTAAACACGAAACGGGTAGATCTCGTGGCTCTATCCCTGCAGGGCGCCAGGCGCCCAATTGCTGTTCTTTTCGGTCGAACACCAAACCCCCAGCAGCCGCCAGCAGCAAGCCGAGAAGAGGGGGACCGCCCCCCCCCCCTAAGAAAACCCGGCCAGCCAACAGCGGTCGACTCGCCGCCAGTCATCACCAGCCAGACTAGCCAATAGTGGGTGTTCATCATCATGCCCAGTTCGTCAAAGCCTTAATAATGATGTCTGTGATCAAAAATGAAAGTGTGGCCTTTGGAATCGGAGAGCCCAGCCGACAATCGACCACGTCATTTTCACAAGCTAGAAGACTGTCAACGGTATGCAAAGGGTACACGGGCGGTGGGAAGTTGACCAGCTTTTGCAAGTTACGGGCCAGGCAGGCCAGCCCCAAACAAGACAAGACAGAACAGACAGGATCGACGCCAGTGGCACTTCGGCCGAGGCATTTGTGAGTCGTCCCAGCTCGCAAGGTCGGCCAGCAAGTATTGAAATAGAAAAGTCGCACCGCTGGTCCTGCTTGGCTTTAAAACGGGGGGACGAACGTGCCCTTTCATCAGTGGTTGCAGGTCACGCAGTCACGGGCCATGGAGAAGGCGATGGGGTGGGCAGGGGTGTCGCAAGGGGAGGGGGGGCTGAAGAAAGCCCCGGCTCTGGTCAAGATCGAAGCCTCGAATGTCTTGTCACCCATGGCACATCCTTGTCCATGGGATGATAGCCTGAGCAATGCAATCCCTCCTTGTCGAGGCAGCGAGGCCACCACCGGTTCCCGCCCCGGCCGCTGGCGTGGGAAATCTTCCCCCTTCAGTGCAGTGCCACGTACGATGCATCTTGACTCGTTCACTTTGCCCATCTGTCCGGCGCCTTCAATGGAGGGGGTGCCGATGGATGAAAGACGGACTGAAGACTTTGTGCGGATCATGAGACCCTCTTCTGCCTGTCGGAGCCTTCGCAGGCGAGCCACTAGAGGATCTTGAGGGTTTAGTGTTCCCGCCTGCACCGTGGCGATTGTCGAGTACCTCTTTTAAGGTGTTGGGCTGGAGGAATTCAGGTACCTCGCCTTACGATACGATACGATGGGTGAGATGGTGTGTCCATGTCGAGCGTTGACCTGCAGCGCCCCCTTCGGCATTAGCTCGCGATGCCATGGATGCCAACAACGTCTCTTCACCCCCTCTTCATGAGACAAATGGACGAATGACCCCATAAACCAGAAGAACACAAAATTCTCGCGATGACTGGCCCACGAGCGATCTAGGGCTTTAAAGTACGGCATACGATGGTTTGTCTTCGATGAGATCCCCTCCCCCCCCCCCCCCCCCGGTCTCAGATTTTGCAGGCTATCGCATGCATTGCATGTTGAAGCGAGACCGGGGCGCAGAACGGCCCAGCGCAGCGAACCTCGAGCGGTGCGATTTGGTGGGCGTCAGAGTGCGAGAAGGTTAGGTAATCAGTCAACCCAGGTCGAATGAGCTGGGTCCGAGGTACATTTACCTTGCCGTGTCTTGCCTGTCATGGGCTCCACTGATGGTAATGTTTGTGATCTCCCCTTTTGATGAACACCATCGGTGGGACTGTAGTTGAAGCGGCGGATGAAATAGCATTTGGGAATGCGTTGTTGACGATGCATTTGTTTCAGGGTCTCTCACAGCGGATAGTCGTAGACAGCATCAAACTTGATGGCATTCGTGCAACCATGCAAAGACGTCAGGCACCGCGTCACGATACGTCGGAGGAGATCGCTGCTACTTGGCACCTAGGCTGGTACCTAGGTACCTGGACCTCGAATTGGCAGGGGTCCCATTCCCCTCTCCCTTCCCTTCCCTCCCCCTTCCCATCCATCACATCACTTCCCTGCCCTGGGCTTCTTCGCTTCCCCCCTACCGCTTCCCCTTCCTTGGCCCTATTCTCCGCTGCAGCGCGCCAGTCCAGCGGCTGCCAGTGCCTGATACCGCTGCTGCCACTGCTGCCACCGCTGCCACTCACTGCCAGCCCGTCTCCTTAGCGCCGGCTGGTGCTCTGCACTGCCAATTCCAGGACCCAGTGAAGCCAGACGCCAGACAGGCCCAGTCCACTCGGCTCCGTCTGGCTTCTTTCTGCTGGCCTTCTCCCGTTCCTCATCTTCAAATCTCCCCGTCCGTTCCCTCGAAAACCTCAACTCATCGCCCATCCCGATTGCCCGCCTCTGCAGCCGGCCAGCCCGACGTCAAACGACTCCCACGCGTCTCCCATTGTCGAATCCGCCCATTCCGCCGCGCATCGCGGTGCACGCCCTGTCATGATGAAGGAATACCTCGACTCCGATAGAGTGAACTACTTGGTTTGGAGGTAAGCCCAGGGCCACCACTCCTCTCTCTCCGCCTCCGCCTCATCCAGTTTTGCGTCTCACCTCACCCACGGAATCCTCAAACCGCGAGGCCGCAGACCAGACCTGCCAACCCCTTTCGCGCAACGTTCAAGAGAGAGGGTCGACTTTAGAGACCACGATTGCTGACTAGTGTGTATTCTTTGCGCGCAACAGATACCTACTCGAAGGCAGTACGTTGATGCGTCTTCTCGCCTCGCCCCCCTTCACCCTGCCGCTCATGGTTCACTGACCCTCCCCTCGCAGATTATCGAGAGACGGCAGCCAAGTTCCAGAAGGAGTGGCATGCCGAACCTCATCGCCACTTCGAGTTCGCGCGCCACATAAAGAGCCATGCCCTCGTCTCCGTTGTCAACAAAGGCCTTTGCTACCATGCCCTCGAGCGGGAGCATGTTCGCAAATCGGTGAGTCCACACCCCCAACCCAACCCACGCGCCCCACAATCACAGATCACAATCACGAACCCTCTTCTCTGGGCACCACATCACACTGCAACCACAGCATTACTCGTCGCGCCGCCTGGATTCATCATTCGCCGTCATGGGGCCGACTGACATTTCGCGCAGACATCTCCTGTCGCACCGGTTGCGCCCATTGAGGCCCTGCCCATGGGCATTTTTGGTCCTCTGACCGTCCAAGCTCTGGTACCACAGAAAGTCGAGGAGGACGAGGAGGACGCTGATGGCGATGCCGATGCTGACGCTGATGGCGATGCCGACGTTGATGCCGAAGCCGACGCCGATGTTGACGCTGATGGTGATGCCGACGGCGACGCTGAGATGGGAGAGGTCGAGAATTTGCGAAAACGCCAGCTCGACAATCGCACGCATCACCAGCATCAAATGAATGGCTCACCAGCCAAGCGCCCTCGACTCATCAGCAATGGGTACGAGAATGGAGTGGATGCAGCCACAGACCCCATGGAGCTAGACAACCACAACCATCAACCAACCCCGGCCGACCACAACAACAATCACGCTTATCCCTCGCCCCTCGAGGGCGAACAGGCCCCTTCACCAATCCCCCACACCGACGGCCCCGAGCAGGGCACGCAGGTCGACAAGGTCGAAGAACTTGCGCCCGAGACGACATTTTTGCGACTGATGCCAGACGACCTTTCCAACGGCACCGGCTCCGCGTCGCCCTCGTCGTCACCCATGCGGGCTCGAGCTGTAGCTGGAGAAAACGCACCCGTCCTGTTAAGCTGCGAGTGGAGCCCCAAGGACCCATCAATCTTGGCGGCTGCTGGAACCGATGCGCTAGCCCGCGTTTGGACAGTCTCGCGTGCCGCCACATCTTCCGAATCTGAATCTGACGCCAACGACCTCCATCACGTGAACGGCGTCAATCGCCCTTACCTCAGCCTTGTCGATAATGCGACGCCGCGCAGCGCAACGGTCAGCCAGATTGCGTGGAACTCTGTGGGATCAGCCATCGCTGTGGCTGTAGATCATGAGGGCAAGACCTCGGTTCACGTTCGGGGAACTGATGGCTCACAGCTCGGCAAGTTTGATGTCACCGAATCGCCTGTCATCAAGCTTCGATGGAATCCCACCGACACGGCCCTGTTGGGTATTGCGCCTGAGAATGGCGGCGCTCTCATCTCAGTCTATCAGCCATTGGCCTCGACCACACTGACGTACTTTTTGCCGGATCACGATATCGACAACTGGCCCCTCGACGCTGCATGGACCAGCGCGTCGACTTTCTTATTGTGCGGAGGACAAGTCCTAGTTTCACTCCGATGTACTGATACGGCCATTGTCGTGGACAAGAAGATTGAGACGCAACCGAACGATAACTTCTCACAAGTACAGTTCGATGCGAGGTCGAACCTTGCCGCTACAGCAAGCGCCAGTGGCGTGCTTGATGTAAGTTCAGGGCCGATGCACACGAACGTCTCTTGAATTCAGTTCTGACACGGAAATAGCTCTGGAACGAGGCCGGTGAGCGCCACTCTATCTCTGCGCACTCGGGCGCCATCACAGCCTTGCAATGGCAGCCAGTGCCCGAGGACTCACACGTACCCGACGACGAGCGGCTAATTGCATCTGGCGGAGACGACTGTGCGATTCTCATCTGGAACGCACGGAGACCGGACCAGAAGGCTAAGTGCTTCCTTACAATGGACTCGCCCATAGTCAGGCTGGCCTTTACACCCGACGGCGCATTCATTGCGGGCGCGACAGCTGGCAGGATTTTGATCTGGAAGGTTGGTGACACGTCGATTCCGCGAGCCAGCTGGAGCCGGACGCCGCATCTTGGGTGGCTCAGCCCGAAAACAGCGACCGAGTCGGAGGACGAGGATGAGCACTGCCTCGGCTGGGACTGTGAAGGCCGACGACTTGCATACGGCGCCAACAGCAGGGTGAGTAAATGTCTTAGACGGGTGGCCCTGGGATCAGATTGCTAACGAGCTCCGACAGCTTGCCGTAATCAACTTTCGAAGGTAGCATGAGCATGCCGCTCGTCAATGGTCCCCCTCACCAAACGAAGTCGAGCTGAGCAGAACGAGTCGGAAGGGCATAGCGGCCCATAACATGCTTCCAGAAGTTTGCCACTGAACCGCACAGGAGGAATTGCTCGGGAAGCAATGACTTCTACGGCGGAGGAGCTTGGACGACGCAGCTGCCATTTTCGCCACCGCGGATAGATCGGGCACGATCTAAAATGTTCCCACGGGAAGTGTTGGAAAAAAAGGCCGGGGGTGAAGATTCGTCGACGCTCATCCAGAGTCCGGCGCACGATAGAGATGCGACTGCATTTATTTACTTTCGTTTTGTAGCGAGGCATGCGCTGGATTTGAGTAGCTCTACGGGTGCATTTCTGGGCGCCAGGGGGTTAAAGGCAGGAGGACAGAGGGGAACACCTCGACGGTTTGGCTCGTTTCTTGAGCGGGCGCTGTATAGTAAGGGATTGGGTGTTGGGGGTGCGATGTATACCACTGGGAGGAGTGCTGATGCAACAATCTACTGTACATGCGCGCTCTCCGTGTTCTATAAAGCAATTGTGTCACGACTGCATGTTGCAAGCATGACCGTTGTCTGTTTGCAAGCAAGGTCGCATGGCGACTGTGACTGTGGACGATAAGTGAGATTGTTGAGGGGGGTTTCGTCCGAATTGACGTATCACAAAGCCAGCAGTGCTACCCCGCAATGGCCCTGTTGACTCGTCTCATGGCCCGCCTCACAACGGCTTTGTCCTCGACGCCGCGGCCACAAGCTTATTGTTGTATTCGACTGTTGACCCAGAATGTCATACTATCTTCTCGAAAGACAACTCAATCATTATTTTATCTGGAGCATTTGCATCGCGAGAACCGCTGTGGCGACATATCCTCGTTGAGGCGGTGAACCGTCATAGCTTATCACTCCTGCATCAAGCCCGCATCAAGCAAACTCCCACTTGAACAAAACTGATTGCCTGACCAGGCGAGAGCGCCCCGACCTACTGGACAACAGTTAGCCTTACCATTTTCACCGACTTGATAATCATCACTGCCTCGGGGGCCATTGTGGTCCATATCATTCACTGTTGCCTACAAGACTCCTCCTTCCTCGTTCGATCAACCATCATCTCGCGACCCCCTTTCCCCCCAAAACCAACCAAAACCACAGAGCCCGTGAGAGCATCGTCACCACCACCCAACAATGTCCTCAACACCCTACGGATCCTCCACCCCCTCTCAAACCCCCCGTCCACCCCCCTACTACGCATCGACAAACCACACATCCTCCCCCCATCCCCGCAACCGCCCGTCACCGACCCCGTCCTTCACCCCCACGATGCGCGACCGTCAGGCCCGCGGCAAGGACCCCTTCGGCGCATCCAGCAAAGACCCCTTCGCGACCGGCGACTTGCATCACCGCCAGGGCACGGCAAGCGGCGGCGGGGCCTCAAGGCGCCATTCTGGCTCGGACGGCTCGGACGGCGACGACACGGGGTTCATTGGCGGCGGCGGCGCCAGCGACCGGCTGAGGGGGGAGACGTTCGAAGCGTTTCGGAGACGGGAGTGGGCTAGGGATGTGCTGGAGAGTCCTGAGATGTTGATGTGGTATGCTTCTAGTCGGGAGGACGTGAGTTCCCCCCCCCCCTTCTTTTCATCCTTTTATCCTCTTCACTCCCCTCGACTTAAACCCATAGAGCCTCGGTGGAAATGGCGACTAACGTTTCGCAGAGCATCCCCGGCACGCGCCTATTCTTCACCCGCGTCCTGTGTGGCTTCGAGGAGGGCCATGTCCCGCCACAGGAGGCGACGCAGCGTAAGAGCTCTGCCTCCGGCTCCGGAAGGTCTCATGGGCACAAGCGTCGTTGATCATAGGATGGTTTGAATGGCATGAGGCCAGTACAGGGATATCAGACCCTTTTCGTTCGGCCGTCGAACATAATCTTGCTTTCAGGAACAGCAACGGGATCACAGCACCAATATCACAAGAAACGTGGAAAAGAGTGAATGCTCTGACGTCGTCATGTTCATGCCGGTCCAGACGAGACCAGCCAGCTGACCCTAACCTATGTGCCGTACCACGCACCTCCAAAGAGCGCGTCATAGGCCCACCGGATGCTCTATCAAGTGTGATCCATTCGGCCCCTTCTGTATATATGCCCGTCCTGCTGCTAAATGATGGATATCCAGTGTGGCATGCGGTGATGCTCACTCTAACTCGAGTCGCTCCCCCAACAATTCCCGTATCTGTGTGGCCGTTCGTCTCGGTGACGAGTAAAAACAAAAGAAAGAACGCCAGCCTACGCCGCCCAATGCAAATGCTAATATAAGTTTCGACACCCGTCGTCTCTACGCATATCTCATGCTCATAGTCCGGCTCCTCTGCGGATGCCACTGGCCCGGGTAAGGCTGCTGGCCCGGGTAAGGCTGCTGGCCCGCGTAAGGCTGCTGGCCCGCGTTGCCTTGCCCCTGGTAACCGTTGTACGCCTCACTCGGATGTGGCACGTTATTCAAGCTGTGATTCGACGGCGACTGTTGCTGCTGCCGTTGTGGTGTGGGCACCGGGGCAACGTTTGAGGCATTCCAGGCTCCGCCATAGCTGTTCCACGTGTTCATCGGAGGGGGTGTCGGAGGTAGCTTTGAGGCGTTCTTCCTGTGTCTCCTTTTCTTGCATGCTGAAGATATGCAGCACCAGAGAATCGCAAGGACGAGAAGGCCACCAACCGAAGCTCCGACGGGGATCAGAATGTTCTGATGCGTCTGGAACCAAGCCAGAACGTCGTTGGTGAACGATGCGTCCCGGCACACGCCATTACGACACGACCCGCCGCTCTCGCACGGAGTTCCATCAAGATAGTTCTGGTTCATGAGCCGACAGTCCTGTGTCTGGAAAACGTTGGGCGATCGGCAGGAGAGCATGCAGCCGCTCTCACAGGATGTCGTCTGGTTATTGGTGTCGCGGGAGCCAACTGCCGCCTGGCATTGTTGGTCTCGCGACGTGCACTGGCCCGAAGCACATTGCAGGTTGTCGCCGTCAGCGCCGCAAGAGTCGCCGTCGTTCCTGTGGATGTCGCTGGGGCAGACCGAGGAATCGCCAGGGCATGTCTCCTGCGGATCGCAAAGACCAGTACTCTCACGACAGACACTGCCCTGTGACGCGAAGCGGCACTGATCCGTACAGCAGTCCTCGTTGGCAGGATCACACTGCGAATTGGTTGTGAAGCGACAAGTTGCAGCGTCGCAGCACGGGTTATCGCCACAAGTCTCCTCGCCACCACAGTCGCACTCTTCCCCTGATTCGACAATGCCGTTGCCACACTGGCTTCCAGTAATAGTCTCGACGTCCCGGTTGTTGGCCAAGCACTCTGATCGTACGGCATTGCGATACAAGGCGGAGCAGACGTTGCCGATGGAACAAGGTGAGAAATTCTGGATCTGGTTCCCGGTAGAGGGGTTCATAATGAAGCGCGCTGCTGCGTCACATGTGTCCGCGCTCAGAGGGCAGCACCTCTGCATCTGGCTGTCGCTGCTAGCACAGAGCTGATCGTCGCAGTCGTGAACGGCACCAAACGTGTGGCCGGCTTCGTGTGCAAACACTTGCCACTCACTATCAGTCCTGATGACAACATTGGCAGCAGCGACGGTCTCGTTAGAACCGTCGCTCCCGGCTGTGGTCTGCGACCCCGGGACGCACACCTGGCCGAGCCAAGCCAAGCCAACAGCAGAGTTGGTATTACAGGTGCTGAGCAGAGTCCAGAAGGCATTAGCATCATTCGACCGGCCCCGCCACTCTGAGAAAAGGTTCAGACGATCGCTGATGCGAAGATTGCTACTGCATCCGACATTCCATGGGGCGAGATCGCTGGAAGAACCCGGGCAGTCGCGATCGCTGATCGTCAGGTTTTGAATGCCCAGCGATATGTTGAAGCTGCTCTCGTAGACCTCGGAGGCCGAGTTGACCAGGTCGATGATGTTCTGGCGAACAGCCTGGGTATCGTTGAAGTCGGCAGTATACGTACAATCCGTGGCGATGCCGACCAAGGCAATTTTGCGAACATCAGGACAACCTTGAGTCGAGCCAATGGTGGCGACAAGATTTTGACCCGCACCGTTGTTACCCGTCTGGCCGGGATCGATCTGTCGTCCGAATAATGAAGCTGGGGAAACGGCCCGCAGGGCGACGTCCTCGAAGGCGTTGGGGTTGTATTTAGCATTGTAATCGAGCGACTGCGACTCGCAGTTGGTGCGGCCTGCGGTATCCCGCTTCAGGTCCTGAGGATCGAAGTAGTAGCTCATCACATCCGAATCCCTCCACACCACCATGTATTCCTCTGGGTCCGCGTTCGTATCGGGCGATGGGTCCTCTGATCTTTTGAGACGCTGGTAGTTGTTTCCAGTCATGATGTGATGGTGATCGCCATCGATTCGAAATGCGCCTTGGAAGACGGGGTTCTTGCCATCCCGATGCACCGTAATCCGTGCCCAACCAACTTTACTCCATTCTGATCGACCATCGCGATGGATGAAGGCAGTGCCGCGGAAGACCTTGTGGTCATGGCGGTTGATGCGTTGTGTCTCTCGAATCGAGCCATCTGCTCCAATATAGTTGACGTGCATGTCATCGTGGAGGATATCGTGATTCGGTTCCAACGCAAGGCGTATTTGTTGCTGAGTATCTTGTAGAGTGAAGGTCAAGTCGAAGGAGGAGTGATACTGGCACCGTTTTGTCGGCGTATTCAGGGAGGGGGACTCAAGCAAGTGGATGGCTTTCAGAGGGTTTCGCTGTGCGGAATGTGCTGTTCAGAAGGAGAGTGCATGGTCAGCAGGTTGTTATATCTCCATTTGATGCAAGCTTTGAGAACTACGAACCGACAGCATCCTGTATCAGAGAAGCGACACCGATTGCACTGGTGAAGAGGGCCCGTAAGCTAACCATAGTGGTTGAAGCGGTAGGCACAAATAGGGTGGCGGATGTTCCCTGACACGGGATGGGGGCGTGATGAAGGTTATTGCATCCGTCGAGGCGTGTTGTATAAATCGCCGAGAGTCGTGGACGAGAAGCAAAGGGTGGTGATGACGACCTTTGACGGTTCGAAGGGGAGTTCGGAGGCGGAGGTCGTCGCGGGAGACGTTCGTCAAAGGGTTTTGAAGGGGTCTGTCTGAGTGGGCGAATGTAGGGATGGATGTTGGGTCTGGATATATGTCCCAAGGGTCAGGCTTGGATTTGTCAATCGGTAGTGGCGTGGGGAATATTAGGTGAAGTTGGAAGAGAGTTAGGAAGTTTCTCGTCAACGAGGAGAGTGCACGGAAGCCACAGACGAAAGGTCACAACGGAACGGGGATGGCAGATGGGAAAGAGACACCGGGAGGAGCAGTAGACGTGGAGATGGAGGCGGAGCAGGCCAGGGGACAGGTGCGAGGTACTAAATTTACGAGTACGCAAGCACCCAAGACTTGGGTACCGCGCTAGCGCCCCCTGTGCCTTACACCCATGTCGCCCCCGACGCCCCTCCCCAAGCCCCTGCACAACACTGACAGTGGGAAAGCGCCCCTCCAAGGCCCCTGCCAGCCAGTTGGGGATCAGTTTCACGTTAGCTCCGAACAGCCAAGATGGCTCGTCCTCGTTGACTCGTCACCACCACTGCACCTTGCCCTCTTCGCTGCTTGGCCTCCAAGGCCTGCTGCTTATTCACGCGGTAGTCGTCAGCGTCACCCCAAGACAGTCCAGCAGACCGTAGCATTTGCGGAGACTTGGGCGAGTCCGAGCCGACACCTCCTCTGTCTCTCGCCATCTTGTGACCCTCTTTTCCCATCAGCCGATGACGGGCAAAAGAGCGATTGGGCATGGCAACCTGGCTTCGCCTTCACGACCGTCAATCTCACCAAGAGTCGACATTCCTCCAGCACCGCCTGGCTCCCAGCTGTACGGGATCTTGACGACCCTGACTATCAATCAGAAGCCCATACGTCTGGCACACGACGGGCATGGCCACCCCAGGCTCCAATAACCCAGCGCGTGGAGCCGCCCACTGAAAGGCTGAGCCTCCACTGGTCAGTCGCCCCCAACGCCCAAGCGGCTCTGACATCCGAGACGGGGCTGAAGCAAAGAGGACTGTCGACGCCGACACTCCCGAAATCCATTTGGACGGGGCTTTTCTCCTCACAGACCACATCCCGTCAACCCAACAGGGCCATCCCACTACATTAGCGGCGAACTATTTTCTCAGGGCGCCGTGATCGATGCCGTGTTACCCTGTCCGACGCCTGGTGACAGGCGTCCCATCCACAGCAGGACCCTCTCCGAATCCCCGCTAAGAAGACTGGCACCAAATGCAGCAAACAGCTCCTTCGGTTGCACCTGTTCTCGTAGCTTTGATCCCCCCTCGTTGAGCCTTTCGGACCCAACAGATCGCCAACGACAGACGATCCTCTTTGGCTACTACCATGTGCAACGAACGGGTTCACAACAGATGGTTTTCCACGTGGATTTGCACTTCACACAAATGTGCAGTCCGAGGCTGGTCAAATCAATACTCAATACGAGGCGACACGAGAGCCGTGGAGGAATTGCTCACGAGTACTCCCCTGCCAGATGGGATCTCGGCATGCGCGCCCACTTTGATCTGGTCAAGACACAATTTCGTTGGCTGATGCGATGGCTACCTAGTCTCCAGAGCGACGGAGACAGATCAATTACGAATCTGCGTGACTCGCTACTGCAACGCTGTATCTATCAGATGGCACCAATTGTAGATCATCCTCGTGGTCGGTGCTGTTCTTCGTCTGCTCCCTAACTCCGGGGACGACCGAGCCAATGAAAGACGCATGTCTTCAACGATGATCCGCAGCAGGCCACAAATCTACGAGTTGATCTCACACGACAAGTTATTGATGCAACGCGGATATAATGTCTGGACGGCTTGCACAGCCTTGCGCTACACTTGACTGTCGACTTGGCTCCCGTCAGCGAGTCCCTTCACAGTCCCAGTGATGATGCGCTGATCCAAGAACAGTCACGATTTGAAGGGATACAGCTGACGTCTGCATTCCAGCCACGCGCAGGATCCACGTGGTGTTCTAAAAGTCGGCGAACGCCCTCCCCATGCGACGACCAAGACCGGATGGAGGATGACGACGACTCTCAGCCATCGTCTTACTTCCCCACCCACCCTTTCGGACTTAGCGACCAGCATTCAACGCCCAATTGACAACCTTTCCTCCTAAGTCTGTCAGAGTCCTCATAGTGGCACTGCGACTGAAAGCTAAGCTTCCGAATTTTCCAGTTGGTGCTGGCTCGCGCTAATCTTGACGACAACCTTCTAGACCGAGATTGTCATTTTGGTTTGGATTATCTTGTCTCAGGAACAAGCATGAATTCTGTTAACGTGCGTGGACATCACCGCCCTGGGTAATCACTTGTTCCGCTGGGAACCTCCCAAACTTGATCAAGTCGACAAGTGTTTCGATGTACACTGCTTACGGAAAGCCAAGAATAGGTACGCGATTTTGCATGAGCTAGGTCTGACCTTGAACCTGATGCTGCCTCATATGATCAGCACAAAACTGCTCCCCGCATCTTCATCTCGAGTTTTAAGGCTTCAAACGCGCACGCGCTACGATGAGACTGCACAAGGCATGCTTGCAGACAGACACTAATAACTGACTGTGATTACAACCAACCCCAGGAGGGTATGGCCTGTTAAGATCTCTCGAGAAAAATCCACCGCCGAACCGGGAGTCGCCGTGGTGTTTGATCGGTAATCCGGTGATCTTCGCAGCTTAAAATCATCAGACGCCAAGTTTTCAGACGAAGGCAAGTCGAGGCGCAGCAGGCACCTGGGTTTCCCCCTGTTTCGGTCCATTGTTTTGACTATCATTGCTGCTGAGAATTGGCCGTTCGGGTTTGTGGTCGGCATTGAACAAACATCTCCGTCGGTCTGCTGCCGATATGCAGTGAATATGGGGATGCCGCGTGGCGTGGCTGTGTTGAGGGTGTTTATCAGCCTGCAGCAAAAGGACCGATCTCCTTCCCATCAGATGTGATTGTCCAACGCCAACGCTCGGAGTTAAAAGTGTATGACTCGAGATACTGCTGATGGCGCTGATGGCGACGATTGAGATAATTACCAACCTTTGATGCCCATCTGGAGGCCTCTTGGGCAAGTCCACGTCATACTTTCAATTCCCATAGAAATTGAAGATTCTAAATTTAATATATTGTTTTTCTGACTTTGAGCCATTTGTTTGTTTGTATTTATTTAAAGTACTATTTATCAAATAGTATTACTTAGCAGAATAAAAATGTAAGTTTATAAAGAAATTTTTAAGAATTAATAAAAATAATTACTAATTATTAAAAAAGTATAAATGTAAATATTTACAAAAATACAAGGTTTATATTAGTATTACTAAAATACTGATATTTGTATAAAAACCATTCAGATTATTGCGGTTCGAACGCAACTCTTCTCCTACCTAAAAGGAGCGCCTAACTACCCGGCCCTAATCTGTAAAAAAAAAAATTTAGTTACTTTTTAATATAAGTAACTAAATAGTAAATTTGGTGCTTATTATATCTCTTTACTATTAATTCCAAAATAAATTTTATTTAAATTATATTTAACAATCTATTTTTTTAATATCAAGTAATTTTTATTTCTAAATAAAACTTTTAAAGAATTAGGTTATATAAGTATAAAAATAATAATTTTTATATTTATAATTGATAGGAAATATTCGAAAAATAATATCTTTATAGTAGACGATATTGAAGCGGGCGACGATGGGCCTGCAAGCCCGAAAGCAGAGTGGCGTGGTAGTGCAGGTTGTGGGATTTGACTCGCGAGATGCAGGGTTTGATGTGGCTCGAACGAACTGGATCGCTTGACCCGCGGGGTTTTTTGAAGGCTAGCGGTGGCCTAAGTTGACAGCCTCCCGTTTTGTGTTCGATCACACTTGTTCTCCTTGCGATGATCTGGGCGAGTCAGGCTGCATGTGTCGTTCGAGGGCAAGATGAGATTGTTAATGTGTGGAGGTCGAGACGTGCCGTCCGAACGAGCACGCGGCACACTATGGCATTGTGTGGCATCGATGTGTCCTCGTCGTAGAAGTCATCCCAGCATTCACTTCAGATTCCTCCTCAACCTTGGTCAGCGGCCGAAGGCATGGCAAAAAACAGCGAAAGGGGCGAGTGGGAAATTATTTGAAACTTCAAATTCAACACTCAACTCCATATACGGCCATTCCGTCATCATATCAATACCTTATCTCGTCCGAACTGCCCTGGAATTATGGTATCAAGTACGTCCGCGAAACATCATCCGCTACCCCTATACACAAAATCCTCGAGCTTATTTCTTTCCCTTGGCCTCGTGCACAAGGTTGATGATTTTCTCGACGATGGACGGATCCGACAGCTAAGAAAAAGGGTCAGTCACAATTCTTTTCCTTACACAGACCTGGGTACATACCGTTGTAATGTCGCCGAGCTGGTCCTCCTCGCCCGCGAGGATTTTCCTTAGAATGCGGCGCATGATCTTGCCGGACCGCGTCTTGGGCAGGTCGGGCACGATGAAGACTGCCTTGGGGGCTGCGAAGGGTCCGATGCTCTTGCGCACCTGCATGATGAACTCCTTGCGCAGGGCGTCGCCGGCATCGTTGCCGTCCTTGAGCGCGACGAAGGCGTTGACGGCCTGGCCCGTGAGCTCATCCTGGACACCGACGACGGCGGCCTCGGCGATGGAGTGGTGCTCCAGCAGGGCGGCCTCGATCTCGGCGGTCGACAGGCGGTGGCCCGAGACGTTGACAACGTCGTCGACGCGGCCACGGATCCAGTAGAAGCCCTCGTGGTCTCGGCCGGCGCCGTCGCCCGTGAAGTAGTAGCCCTTGTAGACGTTGAGGTAGGTGTCCATGTAGCGCTTGTGGGCGCCGTAGACGGTGCGGGCCATGCTGGGCCAGGGCTGCTTGAAGGCGAGGACACCCTCGACGTCGTTGCCGTGTATCTCGTCACCGGATACGGGGTCGATGATGGCGGGCTCGATACCGAAGAAGGGAAGGGAGGCACTGCCAGGCTTAGTCGGGGTGACGCCGGCTAGGGGGGTGATGACGTTGGAGCCTGTCTCGGTCTGCCAGTATGTGTCGACGACGTGTGCCTCCTCCTTTCCGACCGTCTCGAAGTACCACTTCCAGATCTCTGCGGCGATGGGCTCACCGACGGAGCCGAGGACACGCAGGTGCTTCATGTCGGCCTTGACGTGCTCGTCGCCAGCGCGCTTGAGCAACCGCAGAGCCGTCGGCGCAACGTAGAACTGGGTGACCTGGTGCTTGGCAATGATATCCCAGTAGCGGGAGAAGTTGGGATAGGCCGGAGTTCCTTCGAAGACAACGGTCGTGACGCCGAGCAGCAGGGGCGCATAGACGACGTAGGTGTGGCCGGTGATCCAGCCGACGTCGCCGCCGCAGAAGTAACGGTCGCCGTCGTGAATGTCAAAGACGTACTTGCCGGTACAGGCGGCGCCGAGAAGGTAGCCGGCTGTGGTGTGCATTACACCCTTCGGCTTGCCCGTGGAACCGGAGGTGTAGAGGAGGAATAGGGGGTCCTCGGCGTTGACGTGGACGGGGGGAAAGTAGGTGGGCCACTTCTCGACCTCCTCGTGCCACCACCAGTCGCGGCCCTCTGTGAAGGGGACATCGGCGCCGGTGCGCTTGTAGACGAGGACGTGGGAGACATCTGGGCACTGCTTGAGGGCGTCGTCGACGATCTTCTTAGTGCCAATGAGCTTGCCGCCGCGCTTGCCCTCGTCGGAGGTGATGACGACGCGTGACTTGCCGTCGATGACACGGTCGCGCAGAGAATCGGCAGAAAAGCCGGCGAAGACAACGGAATGAACGGCGCCCAGACGAATGCAGGCGAGGATGGCGACAAGGGCCTCGGGAATCA
Organism: Verticillium nubilum; assembly: GCA_002851675.1. Classification (NCBI taxonomy): domain Eukaryota; kingdom Fungi; phylum Ascomycota; class Sordariomycetes; order Glomerellales; family Plectosphaerellaceae; genus Verticillium; species Verticillium nubilum. The sequence continues at coordinate 226,814 of NMXI01000036.1, read as the reverse complement.
TGGGCAGGTAAATGGCGACGGTGTCGCCCTTGCGGACGCCCATCTCGCGCAGGACCCAGGCGACCTGGGAGACGTCCCGCAGGAGCTGCTGGTAGGTGACATTGCGACCGCCGTCGGGCTCGTCGGCTTCGTAGATGATGGCAACGCGGTCGGGGTCCGCGTAGGCGTGACGATCAACGAGGTTGTAGCAGGCGTTGAGAGTGCCTTCGACGAACCAGGCCGTGTCGCCACCCTCGAAGGAGCCACTGCGGACTGTTTGGAAGTCGGTGTACCAGGAGAGGAGCTCGCGAGCCTTTTCGCCCCAGAATTTGGTGGGATCCGTGATGGACTCCTTGTACATCTTCTGGTACTCCTCAAGGTCTAGCCACGTCAGTAAAGCTGTTCGAGACGTAGGACCCCGGGGGTTCAAAACCAGGGGAATTAGGGGTCCAATGGCGGGGTTGGGGGGGGTACTTACTGGCAATGTGGGGTTTGCTGGGGTGCTCTGTGAAGAGGGGCAAAATCGTCAGCAAAGAACGAGCACTGGACAGACGGGACGCGCTATGACAGTAGGGAACATCGGCCGTGGCTTGATCACCAGTGGCGTCTGTAGCACCAGCCTCCCTTAGAACCCAGGGGTGGTGCCTCTGGGGGCTTGACCCTCCATTTCCGCGCCATTTTGTCGTGGCAGAAGGAAGCTGGTCGCCTGGCACTGTTCTTCCGTGCAGTGCTGCCCCCGCCTGGAGCTAGCTCTGACGCACATCAGGGACAGGCCAGAGGGACCTGGAGGGGCAGTCACAGCTCCAGCTCCAGGCCCAGCACCAGCTCCCCCTTTGACCACTGAAGGCCAGCAGAAAGTCGCGATGCGGTATCGGCGCACGCGACTGGGGTTCTCAATTTCACACACAAGAAAAGAAGTGGGACATACTGTCAAGCATCTTCTGGGGAGGGTCTGGTCGCGCACATTACCGTCAGCAGTGCATTCTCCAATTTCACGGCTAATTCGGGGGCACGTCTCGGTAGCCCGCTCTCGCGCCTCGAAGCGGGACAGCTCGAGAGGGGCAACACAACGGCAGGACAAGGGAGGGGCCTCTCGGGCTTACGGAAGGTGTCGACGTTGTGGGCCTCGGCCACCACTGGGGTCTTCTGTTGCTCGCCTTCGGCCATTTTGACGACGGCTTTTTGGTCGTGATGCGATTGGGAAAGTAGTTTGAAGGTGAGGAATAGGTAGATGGGTGGTATTCGCAGGTATCGACGGTGTGTATCCGTCTATCGCTTTCCACAGCGCGCTTGAGGGGTGCGCTCGAGGGAACCTCGCTGTCGGAGGTTGTCGTGGTGAATGCGACGGCTCTTGAGGGTGTCGGTAGGGTTCAATGCAGTGTCGCGGTAGATGTCGACACAAGAGCCAAGAGTTTGTTGTAGCTTGTGGAGGGGCTGGAGATGTCGAGGAGAGGAGAAAGGAGGAGTGAAAAAGGAAAAAGCCAACGTCGCGAGCTCAACAATGTTTGCGGGGAAGGGCTCTTTATGGGTCGGGCCAACCTTCCAATGGCCGGCGAGATATTGCGTATGAGGCGACGATGGAGATGGGACGGGCGGGACACGGATCGGGGTGAATTTGATGGGTCTCCTCCCGAGCGGAGGTGATCACTCGCCTGTGTTAGGGGTTCGGTTCGTTCGCGCTTGTTGAGAGGCGAGGGAGGGGTGGTTGTGGATTTGCGATGACCGGTGCCCCCATGTCTTGGTGTTTTACCGTTAGGCCGGGGTCGTATCCGTGGAGAGCCCTTTCCTTTCCCCCGGACGACCGGCGGCCATTGGCGAGCATGGGAGCTCGACAACAGTGCTCACTGCCTCATTTTCTATTTCCCCGTCCTCTGATTTTGTTTCACTTGCCGATTTTGCCGTTCCTTTACATGGATTTGCCGCAGTAACGTGGTGCTTAGAAGAGCACCTGTCGTGACAGCACGGATGTGACGGGAGCCTTTGGATGCAGGTGCTCCTGGACCACTTCCGTCTACCGGGCACCCTCCAGCAGCTGCATCCCCGGAGCTCTCTCACACGATGTTCATCTTAGCCCTTTCCGGACGGCCGGTGACGAAGGTCAAGACCTTTGGCTTTTGGCTTTCGGCTTTTGGGGGAATGTGGAGGCGGGTCTTGGCCTATAGCGCCGTCGCACCTGGTCATCGCAACATCCGGTACATGAAATGGTCGTGCCGCCTGGATCGTCCATCCTTTGGACGCAAGGGTGCTCGTTTGGTTATTGTCGATATTTCAAATAACGGTGTCCTGTGCCTGCCCGCCCTTTGGCGTGTCGGACCTGGGGGAGGAAACCATGGGAAGGAGGCTCAAGTGGTCGCCAAGTACCGTTCGCATCGCCGCCAGCAGCCCTTCCCCTGATGGCGGGGTACTTGAACCCCTCCAGGTTGACCTCATCAAAAACGTCAGACCCAAAGTTGACCATCATCTTTGGATGGACACGAGCTAATAAGCACACCCTGAGATCTACCTTATCCAGCAACTTACAAGGTGACAGGAAGTCCCAATTCGAGCCATCATGCCTAGCCTGTGCGACATGTCATGAGGTCAGAACTGCAACATTGTACATTTCGCCGCAAAGTCCATCTGGAAAGGCCAAGGCTGGGTGCCCCTTCATGCGACGGACTGCCTTACAGTGGTGTGGTGCAGGTGCAGGCACAGGCACCCGTTCCCCGCATCCCATGGACACCAAATCGCCCACTACGACATCCGTTACCACTGCTGCTAACCCTGGCGCCCCTCAACGAACCAGACGACTGGCCCTTGTTCGCAACCTCGTCTGCCGCAGCCTAGTAGCTACGCTATCAGAGCCGATCGAGATGGGATTGACCTCTAACCTCGGGCCTCATCCTCACAAGATGACATCGCCATGACCTAGCTTCCTCGGTCTTCTGTGATAGTGGCATTTCGGATGCGCCATCTTCGCCAGCCCGCATTCTGTCCGCCACTCGGACCCAGACGTAAGGCCCAGCCAAGGATGAACGGAATTAAAACCACAGTGTCTCCAAACCGCACCTCATGATGCAACATCCCGCGACCACCAAGACGCAAAACACCCACCATGGCTACCGCGCCGGCCGGATCCGCGGCTAATCACTTCCAAGCCCCGCGACGCCTGGTATGGGAGCTGCTGGACTGCTTGGTAGCACGATTCTGTCTTGATGGCGCACCTCATTTAGAACCCCCCTTGACCCCTAAAGTGCACCCCGCACCCCAAGCTCTGGAACCCCAACCGTGCCATCCCGGGAAATGCGAGCTTTGTCCGCGTCTGGTCCTCTGGGAGCCTCCAGCCGCAGGACTCTCGGCCGGCGTCGGTCGTTGGCCTGGACGAATGGAACTTCGAGTCGCGTGCTTATCGATTGGCCCCTTTCCCATCTATGGTGCTGGATCACGGGTGTCACTTCTGGGTTCCGAAGGCCTCGAGAACGGGTCTGCCATTACGGTTCTCATATTCCTCAATCTCGAATCAAGGCCGTCTCGTGCTTGAATTTTCTAGCGGTTGACCATCGTAGCGTGCCTTGCCTTCCTCTCGGCAATGTGGCTAGACGCCCGAAATCCCCTTCATCCTAATGTGATCCCGAAAACGCCAGAGACGCCCTCACCCCCCTTTTCTGACACTCATCGCCCATCACCCTCCACATCACATATCCATGCTCATCAGGTATATCTCGATGATCCTCATGAACTTGGCCACAAACGCCTCCAGGTGGAATATAACCTTGGTGCCCATCCGGATTCTGTGTTCGTAGTACGCCGACCACTTGATGACCTCCGGCTTCAGCGCGTCGTCAATCATCGCTATTAGCTTGAACGTGAGTGTCTTCAGGATGGTCGTCGCCGGGATGCAGTGTGTCAGCAGGTCGTAAAGCTTCGCGCGCACCTGCAGGATGCGCGCTGGTGTATGCTCCTCCATGATCTCCTTGGCGATCTGCCCGATGAGGGCCTCCCAGTCTGGTGGCGGAATCCGCGTCGAATCTGTCACTTTCTCGCTGCCACGCCGTTAGTACACTGCTCCATCAACACAAGTACGTAAATGGAGCACTTACTTCTGCGCATGCACGGCCTCATACATCAGCAGTGCTCGCCGCAGATTCCTCCCGCTCTCCTGCGCTATTCTCATGTGTAGCCCCTTCGCCGCCGGCCACCCTTCCCTCTCGGCGCTTTGCCCCAGAACGTCGCAGATCTCTTCGTGCGTCGGCGCCGCCACGCGCACGAGTAGCGTCCTCGAGCGGATGGGCGCTATGATGTTCGCCGTCGAGTTGGCCAGAAGAATGAGGCGCAGGTTCGGTGAGTATTTTTCCATCGTCCTCCTCAGCGCCGCCTGTGCGTCACGCGTCAGGTGATCGGCCTCGTTGATCACGACGACCTTGAAGCGTTGCCGCGCTGCCTGGTCAACCTGCTGCGTCTGAGCGACTTCCTTTAGGAGGTCCTGCACGACGACGCGGTCATAGTTGCCGACGTCGGAGGGCGTGATCTCGAGATGGTAGTTTGAGGCGACGATGTTGAATTCGAGCTTGCGGTTGCTTGATGTCTGGAACACGCGGGCGTCGATCTTGATCTTCTCGACTCCGGGGCCGTAGAGCTCCTTGAGGGTCGCTACAATGCGTGTCTTCTTGCCGGCGCCTGAGGGGCCGTAGACGAGGAGGTGAGGGAAGTCGCCGCTCCGGGCCTGGGGGAGAGGGGATGGTCAGTTGGGTGAGAGGACGTGGGTGAGTGCGGGTTCTTGCGTACGAGGGAGCTTAACCTGTCGGACAGCTCTGGGTGGTAGGTGAGGGCGTCTAAGGACTTTGGCCTGTGCTTGTCGACTATGAGCGCCATTGTGTGAGATGTGGCGAGGAGCGCTGAGCTGGATGTTCGTGGTTGATCAAATTGCAGCTTCTGCCTGTTTTTCGCCTAGTGATGGAGATGGACGAAGTCTGGGTGACGCGACGGTACGCGTTAAGTGCGATGCAGGTGGTGCAGGGATCTTTATGGTCTGTGGCTGGTGGGTGGCTCGTGCAACCATAGATTTAAGGAGCGCTCGAACATTGCTGAGGCACCGCCCACCCGTAAGGGCTCAAATGACAACGATTTGTATCAAATCGATCACTCTTAATCCTTCCAAATGTCACTTGAAGTAACCTGAATGCTTGCCGATGATTCAATTGCTCTACATCGGGAGGCAGGCTTTTTGATCAGTCCGTATCATACAGAGATGTCTGCCCTCTATCTCACTTGATGTCACAAGCCTGGCCCTATGCCTGACATGACATGCTATAATACAGTCGAAATAGTCCACGCTCGTACCACCTCTATGACGCCGGCGCCGAGGGAGAAGCAGCCGCAGTCTCAGTGGGCGTCGTGGCAGCCCTCGCTTCCTCCAACAGTTGCTCGGGCTCGATCTTTTTCCTCGGTCGCTTCAGCTCCTCCAATGTCACGCCGTCAAGCTTGGTGATACCCACAACTGGGGCCTCGCCCTTGTGAACAAATTCCCATTGACCTGGTCTTTGCATTAGCGGAGACATCTTCGTTCGTTAAGCGGCCTAGCCTACCAGGAAGCTTGTTGCCGGCCAGACGGAAGGCGTCCTTGACGACAGCCTCGTGGACAAGTCCCTTGACCTCAAAGACCACCTGATTGACGGCAACACGGGCTGCCCAATGGTCGAAACCACCCTTACCCTTACCCATACGAATCTATTGTCTTGTGAGTACATCAAACCGCGACTAAAACCTTCCAGAGTCCACTTACCTCGTTACCGGAGACGTAAACGCCAACGTTGCATGCTACCCTCTTATACAGTCGGTACTTCGTTCCACGGAGTCTCGTCTTGATGGTGTCCTCGGCATTCTTGAGCTGCTTCGCGCTGATCCGGCGGTGGTGGTCCTTCATACGCAGACCGTAGTCTCCCCACATGACTGTCGTACCCTTCACAGAGCCACCCGTTGCCACGCGTGGCCTTCCCTTCATCATTTTCTTCGTTCGGTCGATCGAGGGTTCGAGCCAGTTGCCCTCGCGGGCCGGCGTGGACGAGAAGGGGCGAGCATCGCGCAAGGCGGTCGCGATGGCCGACTGGGCCAATTGGGGTCGAATTGGGGTACCGAGCGTCCTCGCCGCGGAGGATACCGAGATCTGAAGGCCGCGGAATGCGTCGAGTAACGTCGTGGGCCTCATCGTTGCGGTTGTGAAGAGCACGCTGGATGGCCTACGTAGATGGCCAGATGGGGAACGTGATTTTTCGAAGCTTCACTGGATGGGATGTGGCTGATGAAGGTGCATTGGGTGCCTGAAAGTTAGGGCGACAACAATCGACAGCAGTACCCACCGATCAAGCCACACTTTAACGCACCTACCCCGGTCCCTCAGAGAGCGCGTTCTCTTCGCGTCACGATTTCCAAGCTTTAGCATTCACGTCGATGCGCATCCCTCCAGGCAACCTACCCACCATCAAGTCACTTCTGTCAGATCGATTTCAGGCAGCAAGCTCCATGACTGTTATAAGCAGGCTTTGCCATTGACTTTCACTTCTTGTATCAAATCAGTTTTAATTGCCTCCTCCGTTTGTTCAAATCGACATGCCTGACATCAGGTCCTTTTTCGGGCCCAAGGGCGGTGCACCCCCTCCGAAACCACAGCCTGCGCCTAAAAAAGCTGAACCACCGGCCAAGGGCCGCCGGGGTCGCAAAGTCGTCGAGGATAGCGACGAGGATGATGTTGCTGTGATAGAGTACGGCATTCTCTGACTGTCATGTCTCTGCAGTTACTAACGAATGCTCCAGGGACAAGCCCAAGAAAGCTCCTCCGAAGAAGAAGGCCAAAGAGGAAGAAAATGATGTAGCGATTTCCGCCAGCGACTACTTCGCATCGTCGAAGAGCAAGGCAAACAAGGTTCCTGCTTCGCCTGTGAAGAAGGTGAAGGCCGAGGTCGAGATTCGGACGAGTCCAAGGAACAAGCAAACTGCGGCGAAACCCGCTGCTCCCAAGCCGGCAGCGCCAGCATCGCCTGTCAAGAGCCGAGCCGCACCAAAGAAACGGAGCATGACAGCATACCAGGACCACGGCGACGACGACGATGACGGAGATGCTTACGTAGATGATGGCGCAGCTGAGGACGACGAGGATATCTTTGCAGCAGATGTCAAGGGACGGGGCAAACGCAAGAATGACGACTACGCCGAAGATGAGAGCGATGACGACCTTTTGCCGAAGCCGAAGCGACTGGCTTCTCGAACTGCCGCTGCAACGACCACGACGGCCAAGGCCAAGCCTGCGGCGACGAAGAAGAGGAAGTCGCCTGAGGCCGAGTCAGAGTCCGAAGAGGAGAAGCCTCGCAAGAAGCAAGCGCCCGCCAAACCGCGCGCACCAAGAGCAAAGAAGCCGGCTGAGGACGAAGATGCCTCCTACCAAGCCATCCTCGATGACATCCCAACAGTCAGGGCGCCGACTCCTCCGGCCAGAGATCCCAATGTCAAGTTCGATTGGAGGACCGCGAGCAAAACCGGAGGCAACAGTGCTGCTCCGCCCCTTAACCCTGGCAGCGCCGAGCTCCCTGAGGGGGAAGATGAATGCCTTACTGGGCTTGCCTTTGTCTTTACAGGTGTTCTTCAGACCATTGGCCGTGAGGAGGCACAGGCTCTTGTTAAAAGGTATGGCGGAAAGGTCACAGGCTCACCGAGCAGCAAGACCAGTTACGTGGTTCTTGGAGAGGATGCTGGCCCCAGCAAACTCAAGAAGATCCAGGATCTCGGCATCAAGACAATCGACGAACATGGTCTTTTCGAACTCATCAAACGTCTTCCTGCTTTTGGTGGCGGCGGCAAGGGAGCAGAGAAGGCACGGGAGAAGAAGAAGCAGGCTGAGGAGAAGATCAAGATCGACGCTCGAGAGATGGAGCGTGAAGAGAAGGCCAGGAAGATCGAAGCTGAGAAGGCCGCTCAAAACGCTGCCGCAGCCCGTGGCTCAGCAGCACCCGTCAAGCAAGCAGCTCCTCTGGCTCAGCTTTGGACTTCAAAATACGCACCAACACAACTGAGCCATATCTGCGGCAACAAAGCCCAGGTCGAAAAGATCCAGAACTGGCTCAAGAATTGGCAGAAGAGCCGCAAGTGGGACTTCCAGAAGCGAGGTGCCGATGGAATGGGTGCGGAACGAGCCATCATCATCTCTGGCCCCCCTGGCATCGGCAAGACCACTGCGGCCCATCTCGCAGCCAAGCTTGAGGGCTTCGACGTCATTGAAAGCAATGCAAGCGACACAAGAAGCAAGAGGCTTGTGGAGGAGGGAGTTAGCGAAATCATGAACAACACCTCGCTTCTCGGATTCTTCTCTGGTGACGGAAAAAAGCTTGATGCCGGTAAGAAAAACATCGTCCTGATTATGGACGAGGTTGACGGCATGTCGGCCGGCGATCGAGGTGGTGTCGGAGCCTTGGCGAAGTACTGCAAGAAGACAGAGGTGCCCCTCATTCTCATCTGCAACGAGCGTCGTCTGCCCAAGATGAAGCCGTTCGACCACGCTGCTATGGACATCCAGTTCCGCCGGCCTACAGTCGATCAGGTTCGATCTCGCATTATGACCATCTGCCACAGAGAAGGACTCAAGCTCCCTCCTCAGGTTGTTGACGCCTTGATCGAGGGCAGCAACAAGGATATTCGCCAGATCATCAACATGATCTCCACAGCCAAACTTGACCAAGCAGCCATGGATTTCGATCAAGGCAAGGCCATGACCAAGGCTTGGGAGAAGCATGTCGTCCTAAAACCGTGGGATATCTGCCAGAAGATGCTTGCTGGCGGTCTCTTCACGCCCGCTAGCAAGGCCACACTGAACGACAAGATTGAACTCTACTTCAACGACCATGAGTTCAGTTATCTGATGATTCAGGAAAACTACCTTCGATGCAAGCCCATGGCATTGAACAACAGAGGCTACAACAAGAGGGAGGAGAATCTCAAGGCGCTCGAACTCTTCGACCAAGCGGCCGAGAGCATCAGTGATGGCGATCTCGTCGACCGCATGATCCACGGACCGCAGCAGCAGTGGAGTCTCATGCCGACACACGCCATCTTTAGTACTGTGCGCCCTGCCAGTTTCATTGCTGGTCAGCTTATGGGATCCAACTTTACCTCGTGGCTTGGCAACAACAGCAAGACGGGCAAGCTGAACCGGTTCATCCGCGAGATTCATTCTCACATGCGGCTGAGGTCCTCTGGCGATGCTAATGAAATCCGTCAACAATATCTTCCAGTCCTGTGGGAACGAATGATCCGCCGGCTCGACATGGAAGGCAAGGAGAGCGTCGCGGACATCATCGAGCTCATGGACAGCTACTTCTTGACCCGCGACGACTTTGACGCGATGAAGGAGCTGGGTGTTGGGCCACAAGATGAGTCTCGCATCAATCTCGAGACGCAGACAAAGGCACACTTTACGAGGACGTACGTATCATTCCTGTCGAGTACTTAGCCGCCACTTGCTGACATGACTATCTTAGGTACAATCAAATGTCCCACCCTGTGCCCTTCATGAAGGCCAACAACATCCAAGCCCCCATGAAGAAGGCGAAGGAAGCCCCTGACCTCGAGGAAGCCATCGAGGAGGAAGACGAGGGTGAGCCCGAGCCGACAGAGCTTGTGGACGAGGATAAACTTGACTTGAAGACGGACAAATACGTCAAGGCAGCAAAGAAGAAGCCCGTCAAAGGGGCCAAGGCAAAGACAGCAAAAAAGGCAGTCGATGACGACGAGAGCGACGCGAAGCCCAAAAAGCGCGCGAAACCTGCCGCAGCGAAAGGCAAGGCTAAGAAATGAAGAGTGCCTACATGCGTCGAATGGGAGGACCATGTGGACCTCATTGGCTTCTGAGCGGTGTAATGATATTGCGATCGGGTTGACAGGCAAGGATGATACGCGAGAGGTTTTGGTATTGCAGTTTTCCCTCATGTCACCCTTCATCAGGACTCGAGTTCGTTTACGCCTGTCAGATCCTGTCGAGGCTGATTGGAGCCATAGCACCTCAAATCACTCTTGGCACTTGACGCAGTCACCCGGTGTGATGTTAAATAGGTGAGACGTAGCAGGACTTGGGAAGTAAGAAGAGTGACAGTAGGATACAGTGCCTTGGATGATGTCGGCTCGTTGCACTCCGAGCTCAACTAATGTACCTCAGACTTACATGCCAAAACGTCCGTTTTCCCTCCCACGCTTGGAATGCTCTAGCAAACACGCCCAGCTGCATCGGGGCAGGAACAGGCAGCATCTGTGAACGGAAGCCAACATCGTGTGGAAGTCTCACTCAGATATAGTGGTTATGGGGTGCATGGTGACCTTGCACGGGCAAGTCTGTGCAGTTGGCTGAGGACTGGGACGATGGTTGCCTGAGTAAGGTCATTGCCGTCCAAGAAGCCATGAAACATGACTCCGAGGGTTCAGCCTCCTGAACAACGAGGTGTGACTCCTAGGATAGAATACTAGTCGAACGCTAGGCCATTGTACAGGATGGCGTAGACAGGACATGGACCGGACGGCGGCCAGACGCCGGGAGCGCGATCGAGACGACAAGAAGGACGGAGACTGGACGCCGCCTGGACGCGGGAGGATGGCAGGAGACGATATCAGGATGGAGGACGAGGTCCATTCAGAGGCCCGCCCCACACTCAGGAGACTCGAACATGATGCTCCTCGTCGACATACCATAGGTGCCTACCTTCCGTCTGATGATGATGGCCTGAGTGACTGTAGTATGCCAATACGTCCGTGCGCCAAGGCTGTCTTGCTGCAGGCTCTTGAGCACGGCCCAAATAGTTCTTTCTTCAACTTGCCTGTCGTTGAAGCCATCGCCATCCAAAGTTTGGCCTTCAACTTCCATCAACAATGGGGCGGCACATGTAAGTCACAACTCCAAAGGGATTAATCTTTGATCTTTGCTAATATTTGTGGTTCCGCAGCGTACTTGTAAGGTTGTCCCGCGCACGAAAACTGTCGCCAACCGCTGACGGTCGGTAGCAAGTCCTCGGCCTCGGCCGTGATCGCCGCGGGCGACGACGTCGTCGCTTAGTCGGCACGCGGGTCCCCTCCCTGAATGATTCATTCAGAGGTAAGTCTGTCGATACCTGAATAAGCTTTCCTGTTGTTGCCCGTCAACAGCCGCTGCAATTTCCTTCCAGACCCTGACTGACGATATCCCCCAGGCCTGACCAGCAACGCAACAAGCTGGTACAGGACCATCAAGGACCACAAGACAACAAGAATCAAGAAGAAGATCAGAATTGTCAAGGCCGTGAGCAGCAGACAGATCGTCTGTAGGCGCTGGGTCATGGAGAACGACCCCGATCGAGAGGGCGACGGCGCCCACCCCTATCGCGAGGAAGGTACGCTACATGGCTTATTGAACCTTCGTGTTTCGTGATACTCTCGGAGCTGTATCAACTGACGATTTTAAGGCCATGATTCCCTTCTGGACGACGAAGACCAGGTCGAACACACTGCCCATGAACTATCCATGATCGAGGAGGTCTCGTCTGACACTGAGAAGTCTGGTGATCGACCGCGCACCAGAATGGGCCAGAAGAAGAGCGACAGCCATTTCTTCGAAACATACCCCTCCCCCGAAGACGATGTTTTTGTTGACACCGGAAACGCCGCTCTTGACGCTCTTCGTGCCGGAAACCTACAGAACGCGCGCACTTACCAGCAAGCCAGCCCGTCTGGCCGCGTTGTCCAGCGCCGATACACAGGCCGATTCAGCTTTCATGGTGACGACGACGACTTTGCCGCGGAGCCTTTGCGTCAGCCTCAGTCTTCGCAGCCTATGCCTTCTACTTCTTCATTCGGGCTTCCTGCGCTGCGAGATCAGCAGCATCCTCGGAATGCGCGTCGCATTGCTCGAGGCAATCACCTAACCCCTACTCAAGGCCCTCGCCAGCGGCTTGACATCCACAGTAGCTTTGACATCTTCGACAGTGATCGTCAAAGCATCGTAGCTGCCCAAGGTAGTCTGCATAGAGAGCCTCAGATGAACTCTGTGACTAGCCACAGCCGAGACAATTCGGACGCGAGCACCATCCGCGAGGGAACTGGCACCGACTCGGACCCTATGAACATGCTTCATCGAGAGAGCTCGTTCAATAATGATGAGCACAGCATCCAAGACTCTCATGTCAATTTCGGAATCTACGAAGATGCCGCCGGTCAGGATTCTCGTCGAAGCTACTCAACCAGTGTCGCAGCTGAAGCCCTTCCTTCCTCGGGAGGAAGCTCAAGCATGATAACACCTCTCGTTGACAACGATCAAGAAAGCAACTTTGACGACGAAATTATGGGAGATTTTATCAACGTCAACGGCCCAGATAGTTGGCAGACTACGTCTGAAGTGACTCTTCCCCAACAAAGCAGTCGGCCGCCTGCCAACGTTTCCACCCATCGAGGCCCCTTTGAGTGGTCTCCAGGCAAGCAAAACCTCATCCGCCGCGAGGGCAGTCTGCAGTTTGAGCAACCAGTCGATACCCCACTTCTAGTCCCTGACTCCAAGACCAACCGTACCCTTGGCGGCCCTCATGGTTTTGGCGACAACATCTACCCCGAGGAGTGGCTTGAGGCCGGCGAACTAGGTGAGGGGCTGTATCCTCCCGGCAACCACCACGGTCTCTCAGACCCGTTCTCATCTTCCAGCGTGGCTGCGCGCGAGAATCACGTCGTTGAAGGTATTGCTGGCCTTAGAGTCACAGTTGTGGATCATACCTTTACCCCTGAAGCACTCCGACGAGGTCAACCGGATGCGCAAGCTGTTGCTCAAAGAAATCGCCTGGTCAGTCCATTCTACAATCGACTACGACAGCTTGCAGCCAATCCGAGACATGACCACGGATATGATGACACGTTTGAGCTTGGTAGACCGGCAGGTCTTGACACTGGCGACGTCGGCGGTGTTGCCACTATTGCTACGGAGTATCATGTACTTCCCGAAGCTGTTGAGTCTCCGACGGCGCTTGTCCTACAGGAGTATGAGACTTCCAGCGGTGAGCCCTTCTCCGTTCTTGGGTTTTATTCTCCCGCTAACTCATTGAAGAACTAGATACTACTGGTCAAGGTGAGCAGCGTGAGCCCAGTGTCGCCGGCTCTGATCATCCAACTCATGATCAAGGTAAATTAACTTCGAATTCTGTATGACCGTCACACAACTAATGTTACATACCTAGAAAGCATGGAGAAATCGCAACAAGTCCAGAACCCCACCTCGAGAGACATCCATGGGTTCAACACGCGCGATTGGAGCGACTACGGCAGCGCCCTCGTTGACTATGCCCCCGAGAAGGCCGCTCCCAAGATCCCCGGCTGCACCGCTGGCCAGGCCTCCAAGACGACCTGGAAACTCACGGGACCAACTCTCCGTGCGTATAACGCCATGCGCGGATCTCGCATGACCACGGGCGACCCCCTGGGCACCTGGATCGCGGTCAAGATGCAAGAGGGCCTCATAAACCAGTCTTGTGAGAGTAACGGAAGGGAGAGTAACGGGAAGAAGAAGGCCGCCGAGTTTGACGTCAATGAGCTCCAGGCATTCACGGCCGACATTGCAGAGACGCTCCAGGAGTGGCCGGGCATTGATAAGCAGGCTCGTCAGGAGTTCGCCAGTGTCCCTCGCCCGCAGTATCAGCACCTCAACCCGCCCGATGGCTTCAAGTATCCTCCGCTTCTTGCCTCTTCCATCAACGGCATTGCATCTGAGAGCTACGACAAGAATTTCCAAGACGAGTATGACATATCCGACGACGAGGGCGACCCGCGCGATGGCCGCATCTCGCCCTGCACGTTCCGCGCCCTCGCCGAGGGTTGTGCTCGCTGGGCGGAGCCCGGAGAGAAACCCATCGAAATGCCCCTTGACACAGAGAGACTTCGGCCTCAGACGCCTCCCGGTGGATCGCAGCCTCAGCTGCACGCAGACCGCATGGCGCACAAGTTCACCTGGCAGCGCGACGTCGAGGACGGCGACCAGCTGTCCCCGGCATACAGTCTGCCCTCGAGCCCATCCATCCTCTATACGCCCCCCGGCTTGAATCCCGCGGCCAAGATGCGCAACTGGACGACGAACATGTATGACCGCATGGATCCTCTCATGGCGAAACGGCTGCGCAACGTCGAGGAGGCCAACGAGAACGACGCCGACGAAGCTGCAGCGCCGCCGAGCACGCCGCCCACGGCCTCCTCAGAGAACATGCCCTATACGCAGTCCGAGGTCGCCGAAGCCCTGACATCCCCTCAGTCTCGGACCGTGGCTGGCATCCCCCCCTCGGCCGCGGAGATCGTCATCGCCCAGCGCTGGCAGACAGCAGGCCTCTGGCGTGCAAACGAGGAGGAGCTCTCGCGTCGTTGCGAAGGCGAGCTCACCCCGCACCTCACGTCAATGCGCACTGAGCTACTGAAGGTGCGCGCCGGCGTCGACGAGATCCTCGCCGCACGGGAGGCGGAGGCCAGCTCGAAGGCCGCCCGGCGGAACAGGCGCATTCTGAGACAGGTGAGCGGACATCTGAAGGAGGTCAAGTATCAGCTCAAACTGAGGGGCCAGAGGCTCGGGGAGACGAAGGTCCTCTCTGATCGGTTGGAGCTGGAGATCAAGAATCTGGAGGAGCAGATTCAGAAGGAGGTCGAGAGGGCTGGGCTCAGCGACGTTGCGGCTGTTAGAGCTGAGGTCGGTGAAGAGGCTTGGGGACGGTTGGTGCGCGATGCTGAGGCGGAGGAGTGAATATTTGATTCGCAAAGCTCGTCCGACTTTCATGAGACGAGGATGGAGAGAAGGGGGGAATTGGGCTATATGAGGCGTTTGTTTGCGACGTTTGGACTTCTCTACCTCTCTACTTTTCTGGTTGTTCTGCTTTCGATTTGATACCCTTTGCGATTTTGGAATGGTGGACAACGACGTCTTGATAGGCTCACCTACGAGCACGGAAACGAATGCGACTGTTCAAGTGTGTGTAGGATTAATTTTGTATAACACACATTGCCCGTGAGCTTGCTGTGCGCCAGTGACGTGACGAATCTCCATCGCCCTTCTACTTGGTACATCGCCAACCGACCCATATGCGACGCCAAATGCAACTTTTGTAGGTACATTTCCGGTCTTTCCAAGGACCGAACATTCGACATGCCGTGTCGTATTCGTCTTCCACCGTCTCTTTCCTTCTTCCGTCATGAGGGGAGCATTGTACACATCGACCTGAGCGCTCTTTCGCTGTTCCGTGTCGAAGTCGTTTGTGTGTTGTTGGTTTCAATAGTAATACACGGCGACCCGCCCCAGGCAGCGTCGCTTCTCATCTTTTGTCTTTTCTCTTTTTGCCAGCAATAGGTACCAAACATCTCACGAGCTTCGGCTTAACCCGGCCAGCTCGGCCATTCTCGGCGAGACGCTTATTTGTTCTTGACAACGCCAACCTTGGCGGCGCGCAGCACGCGACCGTTGAGCTTGAAGCCCTTGGACTGGACATGGAAAACGGTGTTGTCCTCCTTGCCGGCCTGGGGCGTCATGAAGGTGGCCTCGTGCTCGTTGGGGTTGAACTTGTCGCCCTCGGGGCTGAAGCGCTCGAGGCCGTGCCTCTCGAGCGTGTTCATGAGGACCGTCTCGGTCATGCGCAGGCCCTCGTGCAGGTTCGCAAGGTCCTTGGCGGCCTCGGAGGCGTCCTCGGCGGGGGACAGCTTGGATTCGGGGACCATGCCGAGGGCGCGGTCGAGGTTGTCGATCGAGTCGATGAGGTCCTTGGCGAACTTTTGGATGGCGAAGTCACGGGCCGACTTCATCTCGCGGCTGGTGCGGTCTTGGAGGTTGCGGAAATCGGCGACCGAGCGGAGGCACTTGTCCTGCAGGATGTCAGATATTTTTCTTCAGTGCGTTTAAAAGAAGGAAAGCCGATGCTTACCTTCCAGTCGAGGGCCTCCTTCTCCTTCGTCTCGAGCTGCTTCTTCAGAGCGTCGAGCTCGGGGTTGGCGCTCTCGGGGGCGGCCTCACCCTCCTTGGCCTCGGCCTTGGAGTCGGTCTCGGAGCTGTACCATCGCGACACGGCAGGCTGGGCGGCGCGTAACCTGAAGGCCGGAGCAAAGGTCTGGGTCTGGAACTGGGGGCGGAGGAGGGCCTGGGAGGCGGCGGGAGCACGGGCGGCTGAGCGGGCGGCGCGGGAGCCGGAAGTGATGACCTTTCGGAGCATGATGGAATGTGGAGGGGGATGATGATATTAGAGAGAGATGGAGCTAAGTGAATGCGGATGAGGGTGTAGTGTCCGTTGTCGCGTGAGGTTGGAGCTGGTTGAACGTGGTGTTGCGAAGACGGAATTGAAATTTTATCGGGTCCAGATGTCACCGGCTGACATTAGGCTCAGGCCGGCCAGGCTGCTGCTACCTACCGTACCTACCTACCTAAGGTACCTCTACCCAGCGGTAGCTCTGCTTCAGCTGAGTCGGACGACGGGTGCAAAAAGGCCGATGCGGGCCGAGCTGCGACTGTGAACATTTTCGGCCAATGATTGCTCAAGGACTAATGGCCAATGAGAAGGGTGGATAATATGTGTCGAGAGAGTCGAAGAGCAGCCAGTGAAGATGAAAGCTTCTTCAACCATCCGAACATTCGACATGACCGTGACAAATTATGAGTTAGATTTATTCTTGGATTGATGACCGTTTTTTTTTCTTTTGCCACCGGTCATCATGCACATGAGCTTCGGTCATTTGGTGTGCGATTCCGTCATCTGCAGTGTTCGGTGGTGCTGAGCAACCATCACACACCCAAAAGCAAGTGAATATGGCCTCACAGCGAAGCAGCTGAAGGCCAAGAATTGCCAAGAATGCGAAAATGAAGTTGGGTTGTCAATGGTTTATATGCAAAGGAAAAGCATCTAGAAAGCTAATACGCGAGGTCCTTCGGGGCATCGATCGGGCAATCGGATGCCGGCATACAGAGATGCTGAGCGGGCCTCCAAGCAAGCAACCGCCAGGGCCTCGTTTCTTTTGCCCCTTTTCCCTTTTAGCCTCCCTTCGAGAGAACCCCCCTTCTTCCGATGTTTATTACTCAACCAAGTCACCTAACCGCTCACCTGTTTCCGCCCAGCCAAGAAATCCAGCTGCCAAGGAGCCACCAAAAAGGCTGCGCCTACCATCGAGCGCCTCGCCAACAAGCTCAACAAGGACGAAGCAACAAGCTCGCCCGGCGTGATCGTCCCGGTTCAGATGCAAGGCACATCATGCAGACCGGGATCTAGAGAGGAAACTCAGGGGCCAGGGGGGCTTGAGAGGACCCAGAGAAGGCCAGGGGCCTCGTATTTCCTTTTTAGCTCGCCCGTTGTGGGTGGGAACAGGTGGGAAAGGTGGGAAAGGGCGTCTTCAGTGGCACCTTCTTCCCTCCAACGTCCAAGCAAGCATTGCTGACTCAGGAAGAAGAGTGGGGAAATCGGAAAAAATACCATCTTCCCAGCCAATGGCCGATTTGTTTCAGGATCCATCCGCCTGACGCTTGGGGCCGCTGTTGATGGTGAACGGACTTCCAGCGGCGAACGACTTCAGACGCATCGTGACTTCGATTTTGAACGGACCCCCAGAAATCGGATTTTTCAGCTTCTTGACAGGGTCATCCCCGTGCTCGAACCTCTCTTTTTCTGTCTGCGCCTCTTTCGTCTCAAGTCTCTGCTACGCTGACCGATGGCAAGAAGCGACGCTGGATTTCCCTTCGGACCCGAAGAGGACAAAACACAAGTGGCATTCCGTGAGGTGTCTCGCCCGCCAGCCCGCCAGGCCCAAGATTCTCGAAATCCATCGGGAGCTTCCAAATAGCATCCGATTGATTGGGTCGAACAAAGAAACATCGCGACGATGGACGGATACAAGCATGGCGATCCGGCCGCTAAATCACTAATCGTTCTACCCATCGCGTGATGGCCGCCGTTTCTGGTCATCACTGACCCCCGGCCCCTCCCAATGGGTCCGACCGTATCAACCCATCAGACGGCACTTAACCAGGAACGGCATTTGATGGGCTCATCCGATCTCAGCTTCCCGCGCCAACCCAGGGTCACCGCAGGCCGCCCCGAGATCTGTTCCTGACTGGACCTGACCCAGGGATCGCGACCGCTGCCAAGTGTCGCTGTGGTCGCAGTGGCGCCTCTCGGTTGTATGAAGTTCAGGGGGACGTGTGAGCAGAATCGAGTATGATGTGCAACCGAATCGGTATAGCTTCCCGCTAACATCATGGCCATCGTAGCTCGCTCAGAGAAATCCCCGACTAGAGGAGCCTCGAACCACCGGACTGGACATGGTCACCGGATTTCCTGGCATCTCCCTACCACGGTGGCCTACGTTGTTGGAATTTTGCCGCCTGAGCAGCTCCTGTTCGTGACCCTGGCCTTGGACGTGCATGTCGGGTAGGGGTCAAGCGACCTCTAGCTGTTGACGCCATCCTATGTTTAGACCCCCGAAGCTCCTCAACGAGGGGGTCCCGGTCCAGCCTGGGCTATCCCGGACCACGGCAACGTGGATGCACGCTCCTTTCTTTGTCCGTTGTTTCTGAAGTTGGACGAAGTTGGACGAAGCTGGGAAACAGACCCGGTGCGCCTTGCAAGGCCTTCCCCGGACTCGATCGACAGTTGACGCATTTTTATATAAGGTCGCGTCATCTCGCCTTGCATCCCTGGATTCTGTTTCCTGTCCCTCATCAGCCTCTTGTTGTCTCATTCTTTTAACTGGCTGACCTTTTGTCTTCCATCACTTTCGTTGACTACTTTAGTCTACTCACTCGCTTGAAGCTTGAGCCTTTCGATCCGTGCCTGGATCAACACCCCCCATCATGCGTTCCAACCTCGTCCTCGTGGCCTTGTTGGGCATTGCTGCTGCCTCGCCGGCACCAGCTCCTCACTGCCTCGTTACCGGTGATTGTGGTAGCGAGCTCGAGTCGAGACAGCTCGGCCAGACCATCTCCAACATCATCGACACCATCAACTGCAAGATCTTCAAGATCTGCAAGACCACCACCACCACCACTACCAGGCCTGCTGCCGCTACCACCACGAGCACCAAGCCCGTGGTCCCCCCTGTTACCACCACAACGTCCCCCATTGCTGTCCGCACCACCACTTCAGTTCCTGCTACCGTGGTCACTACCACCGCCGCTGCCACCGCTACCTCCACTGGCACTGCTGGCACGGCTCTGCCCAGCGCCTCCAGATGTGACAGCACCGTTCTCATCCTGGCTCGTGACGATGCCGGTATCGCTGCCGGTAGCGCCGGTCTCAATGGCTACGGCATCCCCTACAAGGGCCTCGCCATTCCTCAGACTGGTGCCGCTCTGCCCGAGCTGTTCTCCGGCTCGCAGGGCAACTATGGGGCCATCATTATCGTCGACGCCATCGCGTACCAGTACAGCGATGGATGGCGCTCTGCTGTGACCACCGAGCAGTGGGATACCATTCACAACTACCAGCTCGCCTTCGGCGTCCGTATGGTCCGCATCAACGAGTACCCCGGTCCTCTCTTCGGCGCCGCCGCCGGCGAGGGCTGCTGCGGAGCTGGCGTTGAGCAGCTCATCAGCTTCACCGACGTCTCCGACTTCCCCACTGCTAACATCAAGGTCAACGCCGGCGTAAGCAGCCAGGGCCTCTACCACTACCCCGCCACCATCACCGACACCAAGACCACCAAGCAGGTTGCCAAGTTTGCCGGTGGTGCTGGTGTTGTTGAGGGCGCTGCTGCCGTCATCAACAACTTCGATGGCCGTGAGCAGTTCGTCTGGTTCACCAGCTGGGCTCCCGAATGGTCTGCTACCTCCAATTTCCTCCAACACTCTCACATTCACTGGATGACCCGTGGTCTTTTCCTTGGCAAGCGCAAGATCCATCTGTCTACTCAGGTCGATGACTTGCAGCTCGAGACGGACATCTACTACCCTGCCGGCACCATCTTCAAAATCCGTACAGGTGATTTGGACGCCCACATCACCTGGCAGCGCAATATCAACGGTCGTCTGCCCTCTGGTTCGGAGTTCTGGCTTGAGCTCGCCCACAACGGCAACGGTGATATCATCTCGGCCACTGCTGAGAACAGGCCCCAGGATGGTGTCTGCAACCCCAACTACGCCGTCGACTACCCCGAGCAGGCTACGACTGCCCTGGAATTCCAGAAGCCTCTGGGTACTGGTAAGGATATTTGGGGCGCCGAGTTTACCAAGTATGGATGGTCCAAGACCTGTGCTCAGCGTGACGAGTTTGCTAGCTGGTTCCTCGACACTACCAAGCTCAACAGCTTTGCTCACCTGTCCCACACCTTCACCCATATGGACCTTAACAACGCTACCTACAAGGATACCGAGCGCGAAATTCAGTTCAACCAGGCCTGGATGGCGCAGATGGGTATTGACAAGGCGACCAAGTTCTCGGCCGCTGGCCTTGTGCCCCCTGCGATCACGGGCATGCACAACGGCGACGCTATCCGCGCCTGGATGACCAACGGTATTACGAATGTGGTTGGCGATAACACCCGTCCCCCCCTCCGCTCTAAGAATGATTACTGGCCCCTGATCTCCAATGTCGCCGACAACGGATATGACGGCCTCCTCATTATCCCCCGGTACGCCACGACCATCTACTTCAACTGCGACACAGCCGAGTGCACTACGCGCGAGTGGATCGAGACCTCGGCCGGCAAGGGCGACTTCAACAGCTTGCTGGACAACGCTCGTGCCGAAAACACCCGTCACCTGCTCGGCCTGCACGCCGACCCCTACATGTTCCACCAGGCCAACATGCGCCAGATTGACATGCCCTCCATCACTGTCGGCTCGCAGACGGGCAAGATGTCCCTGATCATGGCCTGGGTTGAGACCATTACGCAGGAGATGAGCCGTCTTACCAACTGGCCCATCACGTCGCTCAAGCATGACGATATCGCCAAAAGCTTCAAGGACAGGATGGCGCTCGATCAGTGCGAGCCCAAGCTCTCGTACGGTTACAACAACGGCACCACCATCTCGTCCGTCACCGTCTCGGCCAAGGGCAACTCGTGCAGCGTGCCTGTGCCTGTTACCATTCCCGCCGGCACGGTCACCAGCTCGGGTACCGTCAAGGCTGACAAGGTTGGCAGCGAGCCTCCTATTCAGTGGGTCACCCTCAATGGATCGCCTGTCACCCTGAACCTGGGACAGACTGTTGGCGGAGCTTAAAACTCTTCTTCTATGTGTATAGACTTTTTCGTATATAGTATATTTGACGGCGC
The DNA here is from genome assembly GCA_002851675.1 of Verticillium nubilum. NCBI lineage: Eukaryota > Fungi > Ascomycota > Sordariomycetes > Glomerellales > Plectosphaerellaceae > Verticillium > Verticillium nubilum. The sequence continues at coordinate 205,589 of NMXI01000036.1, read as the reverse complement.
GGCGTTGCGGTAACCTAGTAGCAATAATGTTCAATCATAAACATGTCTCATCGCAGTGACGTGTGCCGGTAACGAGCACAAATCGCAAAGCGTCCTTAGCCACCAATGTCTCCTGAACTCGTACCGACAAACACCACCAGGACCGCAGCATACGTTGCCGTCGCAACCAACGTCTCAATGTTAGAAACTCGAATCCCGAAAGAGAGGACTATGGAAAATATGACCAGCGCAGCAGAGACCGTAATGAGACTCTTGGTCAGCGATGGCCGTAGCGCCATGATCATCATGGGCCCTACGAGAAACCCTCCGCCCGTCAGAGCGATGATGAACCTGCAAAGACGATCGACAAAAGTCGACACCTGATGAGGGGCCTTCCCGACCGCGTACTCTTTTGCGCGCCGCCGCTTCTCTTCGCTGGAGAACGTCAGGGTTCGCGGCAGCGAGTCCATGAGAGCCCGACGCAGGGGGTCAATGTGCGCCGTCTCATCCTCGAAAAAGGCGTCGTGGCTGTGGAAGGGATCGAGGAAGTCGTCGGCGGACTGGAAGTGCGCCTGGAGCAGGGCCTTCCGCTCGCGCATCTCTGATTCGGGAACGGCCTTGCTGAAGCGCATGTAGCGGTAGTCACGGACGGCGATCGCTGGGAAGGGATATCAGCCTCTTGAGTCCCACGTTTACCAACCTCTGGGCGATTACGAAGCTATTACCGTAGTCTCTTAGAAGCTTTCGAAGGAGCTGAGCCTCGTCTTGGGAGCAGGATCCCTGTTTTTGGAGCTTGCTCTTTAGGCGGGCGAGCGTGACGTGGAAGTTGGTAAGGTTCAGGCGCTGAAGGGACTCGAAACGGAGGAAGTGGAAATCTTCCTCCTCGCGAAGCGACCTGCCTACATATTCAATGTATTTTCTTGCCTCGGCTTCAGCCATGTTGTAAGATTGTGAAGGGATCTCTTACGCTCGACGAGATCTGATCACCGAGGTGAGTTACCGGTCAATACGACATGGTGCCCAGCTGGTTCGCAATGAGGCTGTGCCTTGAACGCTGACCATATGGAATGCAGCCACTCGTATTGATAGTGTGACTGGCAGGACGTTCGCTATGTATGTGTATGGTTGGTGCGGAAATCGGTGGTGCGGCTGAGGAGAGGCAACCGACGGGGAGGGGGGCGAGCTGCTCCTCCAAATCAGGCTGTCTAGGTATTTCAGCCATCGAGGGCTGCAGGCATGATAGCCTTCTTCTGATCAATTGGGGTAAGATGACGTGGATATGTAAGAGAGCGTGTCTCCTCGGAGTTGTTCGTTCACCTGCGGTACTGCTGTCTCTTTGATCGCGCTCGCTTCATTCCTTCATCATCGTTGCGGAGAATTGCTATCTGCAATGACTACAACCAAATCACACCGAGAGGGTTACGGTGTTCCCGATACGGAGCAAAGTAGAGTTCAGGATCCGGAAGCCGTCCCTTTTCGCGAGCCGCGTTATCTTGCTGTCCGCCGGCGATTCGCGAAATGGGCGGCGGGTGCATCGTCCATCGACGCATATCTGTCTCGACGTCTCAGACGTCATAAAGCGCCCGTTGTCGAAGATCAGCGAGCTGTAGAGACGACATCCAGTAAAGCTGCAATCGAAGCTTTCTGTCGCGCTATTAATCAATCACTGACAACCAACCACGATGCCCATGGCCAACCAAAGGTTTTTCAGTCTACCATAATCGGCGACTCCGCATCGGCGCCTTCGCTCATGTCTGGTTTGCCGCTTCATTCTCGTGGTTCTTTCATGTCAAACAGGACACGTAGATCCTGGGGCTCTCAGATATCATACGACAACCCGATGGTCAACATCATCGAAACCATGCAAGGTGTCGTGAAAAGGTTGCTGGTTAAAGCTGCGTTTCATGCGAAGAACGACAGGAAGAAAAAACCAGCAGTCGAATTGGTGAGAGTCTTGTCCGAAGTTGAGGCCCATCTGAAGCGGCTGGTGGACGACCAAGTGCTGCGCAATAGCGGGACCGACACGGCCCCAATGGGTAAGCCGGGCCTCGTCGACACCATGACCGTGATTTTACGGCTAACTTCGAGGCATAGATCTGGTCAAGCTGTGTGATAACCTCAAGAGTCAGGAGTTTGTATTACTGAGCCTGGATACCACGGCTGTCGCCCAGGCTCTTGTTGCCATCACTGCCACCCACGAAGCATTGGTCGCGTGGTCTGAGGCGTTCAAGCATAATGAACAAGCCAAAAGCCGGGAGAATGCAGAGGAAGCAAGCGAGGTCCGGGGAAGCAGGTTTGGAGATTTGGCACTGAACCCAAACATTCTCAAGCTACTGCGACGTTTTGAGATAGAGGAGAGTTCGGATGCCGCTCAGGCCGTGAACCACGCGGCGGCTGGTGACTCGAGTTTCTTCATTGGATTTCAGCAGGAAAACGGAAAGTCAAGTGCTGAGGATGTAAGGCAAATTAAGAAATAATATCTCCAGATGGTATGTTCAAAGGCAGTAATGGAAGGTTTGAGGTTGAGTTAAAGGGTCGGGTAACGTGGAACAGGTGCCTTATTGGAGCGCTCCAGCCGTAGCTTATCTAATCGCGAAAATAACGGCCCTTGCTCGAGGTCCGACCTCAACACCACAACCGTCCCGCAGCAATCGACAAAGGCGATAGACGACAGCGTCGCCTACCCTGAATGCAGAACCCATCGAATCCTTGATCTTCCATACCCCGCGCCTTGCGATCTTCCGGACAGATACCCCAATTCACGCACAACCGGCAGGAGCAGGCAAGATGGATTACGAACCCATGCTGCTTGACAGCGAGGCCGGTGGTCCCTCGGTCAAGATCTCCAACGTAGGCTTCCTGGACCTCCCTCGCGCTTTGCGCCTCGCTGCCCATCTTACTGACCTGTTGCGCCTCAGACTGAGTCCGACCGTGTCGTATTCAACCTGTCCAACTGCCACCTCTCCTTCGCCAACTCGCTCCGTCGCGTCATCCAAGCCGAAGTCCCCATAGTCGCCATCGACCTTGTCGAGATTGAAGCCAACACGTCCGTCCTAGCCGACGAGTTTATCGCTCACCGTCTCGGACTCATCCCACTGCACTCCAAGGAAGCTGCGAGCCTTCACTACTCGCGCGACTGCGACTGCGAGCAGTACTGCGACAACTGCAGCGTCAAGCTGACCCTGCACGCCCGCTGCACCTCCGACGATGTCATGAAGGTCTACGCCAGCGACCTCGTCGTCGACAGCTTCCGCCAGAACAACACCGTCGGAAACCCCGTCATCACCGACCCAGACGGTCTCGGCTCCCTCATCGCCAAGCTCCGAAGGGGCCAGGAGCTCAAGGTGACCTGCATCGCGAAGAAGGGCATTGCCAAGGAGCACGCAAAGTGGATGCCCACGTCCGCCGTCGGCTTCGAGTACGACCCTCACAACAAGCTGCGCCACATTGACCTGTGGTACGAGACGGACGCCGCGACGGAATGGTAAGCTGCCTTGCTCTGCTGAGCTGTGTATCATGTATGCTAACCATGCTTGCCCCAGGCCCAAGAGCAAGAACGTCGACCAGGAGGACCCGCCTCAGGAGGGCGAGCCTTTCGAATATGACGCCAAGCCCGGCCGCTTCTACTTTGACGTCGAGACGGTCGGCAGCCTCGACCCGGACCAGATCATCCAGGAGGGCATCAAGATCATGCAGGAGAAGTTGGCCCTGATGCTGCACACGCTGACGGGCGAAGCCGAGGGCGGCGCAATGGACGGCGGCGACTTTGACGGCCCGCGAAGCCCGGACATGAACATGGAGGGCCAGGGATGGAACGACCAGGGCTACACGACGCCCTACAACGGCGGCAACCAGACGGCGTGGGGCGGCTCGGCGACGACGCCGTATAACAACGCGACGCCCTACGGTGCATCGGGCCAGTCCGGCGGATGGAACTGAGAAGGGGGCGTTTGGGACAACGGTGTCAGACTGGGAATGGCTGGTTGGTAGGCGTTCTTTCGGGTGGCCGGCCACGCGTGGCTCGGCTTTGTATACAAACAATTTCGCGGACACCAAAAAGGCTTGCATTAGAGGGCATGGCGGCAGGGAACGTCAGTGGAGCACCATATTTTGCTGTTGTGTATCTTTGACCGTCCAGTGAGGCGTGCCACTGCCTCGGCGTGTATACGGAGAAGCAGAGGAAGAGAAAACAGGCTGGCTGCGAAGCTGGCCGCTCAGTCTTTTGAACATTCGAATAAAGAAGACGAAAAAAATACAGGCAAAAGACCCTCAACATAATACAGCAATATTGCCTTTTCCACCCAACGCCTGGTCTCAGATGCCGCGCAAGCAACATGTATGCGTCTGTCTGGCTGTCATCCCAACGCCCGTCTAATATGCAAATGTGTATCCCCTGTTGTCGTATGTGTGTGCGTGTGCTCGGCGCAGTCTATGCCTTCAGTCTATCCTCATCCAGGCCAGCGACCTTTCTATATACCTTGCGGTGCATCTCTAGGAAGACGAATGTGCAGATCGTTTGTCTGCATTCGTCAGTACACTTCATTCAAGATCAGGCAGGAGAACTCACGGTCCGAGCCGCAGGAAACTGGGCAGCCAGCCCTTAAACATCCACCCAAGTCCCTCGTTCCGGTAAATCGTCTTGAGCGTCTTGGCCAACCCCTCCTGCGTCGTGGCGCTCATGACCCGCGTCTTGATGACGTCTACCGGACTCGTCACCGTGGCGGCCATCATGCCGGCGAGCAGCGACGCCGTAAAGTGCGTCGTCAGGTTATCCTGCATGGGCGTGTTGCGCAGCAGCAGGCCCTTGAATGTGTCGTAGCTCGCGAGCTGCGAGGCCGTCATGACGGCGGCACGCATGCTGTTTGGCAGGACGCCGCGGAACCAGCTCATAGGCCCTTCTTCGCGGGCCATGCGCAGGAGGCCGTCGATGGCGTGGCGGTAGTTGCGGCGTTCAGCGTGGGGGAGCGCGGCGTCCTGTTGCATGCGGACGTTGAGGACATCGGCGGCGTTACCGGAGACGCCGCCGATGAAGCCGGCGAAGGAGGCCATGGCTGTGAGGACGGGGAAGGAGGGCTGCTTGTTGTTCGGGGAGCGGCGCATGGCGCGCGTCTTGAGCTCTTCGTAGACGCCGAAGCGGACGGTAGAGTAGGTCATCTGGCGGAGGAGGGAGGCGGAGAGGCCGGCGTAGAGGCCGAGGGGGCCGTCGGATTTGAGGATGTGGAGGACGGTGCCGGACATGTTTTTGGGGGCATCGGGGCGGCGAACTTGTAGGCGGACCTGGTAGCTTCGTTAGTGCCGAAGGGGAGAAGAATTGCTGAGAAGTGTCGTGATGGAGGCTTGCGATGGAGGCCTGCGATGGAGGGGTAGGTGTCGTCGCATACCTTGACTGAAACATGGTCAGCTTGGTGTCGCGAAGAGGAGGGCGATTGCGATGGCGCAAAAGGGACAGAAACTTACCAAGATCCAGGGGATGGGTCACACAGGCGGCCATACTGCTTGCGCTGCCACCAAACCAGAAGGGATATCTCGTTGAGCTCTTGGCCGTTTTCGCGCTCTTCTCCTCGGCTGTAAGAACGGGCTTCTCGGCGCCGTGGGCCATCTTTGCGGACTGCATGATGGGCAGCTAAGAATGGTGTTTAGCTGAAGATGCTCCCATGCCGAGTCTGGGTGGCGAAATTCAATCGTGTTCGACTTCCAATTCTGGGGAAGGGGGGGGAGATCGTGAGGTGGTTCGCGATGTCGGCGTGTGGTGGATAGGCTTCGGACAAGATTTGGAAATTTGGTGCACCTGCAGCTTTTTTCCTACGAGACTTCGGACCCTGCGTCATTGCGCACCGAGGTTACCCAGCACAGCACCTTACGGGGCTCCAGGCCGCTAAAGTCCGCTGTTGTCCGCCGCGTTACGGTCCATCGACAGTGACAGGGGCCCGACCTCATCGGCCACTAAGCCGACGGTAAACCTGCAGCCTCATCTCCTTATCACCTTATCACTTCAACCACATTGAAGACGGTAGGTACCTAGGTCATTTTCCACCCTCCACCTGTGCCCCTCACCAGTCTGACGTCGTCCGTTCTCCCATCACCACCCAGGCTAAGCAACGAACCCAACCCGTACCCACTCAGCCGCCATGTACTTCAGTTTGACCTACCTTACCTGGACAAGGGTGAACTAAATCAAGCGGGCGAGGTTTTGTTTGGCCCTCTCAGAATGAAGCATGTCGAACCGAATCAACCCGGAGTCACTGACTACTTGCTCCCCAGAATGTACCGGATCATACATTGTCGATAATAACTCACACATACACAATTAGGATTCAGACGCAGGGCCAGTTGCGAAGGACGAGCATATTGCGCATATACTGAGGTACCTTAGCTTGAATACATGCAACCCCCCCCCCCCCCCTTGACTGGTCAGGTCAATGCTGGAATCGTTTCCATACATCCGTACATATGTTCAGTAGCCTGATTCTGGAGATACGAATGACTTTCAGAATTCACTAAGAATTGAAGCCGCAATGCCGTTCTAGGGATGTGCGCTACGAGAGAGTATACACTTCAGCACAAGCTAAGGTACTTTCAAGCGCAGCCCGACCAAAGTTCATTCCAGCGGCTACTTTAGGACAAACAAACCATCACGAGCTCCATCGTGATGTAGCCGAATCATCAATGCCGTCAATTGAAAAAATACCGAATAGACCCCACCTGTTCTTCCGACGGCCATCGCAGCGCCTCTGTGTAGACTCAGCTTCGACAGGTGACCCATACAGCGAGGTCTATGCAGTAATTATGCGAGCCTTTTTGCTCCTTGTCGTAAAAGAAGGGCTATAATCCCACGACGCTCTTCAGCTCGGCGAGTCTGTACGGCATTGCTGTAAAAGCAATCATATGCTCCTTGACCTATGATCGATTCCAAAATTTCGCCACCCTGTGCGTGAATATCTGCTCCTTGACGTAAGAGTAGTTCCACGATCTCGTAATGCCCCTTAACTGAGGCAGCCTGCAGGGCAGTATCGTAATCGCCACCTTGTGCGTTAGGATCTGCTCCTTGGCCCAAGAGTAGTTCCACGATCTCAGAATGCCCCTCAGCTGAGGCAGCTTGGAGAGCATTGCCGTAGTAGCTACTATGTGCGTTGGGATTTGCTCCATTTTTGAGAAGTTCTCGTGCAGCCGTGGTAAATCCTTTTGCAGAGGCATAGATAAGCCGGATTCCGGGACTACAAGAGGGCAGGTCTCTAAGGGACTCCGTACTCTCATGTAGGCAGATCCATCGCTGGAAGGCTAACTCGTCTTCGAAGAACCTGACCGTTTCTTTGACTATATCTTCAGAAACCTCTGCAGGAGCAGCATAGTCTGTCCAAGACACAGCCGCGTGTAAGGCCAGTGGGTAATGCTGTAATATTTCTCTGCGACTGTTCGACTCGATGCCTCTTAGATAAGTCAGGCAGGTCTTCGTAAGAGCAATCCTGGCATTTGTGTTTGTGAAATCTTCTTCTGTTAGAAGGTACTCTTTGACGGAGAAGTGGGCAAGGTGGAGTTCGTCACACCGAGCGGCTTGAACAATCGAAATAAAGCCAGGGCAGAATTGCAAAATATCAGCTTCGCAACAAAGTCGGTTCCCCACATGGAACCCTCGCCTCAGATTCCGTCTCTGTTTGCGTGGCCACAACCTCGACAGCCTCAGAAAGCGTCAGAGGTCTTTCAAAGTGGACGAGGAACTGCAGGAGTCGAATGGCATCAGGCTTGCGCTCTGTAGCTATGCTCCGAAGCATGCGGTGATACGTCTCTTTCAGATCACGAGGTAGAGCATTGAGAGCTGTTTTGATGGTGTTGGGGCTCAGACATTTCGCAAGACTGTCTAACTGACAAGTTGCCCATCTGAACCTGTGATTTCTGTGAGTCATATACTTGGCATTGTGTTTGATCGAAGGTTTTGCAACTCACATTCCATCGGCACCGTCTCCAACTTTCTCAATGATTTCACGAATAAGGTCCTGTGATAGGTTTTTGCCGCGGAAATCGGCAGACTTCTCAAGTATTATCGTGACATAGGAGCGTATATCGGTGTTAATTGAATTCTTGTCGAGCGATATGCATTGATCTTTTCCAATATTGAGAGGCATTTCGCGGAGAAACTCGACTTCGGGACGGCTTGTGAAAAGCAACTGTACGTGATCTAGATCAGATCTGGAGGCGATAGCCCCTATCCCTGAGATAAGCTCTCCCCTGGTCGTTGATTCGTCTAGTGCGTCCAAAAGTATAAACACCTTACCCTGGTGGGTGCACAGGCTGCTGCTAACGATGTCACAGAGGGTTTCAGTCGAGGGCTGTCTCTGACCATCCTCATGTCTTTTGATTAGTGTATCCAGATGGTTTTAAGAGCCCTGCTCGCCTTGGTACAATTGAAAGGCGAATGAACGGAGCATTCCTTCAACGGTCTGCTTCGACGTGTCGCTGAAGTCGAAGAAGAAGCTGAGAACGAAAACGCCATCATCATTCGCGAGATGGTCCAAGACTGCGGCACTGAGGATTGTTTTGCCACATCCTGCAAGACCACTAAGCCACAAGTGCTGATGTGACCCAGCATGCCACGCCTGGTACTCCGCGCTCTCCAGAAGCCATGTGCATGTTCCTCCGTGGCGGAGTGTCCTTGCGTGATTGGCGTTCGTAGATGGATCAGGAGGAGAAAGCCAGCGCCAAATCTTTTGAGCTTGTTGGTCAGACTTTACGGACTCAAGGGTGTCGTTCATCGCCAGCGTGACCTGTTTTGTCTCGGCTAAGTTCTGATCGACTGTCTATGGTCAGCAAGTTCTCACATCTTGTTTGACTGCCGAACAACTTCTTACAAAGATACTGTTTCGTGTCCATGATAGCTGAGCCAGGGTTCACTCACCGGACTGAAGCAATTCCAATGCCTTCTTCGTCTCCTGAACCTCAGCAGGCGGTACGTATGCGAGAAGCTCCTTAGCATAGCAGGCAGCAGTAGCGGACGCATAGCGTTGCCATCGATCGTTCTTGTGAGAGTCTGCGTAGTCACAAACCCCTCGAATGACGAGACAGGGGAAGTGGTTCAGCAGTCCAGCAGCTTCCATCTCGAAACAGATACAATCTTCCCCGATATCAGCGATGAGCTGGTCGCGGGCTACGGCGTCTTTCACCAACGTGTTGCCGGATGCTATGATGCCGTAGTGTATTTCGGGGTCAGCGCTTTCTCGCGTATCGCGCGGAACTTCTTCGACGGAAACACAATTGCGGCAGTCTGAGCCAGAAAGGTGTTCGTATGATTGCTTGAAGAGACGGTCTTCCTCGAAGCCTTGGTGGACGTAGCCATAACTGCCCTTGGATCTCTTAGCCATCTTTGGGTTTTTTATCTAGCATGTTTTGCAGGAGATCGGGGACCTTGGAATCGTATATCTCATGATCGGCCTGAATACTCGAAAGGGCCTTCAGGAGAACGGTGGGGGGCATCGCAAGGAAGCCTTTGCGTTCGCGCTTATTGTTTGGCTTCACCTTGACCAAGTCATACTGGCAAACGCCGCCGGTAGTCCCATCCGGCTGGCTCACGGCAATATCGCCCAGACGAATGTCACGGTCGTCCCGATCGTCCGGACGAGCGATACCGCCTCCGATGCCGACCAGAAGGCCGATTCGTATGGAAGGTAGGGAGGCAAGGAGGTTTGAGGCGGTGATGCCAGCTGATGTAGTCCCATAGAGACCCGCTGCGAGAGATGTAATCACGATATTGTGCTCTCCCATCCTGCCCCAATCATAGATGTTCGTGTCGCTTTGATGTCTTGAGAATCCAGTTGGTTCTGCGTGCTTCTCATCGAGCATGGCAATTCCCGCAGCTCGTTCGATAGGTGGCGTGGCAATCCATCCGATGGTGTAGCATTCAGGGCTATCAATCGTCCTCTGAAGAGCCATTGTGAGGTTCGATCAACGCGGAGGAAGCCGAAGGATAAGGTTAAGTCTTCGTAGATGATAGGACTGGAATACGAAGAAGAAGAAGAGCTGGTGAGGGGAAGGGAGCCATTTGATAGAGCGCTGACGGCACAGCCTTGCGAGATATGTCGGTGCTGCCCGATGTGTTCGGCGAGGAACATGCATGTTGGGTGATTAGCTCAGCGGTGCTGGGTGTGATTGGACCATTGGGGAGGTCTTTCGCCAAGGCGTCCATCCGCCTGCAAGATTCATTTCGAAAGATGAAGCTCGCATGAGGAGACCACTGAGTGTGCTCGGCTGATTGGACCATCGGATGCCCCGTCTTTGGTTCAGGCGACGGCATGATGATCTTGGTGAAATGGACTAGATAGGTTGAGGTTCCACTTTAAAATAACTTCATGGCGCAAATCATCTTCCACTTCTGCCTCGCTTTGGAAAGGTAAACTTCGAGTGAAGAGAGTAGATTCGAAGACAATGGCAGGTCTGGGGTTAAGGTCAAAGTTCAGGCACACGCGAACTCCCTCCTTCACTTGGATGGGCCGAATTCCCCTGGAGCCCCACAGCCAGATTCTTATCGTTCCCTTATCAGACGGTAATCTGTAGGAGGTTTTGGGGACCATCGGAGCTTGACGTCGATCGTTTGGCCTCGCACGATGATCAATACATCTGTCGAAACCATTCACTTCCTCTCCCCTTGCTCGATGCGGCGGCAACTCATTGCTTGAGTGTGTCCCAACCTCTCAAAACCAAGCATACCGCCATTATGCAGGCCTCAAGACTCGCCGGCCGGCAGTTGCGCGGCTGGGCGCACGGCGCATCGAGCTTGACGAAATCCCGACAGCACCAACCCTCACTTCTGTCACGAACCTGCGCATGGCATGCCTACTCATCAGGTATGGGCACCCCTGAACCTGAAGCCTTAGACTCGAGCTGACATATCGGCAGCGCCGCCGAAAACTATCGAGGTTAACGGCAAGACACACCCCACCGATCAATGGTTCAACGCCCCTCCCAACGTCGTGGCCGCTGCTTCGCGCAAGCTGCACCTCCAGAAAGACCACCCAGTCTACATCACCCGACAGATCATTGAGTCCCAGTTCCCGAGCTCGATCTACAAGTACCACAACACGTTCGACCCCGTCGTCTCGACGCACCAGAACTTCGACTCTCTTGGCTTTCCCGTGGATCACCCAGGGCGAGCGCGATCCGACACCTACTACTTCAACAAGGACACCCTTCTGAGGACACATACGAGCGCTCACCAGGCGGAAACTTTCAAGGCTGACCAGAGCGATGGCTACCTGATCAGTGCCGATGTTTACCGACGAGACGCCATCGACAAGAGCCACTACCCCGTCTTTCACCAGATGGAGGGAGCTCGCATTTGGGATCGCACCCAATATCCCGAAGGCGCCGTCGCCGACGCGATCTGGGCCGACGTTGACAAGCTGCCCAAGCACGACGTCCCCGTCGAGGACCTCAACCCGGGCATCCACCCCGAGCGCAACCCCCTGCAGGAAGCACACCATACCGCCGCCGAGGCCGAGGCCATCGCCGCTCATCTGAAGCGCTCGATCGAGCTCATGGTCATCGAGATCTTCTCTCGCGCCAAGGCCGCCGCCCTCAAAGCCGATCCGGACTACAAGGATGAACCCCTGCGCATGCGCTGGGTCGAGGCCTACTTCCCCTTCACGAGCCCCTCGTGGGAGCTCGAGGTGTACTTCGCCGGCGACTGGCTCGAGGTGCTCGGCAGCGGCGTTGTGAAGCAGGACATCTTCATCGACGCCGGGAAGCCCGATAAGCTCGGCTGGGCTTTCGGCATCGGCCTAGACCGCATCGCCATGCTTCTTTTCCAGATTCCTGACATTCGTCTCTTCTGGTCCAAGGACGAGCGCTTTTTGAGCCAGTTCCGCGGCGTTTCGGACAATCTATCTTCGCTACGTCGCTTCGTCTCCTTCTCAAAGTACCCCGCTTGCCCGAAGGATGTGTCGTTTTGGTTGAGCGGCGTGTCGCCGGCGGGAGGCGGCCAGCAGTTCCATGAGAATGACTTTATGGAGCTTGTGAGGGACGTTGCTGGTGATCGCGTCGAGGACGTGCGCGTCGTGGATGACTTTACGCATCCCAAGACGGGGAGACGGAGCATGTGCTACCGGATTAACTACCGCAGCCTGGAGCGGACATTGACGAACGAGGAGACGAATGAGTTGCATGCCGAGGTGAAGAAGAGGCTGGTGGAGAAGCTGGGTGTTGAAATTCGGTAGAGTTGGAGTAATGTAACAATATGTAAAGTCTGTATCATAGCAAAGGACGCATCTGGAGCGGGTTCACTAAAAGATCACGAGCAAGCCAACGGCAAGTTTCACGCTCACCAACCTGCATTGTCAGAAGTTTACGTGGTTGAAAAGAAGAAACACAGAAATGCTACACCCTATGGGTTTTCTATAGTCAGTCCAAAAAACAAAACGCTCACCAGGGCCGGTCACCCCCGGCCCAACCGCACCCTGCGTCAGGTGGCGGATGGGCGAGGGGTGATGGACCCTGGCTACGGAAACCGCCACGAGGCCCGCGGTTTGCTCTAGGATTTTGGCTGTTGGGTGTGAGATTCGAACCAGTACCCCTCTGGTTGTAACTTCTCGCCTCGACCACTGGGCTAATGGAGGAGGCTTGACGACAGGGCAAGGTAGTTAGTTGCCTGGCTATTGAGGTAGGGGCGGTCGTCGCGTCTCTGTGTTGGTGCCTGATATGTTGCGCGTTGTTGTTGATCGGTAGTTGCCTAGGCTGCAGACGAGGGATTATCAACAAGAGGAGTCAGAATGGAAAGCACTGTTGCCTCGAGGTAGCTCAATTGGCATAGGGGCTTTTCTAGCAGTTAGTCTTGCGAAAACGTGGTACTCGTCCTTCGGGACTAAGTCCTCTTAACCAGGCCCCTGAACCGGCATCAGGCGTCTCGTGACAATGAAGTTGGCAGAACATCGAAATCAACGCCGGCATCTCCTTCATCTGGCATGCCTCTGTGATCAGTAGACGATCACAGAATATCAGCCGCTCGACCAAGGACCCGTGGCCTTTTTTGCAGAGATTTCAGAGCGTCAACGTCCCATTCATACACTACGAATCACATACTCACCACGTCTCATTCCACGTCTTACACAGCCCAAAGTCGACGCAGAACAGACATCATCACAGCAAACAACACGTACTAGTCACGGCCGCGCAAGGCCATAGTAGGGGTCATATGCGTTTCGCCCCATTCAAACCCGTCAAGCGGGCACGCTCGGTCTCATAAAACCCAGCTCAGCCACCTCACGGATGCCCAACACCGCCCACCAGTAAAACAAAACTTCCGAGACGTCACGAAACGAGGGGCAATATTACGCCGCCCGACAGACGTGAAGCCGCACGCGACAATGCCTCGCGGCGAGGATAAGCAAATTTCGGGTACGAGCGGCGCATGACCCCTGACCGGCGCGGCGGGGGAGAGGCTGTAAAGAATGCCAGCGCCGCGAAAGTCACGTACTGCGAGGCCCGACTGATAGGCTGGATGGAGGGCGGAGCAAGAGAAAAGGGGGAGAGAGAAAGCCCTTTTTCTTTTCAGCCGTGGCCTGGTGAGCTGGAGCTCGAGCGGGTCATGCTGCGGACGGGAGACGGGAGGACCGTGTATGTTTTGTTTGCTCTGGGGGATTCCCGGGAATGGGGTGCCGCGTGAGTCGGGCAGAATCCGAGGCAGTCCTGCCGGCGCACTTTTGATGCGGGGAGAGGGAGGCTTGGCTTTAAAGCTTTGATGCAGGTTATGCTTCAGTGGGGGTGACGCTTCAACGTGGCCCGACAGGGAAGCGCGAGATACCTATGACGGAAGTGAGCAGACGGTGAGAGAGAGGGAGGGTGGGAGGCAGCTTGAGGGCAGTGGTCGCGAGTGATTGTCTGTCTGCTGCGCCGGATGGGGTCGAGTCACGGCGAGACGGGCGTGATCCGTGCCAAGCCAGTCTGTGAGCACAGCCCCGTTGCGGTCGGGTGAGGGTGGTTGGCGGATGTCGGTCGAGTGAAGTTGCGTCATAGGCGCTGCGTTCGTGGTGCTCGTGTTGATGGTTGTTCGGTGGATATGGTGGTGATGAATGTCTCGGAGGCCTGGGGTTTCTTGGTCACTGGTTGTGCGATGGATTCAGATGGATATTGATGCATGCATTCGCCATGTCGAGGTGATGTTGAATGAGAAAAGGTACGTACCTGCTCTGGTGCACCTGGTCCTGCCACAACAGGACAGAGGACAGTACAGTAAGGTACAGAGTAGGTAGTGCCGTCAGACCGATCAGAGGATCCATAGTATTCTGCATCCATCCAATCAAGGGCCATTCATTAGCAGCTTGGCGAGAGTTTTCCCCCACATGCAGCCAAGAGGCGAACCTGCAGCACTCACAGCACTTGCAGCACTTGGTCTCTGGTTTTCCTTCCATTCAGTGGCTTGCATCGAAGGACCAAGACGGCAGGTCGGACTCGCCTGGCGTCCGGGCCGTCTGTCACGGTCGCGGGGGGATTGGTTGTACCTCTGGGGGTCCTCTGCCCCTGGCGCTGTCTGGCTACCTAATAGGCATGGTTCGGTGATAAGTTCGCAAGTTTATTACAGTCGATAGTTGGCGGCGATTCGGCCGTTCTCGACACTTCCATTGCTTGAACAGCTGGGAAGATTCTGTTGCACCGCCTCTCTAGCCTGTCGAGATGGAATTGTTTTGCTGGAAACGGAGACCGTAGAACCCATCGACACGGTCCAGACCTTGCCAGTTTCATCCTGGCTTCCGTCTTCCGTGCTGGGTTGGCCTGGGTGCTGGGGCCAGGCCTGAGCTTCTGTCTGCGCCCACTGACACCGCCTGTCAGGAAGGGAGAGGCCGCTGTAAGCATAGGTAGCGCACGGAAGGGCGAGCTTCGGGGCAGATTCGGGGGGGGGGGCTTGGGAGTGGTTGACGGTAAAGTGGGCTCCCTCTATTCATCACGGGCCAACCAGAGGGAGCCCAAGCCAGGCTGAGGGGCGGAAACGAACATGGCATTTGACTTCTGCCGCGCCTCATTCGAATCTCCACTTTCATCACCTCAACATCTGCACCTGCACCTGCATCGACTGCACTGCCCCTCTCCCGCCTTCGGCTGCTGCGCTTGCTCTGACGACGTACGCTTCATCCTGTCATACATATACCCACCGTCTTTCTCTCTCCAGGCATTGTTTTCTTGTGATCACACACTACAGCAACACACTGCACATAAGAGAATACGCTTCGAAATAAACAACCGAACATCTCGCCCTCGCCACCGCCCCTCAACACCGAAGCGTTCATATCCAGAATCACCATACTCAACACCACCAACACCACAAAATGGCTACACAGTCCCCTCCCACGAGGCCTCTGAGCTCTCGCCGCTCCACTGCCTCCGGAAAAAGTCTGTCTCTCGACCTCTCTTCTCTGCCGCCTCTGACGCAGCCGACACCCCCCTCCAACACTCTCCTCCTCACGAATCTCGATGATCTCGCCATCTTCCGCCCCGACAACCTCCAGACCATCCGCGACCTGATCGCGCAGACCGCCGCCATACACTCCTGGGCGCCGCTCAAGTCTTTCCGTCGCATCATCGTCTCCTTCTACGACGAGGACGCCGCCATCGCCGTCCGCCAGATCTGGAACGGCGAGGCCATCCTCGGCAACGTCTGCCGCGTCTACTTCGGCACCCCGACCCCAATCGACCAGCACCTCAAGGATCAGTACCTCGCCCTGCCCGACGCCGGCAAGCTCTTCTTCATTTCTCCCCCGCCCAGCCCCCCTCACGGCTGGGAGATGAAGCTCGAGGACGCACCCAACAAGCAGGTCCACGCCGAGGACCTCGCCGACGCCCTCGCCAAGCTGCACCACGCCAGCCGGTCCGCCGCCGCCGGTATGGAGACCCCCATCAGCCCTGTCGACGGCACGAGGCAGACGAGGAGCCGCAGCTCAACGCTGTTGTACCAGCCCAGTGCGCAGGAGGGCGCGAGCCCCGACCTGCCGGCCATCTGCCTTGAGGACATGACGGACGAGCCCAGCCCTATCGAAGCGCCTAAGCCCATCATGGCGCATACTTCGCGGCCGCCTGTCGAGCTGATGCAAGACGCTTAGGCTGCATGAGAAGGGAAAGGCGGACTGCTGTTTCATTATTGCATGGCGTTTGGATCATGGACTGGGTTGGCTGGGATCACCATCATCATCATCATCATTGCCCGGTAGATACAAGGGTTTGGCGCAAGGTTGTCGTTGCTCGAGCCAGGGGCTTACGAGCAGGAGTCATTAGGCGTAGAGCTGAAAAGCAGTTGAAAGGAATTGTACACCAAGGTAGATCAATACATCAGCCACGGCTGGTTCGGAATCAAGACAAAGAGCCATCACCATGCTAATTCCATGTGCCTCATGATCGTGACATCACCACCTCACCGCTCCCGCGAGAGCTCTCACACTTCCCCTCAAACAAAGCCACCCCGCCCAGCTGCCACATCCGACAACCACCCCCGCAACGCCCAGCGTCCAGAGACTCCTCCTCTCATGGCTCCCCACACCAAGCTCCTTTCCCCTCTGCACAGCCTCCTCCAGCGTCCCCATCTCGGTCGCCATAGTGTCAAGGCCCGGCACATACTGAAACTCAAAGCTCGTCTCCTTGCCCAAAGCCCCAAGCTCCCCCCTCCTCACGGTAAGATCATACAGCGCCCTGCGCAACCTCTCCCTCCTCGCCTGGTCCCAGCTCGGCACCCACCGATGCGAGTAGCACATGGCCGCGAAGAAGAGGCACTGCCCGAGCACCAGCACGGAGAAGTAATACCGCCTCAGCCCGGCCGGCCTCTCGACGCGCAGCGCGTCGGCGAGACGCGGCCCGTTAAGCCAGTACGTCTCCGCCGCGAGGAAGGGGCGCGAGACGTGGCCCGGCGGCTGGTCTGCCATTCCCGTGAGGACGTTGTTCGCGAGCGTGGCGGACGTGTCGGACGGGTGCAGCTCCGACAGCAAAAGGGACTCCATTGTCGCGCGGGCTTTCGCGGGCGTGGCGAAGGGATCCGTTGGTGCGCCGATGACGTGCGCCACCCAGCGCCAGAGGGCGATGTAGTCTGCTTTTTCGGCGTCTGAGAGGAAGATGCCCTGGCGCGGCAGGCCGATCCAGAGGAGCGTTGCTGAGAAGGTGGCGATGGTGCCGGCTGAGTCGAGGTCGTTGATGGGGATGCCGTTCTCCGAGACGGAATAGTACCCTTCTCTCTGGGCCGCGAGGGCGAGGATGCGTCGGCGGACGGCGGCGTGCAGGAGGCGCACGCGGAGGGTTGACGCGAAGCCTTCGCCGTCAGGCTGGACGGCGGACAGCGAGGCCGTCACCTGGAGGACGTGCTGGAAGGTCTCGAGGAGGCGGCGGCGGGTGACGTTTACGCCGAAGCCGCCTGTGCGTGCGAGGGTTTCGACGACGCGGCGAGAGCCCATGCCGCCGACGAGGGATTGGAAGGTGAGCTGCTGCGTGTCAGCGAGATAACTTCAAATATGCCATGTGGTGCACGCTCACTGCAAAAATCGCGGGACCGGCATAGCGGAGGAAAACCTGCTGGCCGCGCTCGATCTGTGCCCAGTCGACCCAGTCGGGGATGGTTGTGACTTCAGTCCAGAGTTGGCCGAGGACTTCGTCTTTCTCTGCATTGTCGCGGAGAAGAGCATAGAGATCTCGCGGAGGCTTCTTCTCGTCGTCTGGTGATGGCTTCTCTCCCGATGCACCCTTCTTCTCTGGCGGCGAGATCTCATCGAGTCTGTTCAACGCTGCTTCACCTAACTTGTCGTACGTATAGATCATGGGCCGCATCTCATCGGCGGTGCGGTGATCAGACGTCCACTTGAACTGATAGTCCCAGATCTCTTGCCACTCGGGGCCGGATCTGCGGAAGAGCCATGCCAGGCAGTTCGGCACGGCCTGAGCGTAGTCGGACATGCCTCTTCAAGGTGAAATCTCTCAGCCGAAAGTGAAGATGATGGACTGGACCTGTGAAGTGCAACAGGAGGAAAGAGACGTACTGAACGTGATGTTTCTCGCTGCCACACTGCCAAGGTCCAGGGTGGCTCTTAGAAGGTAGTGGGGCCGATCGGTGACTTCATCGATCAGGGTAGTGATGGCGATACTCGGCTTTGAAAGGGGTCCCGGCGGCATATCCAAGCCTTCGTCGTGATGGACATGGAGAACGGCCAATCGAGGTCTTCATGTTTGCCTTGACGAGTGAGAGCAGACACTGGCCACCCTCCTGCCAGCCCTTTGGCCATCATATGCTTGATGCATCACACAAGTTGATCGTCGAGTTGGAGCAGATGTGGATGTGGCGCACTAGTTGCCCGGCGCGCCAAATCGGGACGGTCACCTGGACCTTGACATGTAGACCCCTGGTCCGACAGCATGTGAACGCCGAGCCCATCGTCGTGGCATAATTTTGTATATATGGCAATGAATGAAAGATCCGAAGAAGTTCATGAGTGAACGTCGATTTGAAGAATGACATACATTCGATGAAAAGGGGCTGCAGACTATGTGGTAAGACAAAGATTTATGCAGTACCTTTTACCAAGCCTCATTTAATGCATGCAAGTAAGGTTATTCAGACTCCGAGGACGAGTGTCTTCGATATCCATACCGTCTCAAATCGAAGGACTTTAGCAGCTCTTTCTGTCCATTGGGGAAAACCGTGTAAAAGGGAGCTTGGAACTCTGATGGTTCCTAATCCGCCATTCACCACCTCCTAGACCTTAAGAATTCATATAGTATTGGGAGGCAGGCCTGCAGTAGCCCCGCTGAAGAGCATCTCCTACATGACGATGATTCGGCCATCGTTTCGACTGTACCAGCGTTTGCAAGTATCCACGGCATCCTCTCAGCTTTTGACAGTCATTGGCCGATTCTTCCGCCATACGGAGGCGACTATAACTCATAAACGTCGATAACAGATGGAGGATGGCACAAGAAATTGGTTTCACCCTTGGAAACAACAGTGAGCCGATGACGGATAATGACTGATCCACTAATACCGAATTGGGGGTGTGCATTCTCGGTTTCTCATCGCTTCCGCCTCGATAGCTTCTATAGCTATCTAAGTAGCCTCCTGCCACTATTAATGCGTTAAGACTTGGTCTATCGTTATTCTAGCTGTCGGGTCTGAATTTATTATTCCAGATATTATATGCTATGCCTCGGGACTAAGCTCCTCTCCCTACTGCTTAAATCTTAGCCTAGGCTGCTCTTTAACTGCCTCCTCAGTAATTCTAAATGCCCCCTTCAGAGCGTTATACCTATTTACGCTATTAACTTACTTAAGTAGTCCTTCCGAAACTAGTCCGAAATAGGAAAATTATCGAACTAGAATCTCTTTATTACGACCTGGCTATTTCTATAGAGGGGAATAGATAGTACTAAAGACGTAGGGTACTTAAAAGTAGAAGCTTAGGTTATAATAATAAGTAGGGGGTATTATAAGGCGTTATATACTTATTATAATAGATATAAGGTAAGACTTAGATTAATTACTATCCTTTAGGAAGGACTATATCTATATTACGACCTAACTATTTCTATAGAGGGGAATAGATAGTACTAAAGATATAGGGTACTTAAAAATAGAAGCTTAGGTTATAATAATAAGTAGGAGGTATTATAAGGCGTTACGTACTCGTTATAATAGATATAAGGTAAGACTTAGATTAATTACTATCCTTAAGAAGGACTATATCTATAAGTATAGGAATGCCCGTCCTTATATACCCGATTATCCTATCCTTACTAGTTAAATATAAGGTTATATTAAATAGCTTACTATTAGGTCGTAATCTTATTATATTAGATTACGGATTATAGTAATCTAAACTTAACCGTAATCCTAGCTAGGGGATTACTAACTCGGGTAATCCTATTACGTAACCTAATATTCTATAGGTCGCTTCGTAATATTTTCTTCCTTATCTTATCTATAATATAGGGTTCTAACGCGGGGCTGCCTGCGACCCGGTCGCTCGGCCCTTAGTCGTTATAATCTACTTATATAGGAATACTCGTCCTTATATACCCGATTATCCTATCCTTATTAGTTAGGCATAAGGCTATATTAGATAGCTTACTATTATATCGTAATCTTATTATATTAGATTATAGATTATAGTAATCTAAACCTAACCGTAATCCTAACTAGGGGGATTACCTACTCAGGCAATCTAGTTACGTAACCTAATATTCCGTAGGTCTATATGTAATATTCCTTCCTTATCTTATCTATAATATAGGGGTTCTAACGCAGGTCTGCCCGCGACCTAGTCGGTTAGCCTTTTTTTTAGTCGTTATATTTACTTACTACTAGTCCGAACGAAAATATATCTAATGCCTTTATTATACCCCTTCTAGTCTATCCTTCTAGGCTTCGCTATATAATATTACCGATTATATAAGGGGTCTAACGTCGCTCCCCGGTTTCTAACTTAAAAGCGATATTAAAATCGCCTAATTTTATATTAGTAACTATTTTATTACCCTCTCTATCGTAAGTCTAAGTAACTAATATATTATTAGGTTTTATATCTAGTAAGATAAAATTATTAGTCAGAGAACTATAGTAATAATTACCGGATAACGGAGAGTATACCGATATAAATACAGTCTTTAGCATAGAGCTCTTATATCGCTTCTACTATATATTACAGGATCTTCTTTCGTTCCATCGGAGGAAAGTCTAGATCGTCCTTAATTAAGGCAAGTAGGATATCTCTGAATTAGGGATAGACTAAGATACCTTCCTCTGGGTTGCAATCTACGTGCATTCGAAGCCGACGGGAACCTCTAAACTCGGCTGCGAGGCGCAGGGACAGATCGTAGAACGGCTTAGGTACGCGCTTAAAGATAAAAGTCGCATTTCCGGACCTAAGCGAGATATATAAGAGAGATGGCTAAGCTATATGACGAGGATATGAAGTTTGAGATATACTCGGCTTTGAAAACGCCGAGCTTCTGGTCCTCGCGATAATGCTGGAGCACCTCGCCTTGAACGTACCCCCGCCCGGATTTGCCTACTATAGTGGATGCTATTTTAATGCTTGTACAGTAGGTAAGTCGACTGAAGGGCGTACGAGAGCCAAGGCGATTGGAAAACATCGAGAAAGAAACGGATCGACTGGGGAAGCACGCTGAAAGAATGGTCAATGGTTGGGTATGGTCCGTCCATCTTCTATCTTGTCGGTCCTCATCTTGAGTAGTTCCTGAATGTTGGTGAAACCCCTGCTGAGTCAGGCTACGTTAACTCGCTGATTCGTTACATTAGCCGCTGTTCGGATTTAATTGTAGCTGGCTTTGCGACTGATATATTGTAAGGTCGGTGATCGTCTATAAAGGTCGAAGGGTAACGCCTTTTATGATAGAGGTCATGGGTAGGATAAGATTAGTCCTTCGACGCGTACTAGGTAGGTATAGTAGTCCTACGCTAAGGCTTAGGAAAGCGTATCCCTGAGAAAAGGACAGGTAAGGTAGATAAAGGAACTGATGTGAAGAATACTGAAAAAATCTTGAATCAATCTCAGGGAAGATAGGAGGACCCTATTCATGTAGCAAGATATTTCTCCCTAAGATGAAGTTTGTATTCAAGGTTTGCACGAGATGTTCAAATATACAGGAAATGAATCTTCCATTTCTCTCGTATATGTGGCCGCCGCACACATAGAACGCTCGTGGCCTATTTCATGACTTTCTTACCGTAGTGGGCCCTGAGAGGTTGCGAGTGGCTAGACCTTCCGCAACTAACGATTTTTTTGACTTGCATGGAGCTGAGGCCAGTATGTTGAAACTTGCAGCATACAGATCACTATCTATGCCCTTGAAAGATTGCGCAGCATTATCTAGAAGCTCGCCGCAGCACCTCGTCTATTGTCGTTAGTCGGCCTTTCACTCAACTTTACCACGAGATGTAACGAGAACCTCCACCCCATCCCGCCAACCGTGCACTCGTAACTCAAAGCACGCAAATACCCCTTGTAAAGAAAATTCGCTTCACCCCTCCAACATTGAGCCTGAGCTCTTCTTCAGAGCAGATTCGGATATTGATACCATCCAATGCGACTCGTCGTCCGCCACGACCGCATGAAGAGAGAAAGTCGGCACATTGCATATCTGCGGACCGATTCTGACGGACAGGCGGCTGAGGACCCGGATATCTTGGATTGCTTTGCGCATGAACCGAAACGGGGTGCTTGTCCGTCGTCGAACATTCGATGCGTTGACAAGTGCACAAGCGATGGCTAGGCGAGAGGGGAAACAAGGCGTTTATGGCTGAAGCGAGATCGAGCGACGTTCGATTTATTCTTTGAACACAAATGACATTCCATCAAAGATCGCATAGAAATAAAGGAATCGTTGAGAAGACGGAAGACTGCCAAACGACTTCGAGTTGCCATTGTTCAATCACGAGGAACGTGCTTCGAATCTTAATGACCAATCTCGAGGAAGGTATCGTATGAGGAGAATCGTTGCCTCGACCCCTGCTGGAGTTCTTTGTCCACCGAATCTACCTCGCCGCATTGGCTGGTGCTCCGTACATTCGGGCAACCTGTGGCTCATCTGGTCATTTGCTCAAGTCAGAACTGCACACTCACGACGGCTAAGCGGCCTCGGTCTTGGATCGCAGAATGCAACGCGTGTCATTATTGTCGCTTTTTGTTCATGGGAGTATGTTCCCTGACTGTATCTTATGTACAATGCCTCAAATACACGTATTACTCATAGATCATGTTCCCAGTCATAACGACTCTACTCAGACTTTCCACCGAAACCCTTACCGCCGTCGCGACCAGGGCCGCTGGCCACGCGAAGGACGTAGGCGCCACGCTCAAAGGTGTTGGCAATGATGTAGCCAGAGGGGAACTGGAAGTTGCCCCAGGTGCCGACGAACTCGAGCGAGCCACCGGCGGCGTCGTCCTCGGGGTGCATGTCGAAGAAGGCGAGCTTCTCGACCTTGCTGCCGTCGGGGTAGGTGGAGATGGAGCTGACGTCGGTGACCCAGACGCCGGCGCCGTAGTTGGACTGGAACATGATGCCGTCCTCGATGTAGAGGTTGTGGTCGATGCCGACGTGGTCGGTGTTCTTGAAGAAGCCGGTGTACTTGGGGTTGCGCAGGTCGCTCAGGTCGGCAATGTGGGTGATGGGAATGCCGTCGGCGGCCTCGCCGACGCCGTTGAACTCGTCAAGCTCGTCGTTGAAGAGGACGAACTGGTGCCAGTTGCGCTCCGTCCACCATCCCTGGTGGGTGTAGGTGGCGCCGGGGTAGGCGAGGCGGCCGAGCATCTCGGAGTTGGCCTTGTCGGTCGAGTCCCAGATGGTGACGCTGTCCTCGTTGTAGGCAACGCAGATGTTGCGGCCCTTGAAGCGGGTGTCGGGACCGTTGTAGGTCACGCACTGGGCGTCGTGGGTGTAGCCGTCGGAGGCGGCGCAGCCGGGCTTCGTGGGGTTGGCCGGGTCGGAGAGATCGATGTACTCCATGCCAGCAGCGCACGTCTGGTTGCGGGGCTGAGCGCCGACGGCAATGGCGTACTCGTTGTCCCAGTCGATGACAACGTTGTGGGCGCGGCCGATGGGGAGGTCATCGAACAGACCAACGAGGTCAGTCTTGGGGTCGAACTTGACGGGCTTGGCGGGGTCGATGGCGGCGACCTTCTTCATGTCGAAGATCTGGATGTTGTGGCCAACAGCCTCGGAGCCGATGATGGCGAAGTCCTTGAGAACACGGATCTCACGCCACGAGGAACCGATGGGGTCCTGCGAGGGCAGACGACCAAGGTAGGTCATCTTGCCCTTGTCGGAGACCTCAACAAAAGCAGTACCGGTGTGCTGGCCGATGAGGGCAATCTGGCGGCCATCGGGAGCCAACCAGCCCCAGATGGAGGAACCACGTCGGTTGGGGAACCTGGGGTCGGCCTCGCCACCGCCCATGTCGTTGTGGTTCAGGAAGTCGTACAAGTCCATCTGCCATCTGTCAGCTCATGCCAGTGATGATCATCTTCGAAGGTATCACTCACGTTCTTGCAGCGGAAGGTCTGCATGGGGTTGCCCTTCTCGGCGACAGCAGTGCCACACTTGCCACATGCGAGCTTGTCCTCCTTGATCTTGGGGTCGAGCTTGTCCCAGGTTGACCATGAAGGCCACTGGCTGGAGTTGAGAGCACCGGCAACTTCAAGAGCGTCCCATTGCGACTGTTTGTGGGTCAGCAAGCGATGAAAAGGTAAAGCAGCGTAAGGTAAAGTAGGGGGTTCACACACGTTCTTCAGATCCATGATCATCTGGTGAACCTCGCCCGAGTCATACTGCTCCTTGCGGAAGTGAGCAGCACTCGCCACCGCGGGCAGAAGCATCAAAGCAGAGGTGACCTTCATCTTGGGCAGCTTTGAGTGAGAAGAACGGATAACGGGGTGGTGGTACCGAGCGGACGGGAACAACTCCCAGTTGACTCTGGGTGGTTTTATATCATGGGCCACCATGGGCCGCTCCTCTGCCCTGTAGCCAAGCAAATGCTCAACTGCCGCATTGAGTAGGTGATCAGCATGGGACTTCGAGAACCCCAGATCGAAATTGTACATGACACCTTCCGTATTCGATGTAGCGACGGGCCAAGACTGCTTACCCCGCGCAGAGCCAAGACTCGTAAGATGACCCAAGATGACCGACTTTCTTATCTAGCCATTGGGTTTCCTATTCAAGCTATGATGTTCCGTCCAAGATATGCGGCCATCAAGGCGGCAGTGCAGACCAGCCAATGCCGGAATCGAAGCCATGGCCGCCCGGGCAGACCCCTGCAGAATACCTACCTTACCTACTTATACCTTGTTTTGCAAGTGTTTATTAGGCGGGAGCCCACTGGCCCGGGACCCACGTGTCTTTGCTCCATTCTGGTCGAGACAATCGCAACGGCCAGATGACTGACGCAATGCAATGCTGAAGAGAAACAAGAAGGCGGCTGATTTGATGAGCAAGTGGCTGGAAACCAAACCCTGCAGTGGCGATTTAAGCCTGGTTGCTTCATGTTGCATCCGTCTCATCGACTACCTATGCCCATGTACATCTGATGATCAAGCCGACGGCCGAACTCGTGCAGCTTGGGACTTTGGATGCCCTGGGCAATTCACTGCTCTCCCATTTGATAAAGTATTTGCATCAAGCAAAGAGTCTTCCTTCTTATGTCGAGACGTGCTATCTTCTCCACTCGTTTTGCTATCCACTCATTGTGTTATCCACTCATTGTGTTATCCACTCATTGTGTTATCCACTCATTGTGTTATCCACTCATTATGGTTCTCTCTGAAGCAAGCATCTCGACCCTTTCCGCGAAAGCTGATACACTGATACCTTAGTCAGTCTTTCATAACACAACCCGAGTCTCCTCATGCACTGCGCCAATGCTCCCCTACCATCCCCTTTGAACACCACAACTGGATCAGTACAAGGCACGTGATAATTTGTCCCGCTGAAAGTCCTGATTGGGTTAGCTTTCTTCTTCAGCTCTACTTACAAGGGCCCCTGCAGCACTCGCCACCTCATGCGTATCCCGCCTACGAGAGTGTATCTTCTTAAGTCTATGAGGTATCCGCCGGATACTATAGGCTTATAACTAAAGCTGATTGGTGGCTGACGAAATTATGACGCTAGAATCTTGTCACGTGCCTTGTACTGATCCAGTTGTGGTGTTCAAAGGGATAGCAGTTTAGTGCCATCAACTCTTGTTCTTCGATCACCCTTGTTCCTACCCTCATCGCTTGTTTCCACCACAATGAATCCCACATCCTTGGGCTCCACTCCGCTGTCAGCAATGGCCGCCTTGACGAGGTCTGTCAGCAGTCGCAGTGGCACTACTAGAAGTACACATTTAATTGAACTGCGAGTTAAGCTCTTCAAGCTGGCCTCACTTCAGAAGGTGTGGTCTATCTTCTAGAATGAGTTCGTCCAAGCGACGGCGTCTCCAAAAGACCCTCCAACATAAAGGTTAGCCCAGCAGACAGATTGGATTTGGTTCCAACAGTCTCCCATGTCCAAGATGCATCAGAGATCTCAGGAACTGAATGGCGACATTTTTCGACAAACTTTGCATGCTGATCCATTCAACCTGATACATCTCCAGTATCATCTCCTTGAAAGATCGATACAGATCCCCTTCCCTAACCAAGAATGGGCGACCAGTCCTCGGTCTCGATATACTTCCTCAGCCCAGTTGGTTTTACCAGAGAATCGAGGTCCGCCAAGGGAGTGACTTCGGGATCCCCTCCAGTGTATCCAAACTCATCGAGGTAGAGCAGCGAGTCTCGGAACTCCAGCCTAGCTGGCTCAGGCAGCGATTTGAAGTACTCGTCAACGGAAACCGTCTTGAGTTGAATCTTAACATCCAAAACTTCTGACCACAAAACCCAGAACTCATTCCATGTCGCCCATTCAGAGAACGCGAGAACATTCTTGCCCACTGGCTGCGCCACGAGCACCTTTACAAAGATGCCTGTATCTTGATCCGCCACAGCCCATGGGAGGGGCCTCTTCTGCTCAGAGGGGACCAAGATCAGGAACGAACCGTCGTCCTGTTTCTGAGGTCGTCCGATTGCGCTCTTCCAGTTGGAGACGTAGGATCCAACCTGGACAATGCTCAACTTGGCAGCAAGCGCCGGAAGCTCAGAACGAATGCGATCCACCACGGCCGCCTTACTGTCAAAGTGCCAGTTCTGCGTGTATTTTCCCTTGGACCATTTCTTGGTGTCGCTCAGGCTGCTGAAGATGAAATGCGTCAGGGTGGAGAGGACCGTAGGGGAGCTAGCAGCAATGGCCATGTTCATGCCCTGGGAGATTTCGCGCTGGTAGGAGTATTCATTGATGGTCAAGCCAGCCTGCTGGGCCTTGGGGTAGTTCGAGGGGTCGAAGAAGTGGCCCCAAAAGTTGGTGACGGCGAAGATGGAAGATGCGCCTGCAAAGGCTCGTTCAAGGGATGGGACGTCATCAATGTCGCCTTGGACGAGCTCCACATCCTTGGACTTCCACGCCTGAGCAGCGGCAGATGACAGATCCCGAGTGATGCCCCGGACCCGCCATCCTGGAAGGTTCAGAAAGGTGTTCGCAACGGACGATCCTTGGTTTCCCGTGATTCCGACGACGACGATGAGCTTTGAGTCTGACATGTTGGAAAAAATATGAAGTATGAAGCCGAGTTTTGGAAATTCGATGGGTGTGACTATCCAAGAGAGGCCCCCCTCCGAGTGCTCGAGGTGCACGCTGCTTTCAAGTACGCAGAAAGCAGCTACTGACTTTTGTCCGAGCCAGTTTACAAATTGACATTGATGACAAAGACGATATTCCGTGGAGTTGCAAGACGGTCTCCGGGACCGAACTGCGGTCTTGATTCATGCCGCCGGGCCCACCCATTGGACCGGCTGTCCGTACTTGTCTTGAGACCGTAGCACCTAAAGTGATGAGTACACGGCTCAGGACTATTATCCACGTGTATGCTGGTTTATTTGCCTACTAGTGCTCCGGTAGAGCCACGGTGGAATCGAAAAGCTCACTGTTTCCAACACAGGTAGTATTTGTTGGTGGTCCGTGCCCCACGCCCTGGGGTCCGTGCGCCCCGTCGCCCACTAAGTCCGTAGTTCCAGGCCCACCTGCCTGCCTCTAGGGGAATAGACACACACATCACTAGTTCTGTCCCTTTTTGCCTCTATAGGTTATGAGCCCCTAAACGCTCCGCGTATTATCGTTACTACGACGATTTTTATACCTTTATTAAGAGCTTTATTAGCTCTATCGTTAGATATTATTTTCATCGATTTTGGTATGGTATTGCAGGAGGTATCGCATCTCTAATAACTACCTATAAATTTTCGGCTCCTAGTAGCTAATTTCCGGTTTTCTCGCTACCTACGCTCGGCTTCTAATAGCTACCTTAAGCTACCTTTAGCTACTACTCCTTAATAGGCTCTAATACCTAACCCTTTATTATTATAGCTTCTTTAAACGCTTATAACGTTCTAGTACTAGTCGGAGAATCGAATTTCCAGGCTTAGTAACTTAACGTTACTATTACCTGTAAATAGGAGGACGTCGAGGAGTTCCTCGTAAACCCTGTTCCCGCACCTACTACCGTAACTGCTAACGCAGCGCCGTAGAAGCTATGGAAGGCGAGACGCGCTACTACTATGCGCTTCCTAGTTAACTCGATCGATCTAGTACTTCTCGACCGCCTTAAAGGCGCTAGTTAGGATATTACTGACTAGGACCCTTATAGCCTCTAGAATGTAGTTATTTATATGATTCTGAAGGTCTTAGAAGATACCGTCTGCGACCTTATTCGAGAGATTAGTACCCTCGAAAGCGGTAACTTTCCGATACTTTACGCCTTCCTCGCACGCGCCCAGACGCTTAAGAGAAGGCTCTACGAACTTACTAGAGGCGACTCTCGCCTATATACCTACTACCTTCTGAATAGTATTAGGAGGTAGTACCCTACGTTATTCGAAAAGTACGCTACTACTACTAATATATAGTAGAATAATATAGTACGTAATATTAGCTATAAGGCTAATACGCAGGAATCTGTATATACCTCCCTCGCCGTAGTATAGGGTTCTAGTAATCGTAGTAAGAAGAAGGGTAATTCTACGCCTAACGCCGCTCCTATAGCTAAGAGGAAGTACCCTGCGTGCCTATATTACTTTAAGGAAGGTAAGGAGCTCTTTAACTACCTACCTATAGACTACTTTCTTCTCGAGAAGAATATACCCTCGAAGTAGTCTGCGGATATCCGCGAGAAAGCTATAAAAGCCGCACGAGCTTACTATTATAATACTACGTACCGAGAGTCTGCCTCTATTCCTAACGCCTCTAACGATAATAATAGGCAGGTCGTAGTAGCCTCGTTAGATATTACTTAATAGAATACTATTACCTATTCGGTAATATCTAGTTAGGCCTACGCCGTAGCTAGAGCTCAGGGCCGAGATACTATTATCCTCGACTCTAGTAGTAACGTTAATATCTTTAATAACCTCTCGTAGTTCTCTAAATACGTCGAGAACGCCTACCTACCTCCTATTAACGTAGCGAATAGTTAGGTTATAAAGCCTCTTAGTATCGGTAAAGTATTCTTCTAGGTCTATAATCCTCTTAATCCTTCCGTAGTTATTAATTAGGTTATCTCGGATATCCGATATCTCCTAGAGAGCCCTAGTAACCTTCTATTACTAGGCCTCTTAAGTACTAACGGAATCGAATACGACTATCGTACTAATTCGATAGTTTACGTTAGTAACGGCCTTCCTATTACGGCAGCTACTTAGATTTAAGGTATTATAGTTATACCTACGACCCCCTTAAAGTTACTACCGCTAGAGACTGCTTATAGTATAGCCTCTATTACTGCGAAGACCTGGGTGCCTTTTCGCGTTATATACGAATGCCTCCTTTACGCTAGAAAACGCCGCGTTATCGATACTTATAAGAAGGTCGGTATCCTCTTTAATTAGTAGGAGGTCAGCGACTTCTACTATAAGGCTTATTACCTCGGAAAAAGCACTAAGATCGTAAGCCGTTCTATTCTTTATAAGGCTCTTACCCTAGGTTACGAAATCTTTATAGATCTTATTAAATTTAAGCCCTCGAGTCTTAAGGATAGCTTCCGTTATACCCTCTACCTAATCGATAGGTATAGTAGCTTCTACTAGATCCTATTTATAAAGACTAAGACTAAGTAGGAGTCCTACTTTACTATTAAGAAGTTTATTCGATACTTTAAGGCCTCTACTAGTCTACCTATCGTCTCTATAACCTATAATAGAGGTAGCGAATTTAATAACCTCGAGGTTAAGCTAATACTAGCTAACGAAGGCGTCGCCTTCCGACCCTCGGTACTAAATACTCCGGCCTAGAACGGCGCGGCGGAACGCGCCGGCCGTACTATTTTAGAGGGCACGCGTACTATTATTATCGCCGTAGGTCTCCCGGAGACTCTATAGCTATACGCTATAATGTAAGAAGGAGCATCTGGAAGCCGGAAGATCCCCGGCTACACCTCGGCGAGCAGTCGGCGAGAGCTGGGCGCTGACTAAGCCAAGATTCGAGTACTCTCGAATCCAGAAGGCAAAGATCACAAGAGTGAACTTAGCAAGTTTAAGTCTACGAATAATATCCAACCTACCTGCGTACGCTCGGCGGACCGACTCTCCGTGAACCCGATTCAGACCCTTAGTCATATCCTTATATATAAAGACTATAGTAGAAGTTATTAACCTACTACCTACGGCCTCTAACCCCTATAGTAAAGCTCCTTAAGAGCGTCTTACTAAAGCTCTCGGCCTACTATAGTCCTATTAAACCCTATTTATTTAATACCTCCGTACTTATAGCTACGTTACCTATATTTATAAGAAGGGTATTCTCCGCCCCCCCCGCGTAAATAAGACTAAAGTACGCGCCTAGAAGGGCTTCCTTATAGGCTTCGATAGCCCTTATAGCTATATCTTTAACGTATACGTACCAGAACGCAAAGCTATTATTCGCTATAGGGATATATACTTCTTCGAGGGCTAACTCCCTCCCGTACGAGATCCTTCTATAGAAATCGTTAAGTACGACGCTATTTTCGCCGACTACGATATCTCTGAGTTTATTAAGATTCCCTTTAATAACCGTACCCCTAAGTAGCTTCTTAAAGAGCCTACGGATAGGGTTATAGCTAAGGTTACTAATTCCGAGACTATCGGGATTAGCTAATAGGAAGTTATACCTCTACCTAATAAGTTAATTCCCTCGATAACTTCGATTCTTTACCCTCTCTAAGAGAATAGCCTAGTAGCTTCTACTAACTTAGATACCTCGCACTCTAATAACTTTAAGGATACCGTTATAGAACCGGACGAAGTCCTCCCCCTGAACGTAACCCGTTCGGAGTCCCTAGACCCTCTTACGGAGGCTTCTCCTCTATCCCCGGAGCCTCGTACTACTACGGCGCCTCCGATCCGCAGATCTAGCCGTAACGCCCCGCACGTTAGAGGGTAGTATACTACTACCCGTATTAACGATAGCTTCTTAAGTAGCCGGGCTCTCCTCTTAGTAGAGTAAGCTACCTATTACGAAGAGGATCTCCTCGTACCTCCGTTAGAATAGCCTATTACCTATTCCGTTCTCTAGGCTACGGCTATCTCGTCGGATATTAACGCCCCGAAGACGATTAACGCTACGAAGAATAGCCCTAACTAGTACTTCTGGAAGCCTGCCTTTAATAAGTAGATTTAGAACCTTCTCGACTATAAGACTTAGTCCCTAGTAAGTCCCCTAACCGGTATTAAGGTCCTTCCGGGTATATAGGTGCTAGATATTAAGACCTCGCCTTAACGCCTGCGAGCTAGGTAGGTAGTATACGGAAACCGCTAATAGGGCGAATAGTCGGCTTAAGATCTCTATACCGTAGTAGCTTGCTCTATATCGGTACGCCTATTTTTTACCTTAGTAACGTACCTAGGCCTTTACCTTATAGTCGTCGACTTTAATAGCGTATTCCTCGTAGCCCCTGCCCCTAAAGGTAGTCGTATTTACGTTTAATAGCCCCGTAGATATAAAGATAGAACTAATAGGGTTTGCCTTCTTAATAGTGCCCTCTATAGCCTCCGCGAAGCCCCCTTATAGTAGTTCTAGTTCCTATTTAGTAAGTTAGAGAACCTTAGGTATACTAGTATAGCTAGAAACCCGTACCTTCTATATAACGAGTCTACTAACGTTATTCTTCTTATATACGTTAACGACGTCGCTATCGCTAGACCCTCTTCTATAGCTATTTATAGCGCTATAACGATACTAAAGACTATCTGCGACCTTAAGGAAATGCCCTCTATTAATAAGTTTATCGGTATATACGTTATTTACGACTACGCGGGAGGCTTTACTCTACTATACTAACGAGACTATACTTATAAGATCCTATAGCGTTTTAGCTTTAACTAGGCGAACGCCGTTAAGACTCCTTAGGCTATAGGTACTATACTACCTCTTCCTAATCCTACTTATAATACTAATATTATAAAGAAGTATTAAGAGATAACCGGAGCCCTTAATTACCTTAGCTATAATAGCCGCCCTAATATTAGTTTCACGGTCTCGAAGCTCTGCGAAGGTAATAGTAGACTAACTTACGAGCACCTTACGGTTTACTCTACTATACTAACGAGACTATACTTATAAGATCCTATAGCGTTTTAGCTTTAACTAGGCGAACGCCGTTAAGACTCCTTAGGCTATAGGTACTATACTACCTCTTCCTAATCCTACTTATAATACTAATATTATAAAGAAGTATTAAGAGATAACCGGAGCCCTTAATTACCTTAGCTATAATAGCCGCCCTAATATTAGTTTCACGGTCTCGAAGCTCTGCGAAGGTAATAGTAGACTAACTTACGAGCACCTTACGGCCGTTAAGCGTATATTTCAGTACCTTAAAGGTACTACTTCGATAGGTATTAAGTATTATAAGGCTCCTAATATCGAGCTCTTTACTATAAGTAATGCCTTATACGGAGACTACGCTAGAAGGGTTTTTACGAGAGGATATATTATCTTCTTAGCTAGTACCCCTATCGCCTAGAAGGCTCGTAAGTAGTAGTTCGTTACGCTTAGTACTTTAGAAGCTAAATTTATTAACCTTACTCCTACGGGCATTACCCTTAATTAGATTAGGGATACGATTTCGGCCTTTAAGGTAGTAATTCTAAAGCCTCTTATCCTCCTAACTAATAGCTAGAATGCCCTCGCAATTACCCTTAATCTACTAAACGCGGCGCGCACTCGTTATATCGATATTTAGTATAAATAGGTATAGGAACGTATAGTAGCAGGCGATTTCGAGCTTCGCTACGTGCCCTCTGCGGAAATGCCTGCCGACGGCCTTACTAAAGGCCTTAGAATTGATAAATACGTCGAATTCGTGCGATAGTTGCGCCTCGTCGCCGTAACTAGATAAGTCCGCTAGGGTTCGGTTCCTATTACTATTATTTGTTTTTTTAGGTTTCCTGTTTTTATAGAGGAATCCTGCGTTCTGATTAGTCGGGAGATAGTGTTTTTAGAGTGCTAGAATTAGGGAAGTGGCCTGTTATAAGGTGCCTACGGGAAGCCCTTACGGCTATTATCAGCTGGCAGTTTTGCCTGTAGGGGGGTGTTAGTGGTCCGTGCCCTACGCCCTGGGGTCCGTGCGCCCCGTCGCCCACTAAGTCCGTAGTTCCAGGCCCACCTGCCTGCCTCTAGGGGAATAGACACACACATCACCAGTTCTGTCCCTTTTTGCCTCTATAGTATTTGGGGTATTCAAGAAGCAGATCAGCAGTGTATGCCTCCATGGCTTGAGTGTTTCTCGACCTAGATTAGTACGAACTCCACCGCTTGCTTTTGGAGACAATCGTTCAAGGCCGAATCGCAATCATCAGTTGATTTGCTGTGAAGATTTTGGTTTGGCGGACGGCTCAGACATTCAGAGGACATGGCCTCCTGTTGAGATCGCCGTAGTCAAACCAATAAAGGGAATAAACCTAAAGCAGGAGTGGGAAGCCAACCCCCAGCATTGGGCCCATCAAAGCCACTGATCAGTAATCTTGGCATTTCCTCAGCAAGTGCCTACACCTGCCTGATTTAAGACCAAGTCCCTTCTGAAATACCAGGCTCGGGACAGCAGGCTTGAGTCTGTGGGTGTAGCGTCCGCTCCCCACCAGATGTGTGAATGATCAGAGCGTCGGAACACATACCGCAGCGGCTACCAGGGTATTTGACAAAGCAGTTGAGGACCGGATCAGTAATGGCGGCGGGGCAATACTGAATTGAACGCAATCGGTTAACTGATGCTGGAGCTGTCAGCTTGTCGACATTTATGGTCTTTTGCCAAGACGGCCAAGGGCCAGCCGCGATATGCCTCGGTACATCGTAGTGCTTCTACTAATCACCTTGGTGAACGCACGACACCCTCATCTGTCCCTGCCAGAGTCAAATCGAGAGCACCACATGAAGACCCAGCGTTTATTGAGCACATGATTGACGGCGATGTCATCTCCGAAAGCTCTAAGAATTCAAAATTGAAGAGTGGTCGTTCACAGGGCTCGGTGGTAAGCCGAAACAGGAAATTCACTAAGATCCACTTCATGATTATTTAGTGGCAAGTGTACGGTATCCATACCCCAACGCTGGATTCAAATCAAATTACCAGTGGTTTTGAAATACTTCCGAAGACGAAGAGCCTTTGAAACCAGGAGACTTCGGTCATGAGCGCATTCAGACCCTTCGTCGCCATGAAATGTGTGACCCAGGCTTGTGAGAGATACCCCATGCACTCACTTTACACATCGTAATAACGGTTTCGCGAATAGGCTAGGTAGGTAGTTATGCACAAGCCGAAGTGACCCCTGCTGCCCCACATGCCGCATCTTGGGATACCTCAGCTTTCAGACGTCGTCGGCCGGAGCTACAGCTTTCCCAACGTCATGCTCGAGACAACTGTTAGCCTCCGGCAGTGTTCCGAATGCCAACTTGAGCTGCGGGACCTTACAGACTTTACAAAGAAAGTCGACTCATCAGCTTGACGCAGCGCCGCATCAAGACCGCTAGACAGCCCAAGGCCCGCTGGGCTTGTCACCCAAGTTTCCTTCTACTTCCCGCGAGCGACTCAGCTTCCCAAACGCCTTTGAGCTCCATAACCGCCGCGATGGACCCTCCGACACCCCCGAACAACGAGGCCGTCGCTTCTCCGCAGTCACCTGTACCCCCAAGTCCTCCGTCCGAAGAAGCTCTCATGATGCAAGCCATGGGCTTCGCCGCCTTCGGCAACCAAGGCAACCACCCTTCCAAGCGCCGCCGCTACAACCCTCAGCGAGATGCTGCCGTCGTCGGCGCTCCTGACTTCGATGCCCCGACTGGCGCGAATGCCACCATGGTAGCCGAGCGCCAGGGCGCGCAGAACGATGACGAGATAAATCTCGAAGGCGAGGACCAGTACGATCAGGGGGCACCGCTGGACCCGAGAGATGCACCCGCCCTTGCTGGAGCGCAAGCGCAGATCGAGGAGGTGATTGCACAGGAGGGCGGTGGTAGTGCGACGTTGCCGACTCGACCGAATCCGGCGTGGGGACTACAGGCAGGCCGCGGGGAGCGCGGG
The DNA here is from genome assembly GCA_002851675.1 of Verticillium nubilum. Lineage (NCBI taxonomy): Eukaryota > Fungi > Ascomycota > Sordariomycetes > Glomerellales > Plectosphaerellaceae > Verticillium > Verticillium nubilum. The sequence continues at coordinate 170,473 of NMXI01000036.1, read as the reverse complement.
CAGGGAAGGCGAGGGGGACATCAACAGCAGGAAGACCGGGGAGGACCGGCAACGCCTTGGTGGGAAGGATACTACGACTCTTGGTCGAATGAGAACCCGTGGAAGATGCTGGAGGAGAAGGCAGGCTTCACCTCGAAGGGAACATGGATCGCAAGGGGTGTGAGAAACGCGACGAATTGAGCGACAGACCTCGATTCATTGCAAGACAAACGACACGCGCCTCAACGCGCGAACCCGCGATGGACCCCTACGAGACCAACCATATGGTGACTCCTGACGAGCCTCGTAACATCACGTGACCAACCAAACCCCCTGGACCACATGCCCAGATTTTCGACGGGCGTCACGCACATCACATGACGACTACCGTCTCCCTGACGTATCGAAGGATCTTGGACGGTACTGGCCACCATGAGGACATGATCCGCTGTCACGTTGGGACACCGCAGATGCAGGCACGACATATCACCGACCGGCCAACGGCGAGCAGTCCAGCGAAGGAGATTGCTTCAGCCGAAACAGAACACAAACGCCAAAATTTGATTACTGATACGTCTGAGGAAACACGATGAGGACCGCTCATGCCGTCCAAGTCCACCCTGTTGACGAGTACAGACGAGAACCAGACGGTGCGAGGGGTAAGGGACAGGTAAACTCTCCCTCTTGGGAAAGTCATGCCGGTTCTTGCCCTCACGACCTCACTCATATCCTGGCAAAGCGCCATCATACCCTCCCGTCGCCCAAAGGAGTCAAGTCCTACAGTACTGCCGTCCGTTCTTCAGCTTGTACCGCACATCACTCCATTCTCCCTCGCCTTAGTCACTCTGTCGGCTGGTCCTGTTCGTCCCAGGCCGGGAGACTCACCCCTCCTACCGACCCACCACCAAGCATGGAGGGAGGCGTCCTTTTAGCAGATGCATCCGTCAATATCATCTCTCGTCCAATCATGATTCATAACCGTGTTCCGACAAAAACAAGAGTCCCTCACCGCTCGGAAGATGCACACGCCCATCCAGCCTGCTCAGCCTAGTCACCACATGGTGGCCCCTCCCCTCTACATTACCACCCTCCACTGCCTGCCTCCCCTCCCCTGCGCAAGCCAGGGGCTTGCAGCGCCAGATCTCCCGCCTACGCCGCGAGTGGAGAGGCCCAGCTAGCCGCCGCCGTCCACTGACAGGGCTGGGAGGGAGCAAGGAGGGGTTGGCCACTCGTAAAAGCAGCGTGTGTTCGCTCGGGCGGCTATGCAGGTCGCGGACGCGGTCCGCTGCGCGTCATCTCACACCCGCACACTCGCGTATTCCTCTAGCCCGCTTTTCCTGTCAACGTCGTCCCGCTCTGTTGGGACGTTGATCTCGACTTTTTGGGACCGCTGAATTCCCACCCCTCCTTTTGCCCGTGGAGGGGGCGTGTTGTAAAGAAATGTCCCGCAAACGCGGGTGTGAAAACTGAAAAGAAGTGGTAGAAGACAGAAAAAATGTGGTATCGTCGCCGGTTCCTGCAGAAGAGCTGCAGATCGCTTGCTTGTTGCGTTTTGGATGCAAGATTCGTAGTAGGGTGTGAGGGATTGAGAACGCTAGAAGATTCGGGAGACGAGCTGCTGGGATGCGGCTCTGCCGTGGCTTGTCGACGGTGGGGATTGTCGACTGCAGCGCCGCTCGCCCAAAAGCTCCGACAGAAAGGATCATCTAGTAGGCATCGGGCGAGGGATACCTCGCGCGGGCTTTGCTGTACTCCTTGGTGTGCTTTCGCGAGGCCTTGGACTTGAGGGATCTGGTAAAGCGTCTTGTCAGCCAATTTGCTCGTTTGTAAGTGATGTCGCCAATCGCAGGATACTCAGATCTGGTATCATCCAGATCACCCCGCCGATTCGCGAAAAGACCACAGCTAGCGATAATTCTCAGGGGTAAAAAAACGTACGAGACTTTCTTCTGCGTCCACTCGAGGTCGTTGCGAACGTCCTGCGCATCGCGATAGCCCTCATTGAAGCGCTCGCGCGTCTTTGCCAGGCGAGCCTGCGCCTTGGCCTGCAGCTCGAGGAGCTCACGGTGCTTGGCGTTGAGCTTGCCGGATCTGTTCATGTCAGCGTCTTGCTCAATCCTCAAATGTGCTCCTGGCTCGTTTGCTCCAAGCAGGATTTGCGCGGGTGGGAGCTTACGTCTGGGACTGGATGGCAATGTTGCGGTCAAGCGGGATGGGGTCGAAGGACTGCGCGAAGCGGTCCTGCATGTACTCGTTGAAGTCGACGCCCGAGGCCGAGTGGACGGTGTCGAAGTCGCCGCTGTTGCTGCCCGCGTAGCTTGAGTTGGCGACCGAGTAGCCGCTGGGCTGGCTGTAGGAGTGACCAGTGCCGGAGCTCACGGACTCATCAGCCTCTGGAGGCGAGACGGAGTAGGTGTTATGGTAGTCGTACTCCTGGCCCTTGGAGGAGATGGGCATGGGGATGGAGTAGGAGTAGGAGTGGGTGTAGTGTGTCGACATGGTGGCTGATGGGTGGTGGGGTGGAGGTTTGGTCAGGATTGTGGTGAGAGTGCTTGTGATGTGTGGATGCTGGTGTGAGCAAACAGTTGAGCTGTTATATGGCTGCAGTAGAGGAGGAAGAGGTAGTGTATGATAATGGCACTTGTGAAGGCAATGTTTGGGAGCAAGTTGAACTTGGAAGAATGTTCTGAGGATGTGATGAGGAAGGAAGAAGGAGGAGATGGCTCAAACCACCTCAAGTTCCCTCCTTTTATAGTTTTTCGAGACCCCTTCCTCGGCCATGATATGGAGTCCTGAGGATAGCTCATTGTCCTTAATTCGTCAGAGCACTTTACCCATTGCATCTCCTGACATTGACCCCGCTCGAAAGCCTGCCATGATGTGATGGATGGTGCCAACGGACGGGCGGCGGGAGCGAGGAGATGGCCCACGACGGGCGAGGAGCCGTCGATGCTTGGCCTCGGGAGATGCCAGTGACCTCCAACGTCTGTGGGTAAGAGAGGGGATAGAACCGGGGTCCCTGTCCTTAGCGGTATCCTTCCTCTGGCCGACTCGCCTGGGGATGTGGATGTCCAAACGGAAGTGCAGCAGAAACACCACGAAGTGATCGTGTTGGAGGGGTGACGAGTGGGGCAGCCAACGACAAAGGGGGGATATGGAGAAGGACTAAAGCATCGACAGGGGGAAAGACTGGACAGCTCGGAGGGGAGACTGGATGTCTTCGCAGGTTATCACGAGTGAGAGGTGTCTGCATATGCCGAGAGGCGAATATCATGGTTAGCATTGGCCGAAGAGGTCCATGACGGGGGTGTGGGAGGTGTGGTCCAGGAGGGGCAAGAGATCTGTCTGGACCGGTTCATCACATAAAAGAGGACAAATAAGGGGGCCGAACATATAGAGGCACGGAAGACTGGCAGGGGGGAGGGGTAAAAAGACTCGAACTAGAGCAAAGAAAAGCGAGGTGTGAAGTGGGTTAGTCTTGCGTGGTAAGAAAGGGCAAGGATGAGGATGAAAGGTTGATACTAACAACCCGGATTGTTGGGAAGAGTGAGGTAAGAGATGGTAGGGTAGGGTGCCTGTAAGACAACGCCGCACGGCATGGCACAGCAAGCATGGCATGGCATAGCATGGCATGGCATAACACGGCATAGCATGGCATGGGGCTCTGTGGACGAGGGGGCGGGCCTAGGAGTGAGCGTATAAGTGGTTTCGACATGGACCGAGATGTTTGTGCTCCGCGCCGAGCCAAGCCAGAGTTGGGAAAGGTTCGCAAAGGAGGAGAGACCGAGTGGCGTCAGCCAGAGGTGTGTGTGTGCGTGTGTGAGTGTGGTGTGTGCGCGAAAGAGACGGTTGAACAAGGTACCCCGGAGACGACATCCGTCATTCGGCTCTAGGCACTGGCAGAAAAAGATACTAACGGTCAGTCAAAGGCATTGGCTAAGCTGTAGAGTTACACCAAGCTGGTATGCCGATTTGGAGAGGACATGACGGAAAGAGGTACATCGAGTGGGCATTCATCCATGTCCACTGCCTAGACACTCTGTCAGCCGGCCGGCCGGCGAAGTATACCGTGAGTTGAGTGCCGTTCAAAGTATCAGGGGTGTATCTAGCAGCAGCAGACCGGATAAACCAGGCGAGGCCGTTTGGGCTGAAGAGGGACCAAGTACGGAAGCGTTGAAGGAACGTGGTGGAAGTAAGAGGGTCAGGGGGCCGGCGGAGGGGGTTTGTGGATCGAAGAATAGCCATTCGTCCCACGAAGCCACGAGCAACGAGCGAGCGTTCATCAAGGCTGCGTCCATGGGTCGTCCTTTTCGTGCGGACGGCCGTCGGTCCAGCAAGCGCGCTGACGCTAAAGGGTGGAGGGAGGGCAGGCAAGACGAGGGATGCGCGCAAAAGCAGCGGCGGATTCCTTGGTACGGACAGATCGGATCTTCTCCGTTGGTTTGTTGGCGGCGGGGGGTATGACGGCTGCCCGACGTTCAAGTTGATGAATATGCCGTGGTTGACGAGAAAGATTGGAGAGTCAATGGGCGGTTTGAAGCCACATTGGCCACATGAGGTCAGGGTCCAAAAGGGTATGTAGGGTCAGGCAGAGGTGCAGCGTCGGGCAATTCTAGGTGCTGATGCGTTGTCAAGACGAAAGCCAGACAGAGCTGGAGCTGGAGCTGGAGCTGGAGCTGGAGCTGGAGCTGGAGCCGAAGACAGAGTGAGAGTGAGAGTGAGAGCGAGAGCAAGAGGAGAGAGTGGGATGTGGAATGCGGTACTTCAGAGGCGGCCTGGAAAAGGCCTAATCCCCCCCAATGGCGAAGGTCACTCGCAATTCATCTGTCGTCCTGCGAGAGGCGATTTTGTGCAATTTACATTGGTTCATATTCAGTTGATTGTGGAGAGGATGTGCAGACCTCGGAATTTTGAACGAGGCGATTGGACGAGAGTACTATCGCCTCTAGCTGGGGGGTTCCTCGAATTTTCCCATTGGTCATTAATTGGCCGGCCTTCTTCGCGATGCCCCTCTTCAGATGCTCGATGCTGCCTCTGGTCCTCCTCGGCTTCCGGCTTCTTCCATTATCTTGCTCCCCTTGAGACTTCATCCCCATCATCATGAGTCAAACAGACATATAAACGCCATCGATTACCACGATATCACCTCGGTGACAAACGATGAAACAGCCGTAACCAAACGCACCCATCGTCTGGCAACACCGGCCCCTCCACACAGAACAAAACCAGCCCAGCCCAGCGCCATGGTGGTGTGGGTGTAAGTGCAGAAGCGCACCATGAGCTGCATATGGGCCTGGAGGCAGCCCAGCCCAAGGGGCCCAAGGGGCCCAAGGGCGCCCAAAGATACCCAATCCCGAACTGCGAAACCTGCGATCTCTCTCTCTCTCTCTTGTCTCGCCCGTCCGCTGACGAAGTAGGCAGATAAGGTACTTACTTACACTTACGATTCCGTCTCACAGACACCGCACGACTGGAATTCCATCGACTGGTACCGCACCTATCCTGTCGCCGCCCAAAGCATGGATGACGGTGTGCCTCGCCTAGCGTCGAACCTCCTCTTCCCCGTCCTGCGTAGGATGACGAAGCATACGCGAACGCAGGCGTGACCGGCCTCCATGACCATGGCTCTCCCGCAAAATCCAAGATACTTATACTCATCGCTCTGGCGAGGCAGGGTCATCCTGGACTCACTAGCCGTCGAGATTTTGACTTATGGCTGGTCCGGCGAATCACATGTATCCGTCATCCTGGATCCGATGGTCATTCTTTGATCGGAGGCTTGCAAGGAGCGGGGGGGTTGAAGGAGGTGTGGAGGGGGTGGAGCGGCATGTGTGTCTCCTCGCAATCTTTTTTGACGACGTTCGAGTGGAGGGGTTCCCTCGTTTTTTTGGTCTTCCCTGCCCGTCATCCTGCCTGCCCCTCCCCCACCGTCTCAATGGATGGGGATGCCCGGCCGTCGATTGGAGATCTTATTCCCATCTCCTCCCAAGTCGGTGAGAGTGCGCAAACCACCCAATCGTACTCGATTGCTTTGTGTGATTCTTTTCTAGCCTCTTCTTCGTGTCATTGTCGACAGAAAACGTCTGGCCGCGCCCCCTCTTCGTGCGACAACGGGAAGATGATCGCATGGCCGAGTCCAGGACGGCTTCCGGACGCAGCTCAGGACGCCCACGAAGGACAACGCATTCTTTGCGTTGCCTGCCATTCGACATGCCGGGCCAGGCCAGGCCAAGCCAGAGGAAGACAGGCGGGGGCCGAGATGCAGGAGGCAGGGAGAGGAGGCAGGCAAGTTATGTAGGTTAGTGAAGGGGCCACCTCCTCACTGGAGGATCGGGTCCCAAAGGCGCATTCCCATCTTCTGGCAGATTGTTCCCCTTTGGGACTCGGTGAGGCCTGGCATCCTCATTGGATTGATATCTCATGTGGATGCTGTCGTCGTCGACGGAGGGGACCATTTCGGTGCCTTTGGTTGTGATTCTCGTCTTCGCCCCGGCGGCGAGCCTCCATGGAGGAGGAGACGTTGCGTAATGATCTGACCCCCTGCAGCATGATGACCATCTTACAATCGCCTTGATCATCGCGGCAAAGCAAATTCCACAAGCATGTGAACGTCGGATAGCTACCACACGTAAATCCCCGTCATCGTCACACACGAAGGAGGCGGTTAGCCTAGTATGGATCGCCTGCCGTGCGGGCATCTATCGACAATAACTCCAGAATGGCGCCACTAGAGGTCTCTAGCCTACCTAGTCGGGCGTGTGTCTGCTTGTCCCACTGCTGACAAGCTATGTGATGTTTTGATTTTGAGCCAACGGTTCCCTGAATTTAGATCATCGGACGCCCCCTAGTCGACCAGCTGCCGTCGGCAATGCCCCGATCTCCCGCTGCACGACATCCTATCACGCGCCCGGAGGCGCGCACTCGCATGTTATGCTCGTCGACGTGTACGACAGACTTTCCGTGACGACTTCGCCAGCTCAGCAGTGGGTTGCCAGGCAGGCTAGTGAGGAAAGGGGTGGCGCCCGTCCCCAGCCAAGCCTCTGCAGCCGTGCCGACATCTCGCAAGAAATAGAAAAGGCAGCGATGAGGGGAAAAGGTGCTCTCGACACCGATTAGCTAACTATCAAGGGGGTTCCAATTATATATCACAAGTTTCGTCGTCATCTACCCGTCCCATCCCATTCCATGTTACAGAAGTTTCGTCTATCACAAACAGAAATGCCCCCTCACACCGGAAAAGACATTCATCCCCCATGCTACCCGTCGTTGCCCAGCGCAATATAACTTGCCCTCAAGCCAGAGGCGGTAACGCCCAAGATGCAGAACGACCCGCTTCCGGAATAAAGCTGCTTTCCCCCATTCTGGCAACTTCCCCATTCCGGTTCATGGTCACGTGGTCCCTATCCCAGTTCCGCCTATGCCGTACACCTCTGGAGTATCCCGTAGGCAGTTCAGCCGAACACCTTGAGGAAACCCCAGATGCCCGCGGCGCTCAGCACGGGGATCGTGAGGTTGTCGTCCCAGCCAAAAACGTCGATGACCTCGCTGGCGGCGGCCGCGAAGCCGCTCCACACGCTGACGATGCCGAGGGCCAGCGGACCCGCGACGGTGGCCTGCTCGGTCGTCAGACCGACGGCTTCGACGGCAGCCTGCGGCAGGTGCAGGGCGCCCTGGAACATGAAGCCTTCGTCGCCGGGCTGGGGGCCAAAGTACGGCACGAACCAGCCCCAGAAGAAGACGGAGGAGCCGACGCCGACAAGGAATGCGGCGAGGGAGCCGGCGAGGGACTTGCCGCGGCGGATGCGCGGCGTGTAGCGGCCCCAGAGGCGGCCGAAGGTGCTGGCGGCGGTATCGCACCAGCTGAGGAGGAGAACGGCCATGACGGCGACGTCCTTGGGGAAGGCGTAGCAGGCAAGCCAGGCGCCGAGCATGTACCAGATGACGCCATTGTAACCGGCGTATTCGCTCTCGCGCATGAGTGCGCCAAGGACGGAGACGTAGAAGCTGTTGAAGCCGGCGACATTGTGGCGGACAAGGTCGGTGGCGGCGATGGGAACGAGGAAGGTCATGAGCCAAGGGGCGACAGAGCGGGTGTGGACGCCCGTCATGTAAAGCCAGAGGGTGACGGCACCGATGGAGACGTGGAGGACCTTGCGGGGCACCTCATGCTTGTGAACGAAGGTCCGCCACTTGCGGTGGATGGGGATGAGGCCGAGGGGGCTCGGACTTCGGCTGAAGTCGCGCCAGCTCCAGCCGGTGGGCGCGGCGGAGGGCACGGCGAGGTGGCCGTTGGTCTGGGGGACCTTTGTCTTGGCCTTGCTATTGCTGCTGCCGCTGCCGCCGCCGCCTGTGTCGCCGTTGACGATGGGCTCGCTAGGTACGACGGGTGATTTCGTTTTTGCCGACAAGGATGACGCCGAAGTCAGGGGTTTGACGCGACGCATATCGATAGGTGATCGGCTTCGCGTGCGTGCTCTTCGCAGGCTGGGATCCGAGTCCTCTTCCTCGTCTATGTTCTCGTTGACAGGTTGCGGGGTGGCCCGACGCTTCCGGGCGGCGGAGCGCGTGGTCGGGCCGGCATAACCATCTTGTGATGGATCTGTTATTTCGGAGGGTGTCGGACTCGGAGAGATGACTCGGGGTGTGGCCGGCGTGGCGGCGTTCTTGCCTCGGGAGGCCATGTCGGAGGGGAAGGGTGGTAGGGCGGGACAGCGGAGGGGGCCGACGAGGAAGGGTTGAAAGGAGAAGAAGCGAAAGGGCCAAAGAGCAGAGTGGAGATGTTTGTCCTTCCTAGAAGCGCGCAGGGGCTCGACTGGAGGGCTGTATGTGTCGGATTGGGGATCGCGTTCGGGGCCAAACAGAAATGCGAAAAGGCGGTGATGGCTCTGAATCTGGCTCTTCGGGCTATGGCCCAGGCAACTATGGCCTGTTTCGAGGGTAGAGGCGGCGTGGGCTATCGGATCCAGCGTGATGGTTTCTGTAGTTGATGCAGCAGAGGTCGACTCCGCCGCATGTTAGTACCTGCGGGTAGGTCGATGGAGAGGATGAGGACATGCGGCCTCGAAGATGGGGGTGATTGTGTATGGTGTGATGGGATGGGAGGGCGCAGTCACAATCGGAGCTGTCGGAGATGGGGGGGAAAGACAGAGGCGTGGGTTGGGCAGTAAAAGACGGAGTGTCGGTATCTTGATTTCTGCGAAGGCTTAGATTTCTGTTCTGCAGGCAGAAGGCGGTAGGTAGTACGGTGCCTGGTAGGTCGGCCACTTGCCAGTTTGACGACAGGCGGCTGTCCACCAGAGGATTTTTTTCGGCGCACGCCAGGTGCTGCACCGGCTCCAGCCCAGTGGCTTGAACGGTGAGTGTCCTGTGCACGCGACCGGGGTCACCGGACCAGGGGTTGGGCTAGGATGGATCCGAGTACGGACCAACAGATGCTAAGGGTCGCAATTTGGTCGACAGGTGACGTGAGTTCTTGAATTGAAGTCGAATTTCTTCACAGCAATACTTTGCTCTTCAGTCGACTTGCGTGCAGTAAGGCCTCCTCAAGTGATGCCTCGGGGTTCAAAAGTACACTAAACGGATGCGCAAGACGTCAGATGCCCCTTGTCCGGTGATGTGACGACAAGCCACGCAGACCAGCGTCATCAGGCAGCACCAGGGGTTGAGTCGAGAGGAGCGTCACGTGGTGGACTCAGTGCAGCCTTCCTGGACGACGATCTTTGATAAGATAAGACTTTCGAGTGAAGAGATAAGATAACAGAAAAAAGTTCAGACATTCCCAACTGCCAATTGACCACCACGATCGACCTGGTATGCCCCTCTACGAGCCTCAAGGCACCCGACCACCGCCTCGAAGTCAACGCCTTGTTCACGCAAGCCATTCTACTTGCGCATCACAATGGCTCCCTCAGCTACGGTTGCAGAAAAAAAGAAGGATCCCAGAGACTGGCGCGGCCTCAACCCTCCCCTGGCAGAGTCAGTTCCCCTCCTCTCCAACCTTTCTTTTCCATATCTAGATTCTAACACCCAGTGTCCAGATGGGTCCTCGATTTCGTCGCCAGTCAGGGCTACCAGCGCATGACGCCTGTTCAAGCTGCCACCATCCCGCAATTCCTCGGTAACAAGGATGTCGTCGTCGAAGCCGTTACCGGCAGTGGAAAGACCTTAGCCTTTCTACTTCCCATCGTACAGAAGCTGCTCCGCCTCTCCGAACCTACCAAGCGCGGCCATGTCTTCGCCATCATCGTCTCACCAACTCGCGAACTGGCTCAGCAGATCCATACTGTCCTCATGGGCCTCATCGCCTTCCACACGGCCTCCTCGGAGATGCTTCCGTATTTGAAGGAGGACGACAAGCGCCCCGACTCGGCAGTGCCCATTGCCGTACCCCAGCTGTTATACGGAGGCACGACGACGACTCAGCAAGATCTGAGCTTCTTCGTCCGCCACTCTCCCAACATCCTCGTGTCAACCCCAGGCCGTCTTGTCGAGCTCCTCGCTTCTCCCCACGTTCACTGCAATCAGTCCACCTTCGACATGCTCGTCCTCGACGAAGCCGATCGCATCCTCGACATGGGCTTTCGCCAGGACCTCCAGCGCATCCTCTCCCACCTGCCCAAGCAACGTCGAACCGGTCTCTTCAGCGCTTCCGTCTCTGAGGCCGTCTCTCAGATCATCACCGTCGGTCTCCGCAACCCCGTTAAGATCGCCGTCCGCGTCAAGTCTCTCCGCGACGGCAACATCATCGAGGACCGCAAGATCCCCGCATCCCTCCAAATGTCCTACCTACAGACCCCGGCATCCCAAAAGCTCCCAGTCCTCGCGCAGATTCTCGAAAAGCTGAACCCCCGACCCCAGCGCAGCATCATCTTCCTCTCCACCTGCGCCGCCGTAGACTACTTCCAACACATCCTCCCCGATATCCTGCCCTCGGGCTTCTCCCTCGTGCCCCTGCACGGCAAGCTGCCCCCGAAGGTCCGCGAAAAGTCCTTCACCCGCTTCCTCACCTCCATCTCCCCCTCCGTCCTCCTCTGCACAGACCTTGCCGCCCGCGGCCTCGACATTCCCCAAGTCGACTTCGTCTGTCAGGTCGACCCCCCCTCAGACCCCAAAGTCTTCATCCACCGCGCCGGCCGCGCCGGCCGCGCAGGGCGCAAGGGCCTCGCCGTCGTCCTCCTCCACCCGGGCCGCGAGGAGGACTTCGTCCCCTTCCTCTCCGTCCGCAAGACCCCGATTCACCCCCTTACCAACCCAGAGGTGACGCTCGACCCGTCCGCCGCCGAGGCCGCGACGGCGCGCATCCGCGCCCTGCTGCGCTCCGACCGCGCCTTCCACGACAAGGCGCAGCGCGCGTTCGTAAGCTGGGTGCGCTCGTACGCCGCGCACCAGACGTCGTCCATCTTCCGGCTGCAGGATCTGGACTGGGCGGAGCTCGGGCGCGCGTGGGGCCTGCTGCGGCTGCCGTCCATGCCGGAGGTCAAGGCGTGGGATGGCGACAAGACGCTCGGCCTGGGCGAGATTGACTGGGACGCATTTGCGTACAAGGACAAGGCGAGGGAGAAGCAGCGCAAGGAGGCGCTCGAGCTCGAGCAGAGCGGCGTCAAGAAGGCTGGCGACGAGGACAGGAAAAAGCGCAAGAGGAGAAACAACGAGGCGTGGAGCGACAAGCTGGTGAAGGCTGAGGTACGGGTTGAGAGGCGGGAGAAGAGGCATAAGAAGAGGGACAAGGAGCGCGAGAGCAAGATGACGGAGGAGGAGAAGGTGGAGGCCATGGAGCTGCAGGATCTCATCAAAGAGGTTAGGAGGAAGAACGGGGCCAAGGTGGCCAAGGAGGAGGAGTTTGGAGGGTTTGACGACTAAGTTGATGATACCACAATGGTTGTAAAATGCATGGCGTTCTTCTGCATAATATGTTGCTCGATTCTCTGATTTGCCTCGGCATCAAAGTCCCTACTTGGTCACAGCTTCGATCCAGCAAAAGATTCAACAACAAAAGGACAGCCTACGTGAAGCAAGCGCATTCGACAAAAAGAAGCAACAAAAGTAGAGCTCTTGTGAGCTGATCATGTTCCGAACCAGGGAATCGAACCCTGAGCCTGACGGTGAGAGCGTCAAATGTTAGCCATTACACCAGTTCGGATGGCGACGGCGAGCGGGTCGGTTGACGGGATCATGATGGCGATGAGCGGGCCAGCTGAGAAACCCAGAGGAATGACACAAGCTTTGCAGCAAAAGTCACTAATCTCAAGTGATCGCAGTTGCAAAGAACGTCAGTCAAGGCACGACACACTGCGCAGGTTAAGGAGGCAGAAAGGGGCAGCGAGGAAATGCTCGTCAGTGCAATGTTCAAACAAATTCAATTACAAGGAACGACTGGAAGTAGCTTATTAGAGTCCCTGGATCATAACTAAATCATAACCACCATATCCTTGAGCCACAGGATGGGAACGAACGAAGGGTATAATCCCACCCTGCCTCATGTTCCACTTCCTCATTGTCCCATGAAACCAAACCCTGGGTATCTTTCGTTTGCATGAGTAGGCTCCGGCTTTTCTCAATCTCCCTATCTGCCATAGGCCATGCCATTAAAGTAATGACTCGGAGAGTCAAGTGGTTTGTGTGATGGGGAAGGGGTATCTTCATGTCGAGAGAAGCCGTGTCGAGAACGCGGAAAACGCAAAACATTGGGGTGAGGGTTGTCGTCAGTTCGTCAAGTGAAATCGCAGCGCTGAAGACGAGAGCTCGTCAAATACGGAGATCGAAATCAGGAATGGGACCACGCTATTCCAAACCGACGCAACCCTCAAGTCAGCACTCGATGAACACGTTTAGAGGTTCTCAATAACGCGAGAGTTGATGGCTTGTTGGAAACCAGGGTCCCCACCTCCGAAATCGCCACCACTGATATCGTTCTTGCTGCTGGACTCGCCAGAGCCATCGGTAATGTGGGCGTTGTTCAAAGTAGGCATGCCTTGGCTGGCACCGGGCAAGAAGATAACCTTGCTGTTGGCGGACTTGGCCATTGCTTGCATAGCCTCGAGGTAACGGATCTGCATGGCGGGCGCAGACGACAGGATGTCGGCGGCTTGTCGCATGAGCTTGGCAGCTTCGACCTAGAAAGGGCGTTAGTCAGTGTGGAATGCAAGAGGACCATAAATGTTCATGACATACCTCGGCCTTGGCGGCAATGATCTTGCTCTCACCGATACGCTTGCTCTGAGCGGCCATGGAGAGCGACTCTTGCAACTCTTGGCTGAAGATGATATCCTTGATGAGCATGCTCTCGACTTGCACGCCCCAGCCGGCAGCAACGTCCTCGATGATCTCGCCAATGGACTGGGCAATTTCTTCGCGGCGTTCAATGACATCCTGAAGGATGCGTGCGCCAACGACATGGCGAAGCGTGGTCTGGGTACGCTCCATAAGGGCCTGGCGAACATTGGAGATACCGAAGGCGGCCTTGTGAGGCGCAACGATGTGGTAGTAGATGACGGACGTCAGGTGGAGGGTGACGTTGTCCTTGGTCATGCAAGTTTGCTGGGGAACCTCTACGCTGGGTCAGATACGACACACTTCACCTTTGGGGGTGCGGAAGGAAAAGCTTACCAGCGATCTGGATCTTGACGTCGACTTGGATCAAGCGCTCGCTGAGAGGGTTGATTTTGACCAGACCAGGGTCGACAGCCTGGTAGAACTTGCCAAACTTGGTGACAAGGCCGACGTTACCCTGGCTGACGCTCTTGTAGGGGTTGGGGCAGACAATGCAGCAAGGAATGGCACCCATGGTACCAATGAGGGCACCGGCGGTGTTGATCATGGTACCATACCAGCCCTTGGGGTTGGCATTCTCCTCGACGACGGTAGCATAGCTACGCTGGAGGTCTTCCTTCGCGGGAGGCTTGACAGTCATCTTGTGAGTGGGCTGAAAGCCGCCGTTGGCACCGGCATCGCTGGAGGTGGCACCGTTGGTGGGCTGGGGCCTGTCACTTTCGCGGCCAAGGTTGTTGTTGTTGAAAAAATCCTGGCCGGTGGGCTCGGCAACCGGGGCCTTGCCAGAGCTTGTGCCCTGTTGATCGTAGGCCGGAGCGCTCATGTTGGTGTTGGCGACGGAAGACGGATACGATTGAGATGCGGAAGCGGACGTGTGTACGAGATTCTGTTCGGACACGGAAACTGATGGAGGTCGGGGGTGAATAGAGCTAGACATTCGTTGGTCGGAAGAAGGTCGCATGTGTTAGTGGGAGGATGGTCTGGGGTATTTGTACTGAAAGACGAGGCAAGACTGTCATGGGGTTGTCTTGGGCAATGGGGTGCCTGAGAATCGTTTCGAGGGAAAGACTGGGGAAGGGTCGTGCGGAGCATTGGAGATGAGATGATCACTGATTGCCTGACCAGCTGGTGAGGGAGCGCAGCGAGGGCAGTGTTGACGTTGCCCAGCATGCGCCCAGAGCTCTGGGCAGCTTCAGGGTGGGTACCTACTAGTGGAGAGGCAAATGCCGGCCACTCATGGCGCCTGCAGGAAGGTGGCTTACAGGGGTAGGTCCTACCAGTCTGTTCTTGGCTCACGATGGTTTCATGGGTAGGGGGGTTGCCGAGCGGGGCCGTAGGGATACAAGTACGCCTTGCCAGAAGGAGCCCATCGATTGCAGCGTGACCTACCTACCCTGCCCGCCCAAAATGCCCCCAACTCTCCACTCTCGGCTCACTTGGAGCAGCGTTGGTAGGCAGTAGGGTGCGACATTCACGGAGGCAGGAGCAACGCCTGGGGTTACACCTGCCTACCTTACGCGGCACACATTTGGCTGTGGCATGACCTCACTCAACCACGGTAGCGTGTCGCGTTGGATTTCGGGCCTCATACGAGATGCGTTTTCTCCTCTCATTCCCTCTCCTGTTCTTCGGTAGGTATATTGGCACCTTACCCTATTCGAGAGCCGGCAAACAACTGTCAATCAATCCTTCAGGACCTCACCCAATGGACAGCTTCCTGATGGAGGCGCCTTGGGCGCATGTATTTGCGCCTGCTGGTCAGCCCACAGTGCGGCGCATGGGCGACGATACCAGTATACGCAATACGATACCAATAGCTAGGTAGCTTAGCTTCTCCACAGGATCAGCTTCTCCTCACAGTATGATCCAGGATGTATGGCCTCGATCTTCTCCACGCCAGCATCCCCCGGTCTGCCTGGCCTTACAACGAGTTACAACACGGATCCATGCTCAGCCGCCCAGCATTCCACCAAACATCCTCGAGGTGTGACCACATGGATTCGTTCTTGCAAAGCCCGCCGCTGAGGCCATGAGTCAACGACGCCAGATTGTTCCTTCGGTGACACAGGCGAGATAGGCCGACGCTTGCGCTCTATGTCTGCCTGCTTATTTTCCTGGTCATGAACCTCCGCGACTTATTAGCTACCGATTCGGTAGCCAGGGTAGCCAAGGCGTGCGTGTCACCACTTCGGAATTCATCATCTTCATGACTTCACCAGGGTGCCCTCGGGCTAATCACCATCCGCTCGCGTTGCCGCCCAGCCGTTAGGGGATTTCTAGTTCACGCCTTGTGGGTGTGCCCACCAAAGTCCCAACTTCAGCCCATTGGCTCCAATTTTGTCATCTAATTCGTTTGGTCCCCGCAGCTCGCCGTTGCGACCCTCCCCGTGACTGGCACTGCCTCCCTGACCGCACATCCATCGTTCGCCCAGAAAACTTATCGGTGGGGTTATTGTTGACATTCTGAGGCCATCCCATCCCCGGGACAATCAATCTCGCCAACTGTCAAGGAACGCACGATGTGGGGCAATGCTGACCTGATGGATTTACCGGTACAAGGAGAGGCTGTCTCTCAAGTGGCAATCTTTACAAGGCGTAGATGCTGCACAGACTCCACCTTCACTGCCGCAGGTGTTTTCTAGAATCCTTCCCAGCTGATCTCTTACTTCGCCTTGTTGTTAGGCTGCCAGGCTGCCAGGGAGGCTGATCTTCACGATTGGATATTCGCCGTTTGCGGATATGATATTCACTGCTGTTGTTTCCAGCCAAACTTTGTAGGCGCCGACCAGGCAAGCCAGGCTCTGCCTCCAGGTCTCGTCTCATCTCCAACCATGAATACCCGAAGCTCCATTGAACCTTGGATCCTTTTCACCATGTGCTCGCATCGGCTATCCCCCCCTTATCTGTAGTTGATCAAATCACAACGATTCAACTCAACCAGTGCTCACATAATTTCTAACTAGGCCTTCACAATAATCCCAATGAAATAAAATCTACTCGTGATCCTCTACGCCGATTGTCAGGGCCACGCTGTAGGCAGTGAAGAGGTCTCCAGACCGGTATGCCAGTTCAATTGGTAGGTCTCCCTAGACGACAAAAGAGCCAAACTCTGGTCTCCTGTTCGCGGAAAGGGTCTGAAAAGGGGCACTCCGCGGTCTTCGAACCAATACACCAGCCCATGACGCTATTTCACACTGACGTGGTGCCCTGACAGCGTGGAAACCTTTCATCCTTCCGTGCCGTCCCTTCAACTGTACCATAAAATGAGCCGGATTAGGAGTCATTGCTCACCTTGAAGCCACCAGAACTCTTTCAGGACAAGTGTTTCCCATCCTAAGACAGGCAAAAGGATATAGTCGGTGGCTTTGTCTTGAGATGAGTCGCAGATACCACAACGCAGGCGGTGACGCCGAGATGGCTTCACGGTTGACTCATCCTCATACCACGCCATGTTGCCACTCAGGTGCCGTAGATTGAAATCAAATTCTCGTTTCGTGGTGCGACGGACTGTCGAAACTCGAATCCAAAATTATAAGTAGGCGCTTGCATCGCATGGCCGCTGGTTAGTCTCCGAGTGTCCCAAAAAAACGCTCTCATCATCATCAAAAAGTGAGTCATTCAGTCGCAACATATATACATCATCTACGAGTCCCTTCCGTAGGGCCGCTCGCGCTGCCCACAAGAATTTGAAATTGTCCATTCTTGACCGAGCCCTCAGCAAGGCCGAGACCGTGCGTCTTCGAGCCCAACCAACGGAACTCGTTGATTGTTGATACGGGTATTAGCTCGTAACAAGGTGTGTGGTGTAACATCACTACGACTCAAACCGTCGACGATGCAGAGATGGGGGACATCTACCACTGCACCATGACATCTCATTGTTGGAGGTATGTTTAGCTCCATGTCCTTAGGTATGAAGCTTGTCTAGAAGGTGCTTCCGAACGAGAATGGCATGGCACTGACATGGGGAAGTGACGACGGGAATGTGGCTTCCGGCGAAATGTGGCTTCTGAGGGAACGTGACTTCTGGGGGAATTCAAGTCGGCTGGGGGCGCCTGCCAAGTATCTCCAGTCCTCAGTGGCTGATGTGCTGGCCGAAAGCTTTCCGGCCCTGGGTGTGGTCGGGGCGGGTTTGCAGGGACTGATGAGAAAAGCTTGCTGCTCGAGGCTGGTTGTCCGGTTTTCAGGTTCTCTTGAAGAAAACCTGTTCAAATGAGCGTCTTTTTCTGAGTCCCTTTCCATGGCTCGTCGTTGACCGACTATGCCACATCCAACTTGGAACCAAGTTTGATCTCTCGGTTGCTCAAGCGAGTCACTACTGAAAATAGGTTCCATCCTTAGGGATCTTCATTGCATAGGTAGGTATATACATCTTATCACAGTAGTATAGACGGTCCTACCGGGACGGGCCCAGATCGGACGATACTGGAGGTTGAAGCCAGCCCGGACCCCGTGTTGGTAACAACAGTAGAGGAACGAACACTCGTTGTTTCTAACCACTATAAATCAAGGTATAGATTGTCCGTCAGAACTGACTTGCTTCAATTTATGATTACTTCAGAGCTCACGGGGATCCAGAGTGCTTTGACTGCCTGACGACAGCCTTCATGCCGTATTCGACCAGCCTGTCCGCTCTCTCTACGACCACCCCTTCTCGGTCCGTCCGAACATGCTCGATGAGACTCACCCGATCCGTCCACCACTCTAACCACTTCTCAGCTCTCGCTCCCTCCTCTTCTTCATGGAACAAACCCACATAACGTCGATCATGTCCGGCCCCAGACGATCGGCCTCAGACGATCATGCCAGAAGACAGTCGCACCACACTTCCCGCGGAACTCTCTCAGAACGTCGGGTGACGAGGCGTAACTCTTCAGTACGCCGCCTGGCAACGTCGTCATGTCTAGCGGTACAAGCTCATCCTCCCCTGCCAAACCAGGCACGAGAAAGAATATCTTTGAACGTGGGATGAACGCCCATGCCTGGATCACGAAGCCGGTCGCTAGTGAACAATAGCGGTAGGCACATTCGTGAGCGAGATGTTTCTTGCCTTCTGCACCGATCCACCATTTATCGTCGGGTGGGTTCTTGATGATGTCCGAAGCAGTGGATGCGAATGCGTGTGTGAGGTCTGGCAAGCCAGACTTGGGCAGCAGGCTCGTAGCGTCAGGGGCAGTGATTTGGAAGCGCACCGTGCCGCAGGCGGAAGTCGCGCCTAGATTTAAAGAGGCGGTATTATCGGAGTCTAGTAGAGTTGGTTGCAGTGTTGCACCCCGATCAAACAAGTCAAATACAGCGTTCGTATTTAACTATTTAGCTCGCTGAAATCGACGTATTTATTTATTTAACTCTATTTATAAATATTTAACTTATTTATTAGATAATAAAGCTCTTACGATAGTCAGGGACTTACCTATTACCTAGAATCGTTAGTATTAACGCCGTTAATACCCTAATATAGCCCTCCTAATTAAATAGCCCCTTAACGAAGCTAGTTATTAAGGTACTAAAGCTCTTCTAATATCTCTAAAGCTATTCTAGCCCTCTATAATGTTATCGTTAACTTCGCGAGACTAAACGCCCTCTTATAGTCTGCCGATATTATAAGTATTACTAAGATATTAAGAGCGAGCTTACTAATAGTAGGATATATCTCCTAGCGCCCGTTCTACTAAGTAATAGGATCCTTAATACTAGACTCTTATAATAGATCGAGTTAAAGGTATTAATCGAGCTTAGAGTTAGGTATTATAGCTCTCTAATACCTGCTCTATAATTAGTTATTAAAATTTAATAAAGGTATTATAGGTTAAAGTATTCGGAGCTAGCTAAATCTATTTTATTCTTAACCTTAGAGGTAATCTAATAAAATAGAAGTAAAAGAATAGTAATACTAGTATTCTTACTAATAATATAAGCCTATACGTATATTATAAACCTAGATAAGCTATTTAGGGCTCGACTACTATACTTTAAGCTACTAGATACTAAGGCTAGAGTAGAGGATAATAGTAGCTATATAGAGAGGAGACTCTCTAAGCTTTATATAGTATTAGTTAAGCTTCTATTATATATTAGTAATAGAGAGATAGAAATAGTAGTATAAGTCTTCGCTAAGGGCGTTAATATACTATAGGATATTAGTATATTCGCTATAGATATATTCTAGAAGTACTTAAATAGATAGAAGTAATAAATATTATTAATTCCGCTACTTTTATATATACTAGCGAGATCTTAAAGAGTCTTAGTTTCTCTACTATTAATTACTATTATCTATATCGTCGAAGAACGTCTTCTACTCCTCTATTCTCTCGAGGATATACTCTATCCTAACGAGAACTTCCTAGAGTACGCTATAGCTCCCCTACTTACTCTATCCTTACGTCCTTATTATTTATCGATAGAGGGGTTTAAGGGTAATATAGAGTTCTATTAGGAGGCGCTAATCTTTAGGTTAGAGGTAGTCTTTAATAGGAACTCTATTAAGTTAGATAGTTAGTTAGCCTTACCTATGCGGGGGATTAGCAGTCAGAGTACTACGTAATCCACTGAGCAGGTAATCCAGGTCCCGTAGCTCTTAAGGAGGACCTAAGAGATAGAGAAATCATATTAACACTTACAATACCGAACTAATCGATCTAGAGCTCTTAGGCGCAGCCCTTAGCCAGGATTAGGTTTACGTAAGCACCGTAAAGCCTATTTAATACTAATTAGTATTATTTTCTATATAGGCGAACTATAGTCCGGGAGATAATATAGAATAGCTAGAATCGGAGAAGTTAGGATCGATCCTATAGTATAGTTTTTACTACGCGTAGGCTCTTCGATTAGACTTTTAGGTAATCGTAGGAATACCGTTTACTCTAGTAGTATTCTTAGACTCTTACGAGATCCTAGTAGTAGACTAATAACCTATTACGTAACTCTATTACTACCTAGGCTATACTACTAGCTATAAAACCGATAATAGAGCTTAACGGAGTAAAGAACCGCCCCGATAAAGAGCTTACGAATAATAATAAGCGCTAGTAATATATAAAGATAGTAAGGAGCTAGCCCTATAAAGGGAGTAAGCTCTAGCCTAATAGATAATCTCGAGAGTAGTAAGGCTATATAATAAGAGCTCGATATTATAATAGAAGAGCTTAAACTACTTAAAATACTAGTACTAGTCTAAAATAACCTCGATACTAACTTTATTATTAATATAAGGGATACGAAGCTCCTAGGAGTACCTAATAAGGTAATAAGAGCTTAACGAGACTCCTATATTATCCGAGGAATAAGCTACTTTAGCGGTTTTAAGGGTATTAACCTCCTAGAGGCATTTATCGAGGATTTCAACGACTAGACCGAGGAGGATTTCGATAACTATAGCCCGACGATCGCGAGAGCACTTAAGAAGTATCTAATAGCGCGAGGAATCCCCCTACTAGGGGCAGGTAACCTTAAGATATTAAGACGCTTTATTCCCCTACTATCGTAGGAGAAGATACTAAATACTCCGAGCACTACTAACGCGGATTTAGAGCTCTAAATAGCCCTAGAAAGGGTAAATAGATAGAATAATAACTTAGAATAAATAGGGGAGGGGCAGAGACCCCTAAATTCGTCCTTATAAACGAAGCTATTCTAGGACCTATAGAGTAGGTAAACTAGCTAATAGGAGCTCCGACGAATACTATAATCCCTAGGGGTCTACGACCCTAGAAATACCCCTAAAACGTTAGCTAACCTAATAGCCGTAGCTAATAACCCTAGACCCTAGTATTACGCCCTACTACTAATACTATTAGAGAATATACTAATCGAGGGATCTCTTATTAAATAGTTTACTTCGCTCTAGAATAAGGAGAGTAACTACTCGGGCTCGACCTACGATATCCTAGATAATAAAATACGGATATTTATAGACGTATACGAATTACTATAAATCTACTATACTTAGCTCTATACGCTCTTTCTATCTATACTTTTAGGGCGCGCGTAAGCTTTCTTCCTATAGAATATAAGTCGAAGTATATAATTTAGAGTAATATATATAGTAATTAAATAGGAGTTCGATTTAGAGATTAACCGAGCTTAGTATTATACGGATTAGAGCTCGATAACTTTTTATACTATTATAGTAGAACTAGAGAGCGCTAGAAAAACTAAGATAGAGGTTCTATAGATCCTCCTAGACTAACTATAGCGATACTAACGAGCTCTCGGCCCTACTATTAAGGACGAAATATACTTCTATATAAATACCCTATAAGTAGTCTAAGGAGTCCTAGAGCTTAAGATAGCTCTAGTACGGCTAGAGAGAGCTTTTAATACCCTATTAGTATGGCTATAGAGTATACTCTAAGTAGAAGAGAATACCCAAGCCCCCGGCTACTTCTATACTAATAGGAGGTATAGAAGTAGAGGAAGAGGCTAATAATATAAGTAAAATAGTATAAGGGGCGATTATAAGGAGTAACTAAGAAGTAGGAGGGACGATCGATTAAGAAGTATAACCCGAAAATACTAGATTTACTCGAAACCGGAATATAAGTTAACTAAATACTCCCCGGAAGAATAGTAACGCTTAAAGGAGTAGTAGTAACGTATAAGGGATACGCGCGGGGAGTAGAGGATAGGGTACTAATAGTTAATAATAATAATAGAAGTAGAAGATAATACGGATTCGGAGTTAGGCGATTCCTATATAGTAGACGACTCGGAAGTAGAGGATAGGCTCTCGTTAGAGCGAGGAAGTAGTATTATAAACGCCTATATTACTTACTTTCTAGTAAATAAATTATTCTAATACTAGATTAGAGGCGCCTATAATAGTACGTTAGTAGCTCTAGTAGAAGCTCTATTTACTATATATTAGCTCGATAGTATATATACTTAATATAGTATTATCCTAGATACGGGAGTAGTATTAGTCTTAATAGCTAGAACCTCCTAGATAAGGGCCTTAATAGCTATAATACTAGAATTAAAGATCGAATAGGGCATAGGCGCCCGAGTATAACTCGGAATAGGAGAGGTAGTATCTACTACTAACGAGATTACCCTATTAACGCTAATTAGAAAAGTTATATTCTATATTATCCTAATAGATATACTATTTCTCTTATATATTAAGGATATAGACGAGCTTAGTATATACCTAGATAATACGCGAAACGAGCTCGTAAAGCGCATAGGGCAGCTCGAGGAGCGAATACTAGTATTTCGGAAATAGGGCTACTTATAGCTTTTTCTCGATAATAGAATATATACTAGATCGGGGATTACCTATATAGTCGGACTAGAGAGCGAAGGAGTACGGTTCCTTACGGAGATAGAGCTCTAACGAGTTTATAAGCGTTTCGGCTACCCCTTAGTAGAGAAGTTATAGAATACGCTCTAAAGAGTAGACTATAATATAAATAGGGATGCCCTCGAGCTTATAAACCGCTTCTACTACTACTACTAGATTAAAAAGAAATTACTATAACGGTTTAAATTCGCCCTAAAGACGGATATGAACTTTAACTACGAGATTTTAGTCGATATTATATACGTAGACGGGAGACTAATACTCTATATAATTAATACGAGTACTATATTCTAAGCCGTAGCCTTCCTAGACGATTTTACTACTCGTATAATATAGTAAACGCTTAAATATTATTAGCTAGATATATACCTAGGGCTACTAGATATAGTAAGTATCGACGCGGGTACTAATTTTACTTCTATAGAATTCTAGGCAGAAGCTAAACTAATAAGTATAACCTACTATTAGATCCTAGTAGAGGCTTACTAGTTAATTAGTAAGGTCGAGAGCTTCTATAAGCCTATCTATAGAGCGTATAAAATCCTAAAGGCCGAGTACCCCGAAACCGACTAAGATTTACTACTCTAAAGCGTAGTAAAGGTAGTTAACGATATAGTAGGGCCTAATAGACTAGTACCTATACTACTCGTATTCGGAGTAATACTTTAAGTAACGGGAAACGACCCTCTAACGGCCTCTTAAGTAAAGCGCGTAGGAGTAGTATCTAAGGTAATAGTAGAGCTTAGAAAGATAGTTACTAAACGGAAGGTTAATAAAGCGCTAAATACTAGAAACGGCCCCGATATAGGATACCTCCTACTAAGATTACTCGAGCTATAAAGTAAGGTACTAGTATTCCGTAAGAAGGAAAAATAGACTAGCCTATTTAAGGTTATTTTAGTCTCGGATATAAGCGTAACCGTTAGTATAGTAAATAGCCCTATAGAGTTTAGAGGAATATATATAAAGCTATATAATAGATTAATCGAGTAGCAATAAGACTAAACTATAATATTAGGAATAGAAGGTCCCCTAGAACTATTTATATACCCTAAACTAGCTCTCCTACGACGATAGGGTCGCCCTAGGAAAGTAGCGGAACCTATAATCGTAGTACGAGAGGAATACTAAGCTCGCCGAAGTAGACGATAGGCGACCTAAGAGAGCGATACTTATATTATAAAGACGGAATAATAAGGGTACGAGCTATTAATATAATTATATAATACTAGAAAGATTATAATACCTAGAAAACCGTTTAAATAGTCCGATTAGGAGGAAATCGAGTCTTTATTAGCTATAGGAGTAATCGTTCCGATTACTAGATTAACGTTTCTAGGTACTAAGGTTTTTAACTACTACTTAGTACGGGAAGTTAAGGGACTTCTATATATACCCTACGAGAAATTAAGACTCGTTATTTAGGGGCATAGCGACTAGGAGAAGACCTCCCTCCTTACGCAATCGCCTACGATTATACGATATAGCTAACGTCTAATCCTCGCGATTACTCCGTTACTAAGAGAACGGGGGTACTAACTTATACTTCGAGATATTAGCTAAGCGTATATATAGAGCGTAACGGATCTCTTACGGGACGTTCTATTACGCGTACCTAAGGAACTATATTATAGATATCTAGAGGGGATTATCTTCTACGTAGTAAAACTACTATACGGTATTATAGAGTTAGGCCTCTACTAGTTCGTAATATACTAGCGCTACTACTATAAGCGGCTATAGGCCGTCCCTACGGGCTATAATCCCTATCTCCTACTTACGAAAGAAGGGGAGAGCTTTAGTCTCGTAGGCATATAAACGGACGATATACTTAAATTCGGCGAACCCGCCTTTATCGAGAAAGAGGATATAGAGCTTAAGAGAGCGGGGTTTAGAGTAAAGCCTACTTCTATATTAGAAGTAAGTTTAGAGGGCGCTTTTAACGGATATATAATTAAAGTTAAAGAGTAGGAAGTAACTATCCGCTAAAAGGGATAAGCAGAGCGCCTTAAAGTAGTAAAAATAGGGACTAAGAGCTCGTAGGAGTAGTATATATCCTAGAGGGCGCGCGGCGCCTATATCGCTTCTACCTACTAACTAGAAGTAGCGTTCGATTTTTCCGTTATAGTATAAGCCTAGAGCCCCTAGTAAGACGACTACGAATAGCTTAATAAAAGGATTAAATAGTAGCTCGCAAACGTACGTAGGGGGCTTTCCTATATACCCCTCGATCTTACGAAGGCCTAACTATACGTATTCGTTAACGGCTCTTTCGCTAATAATAAAGACCTAATATTATAGATCGGATTTATACTTATTTTAGCTAACGAGAGATCGTATAAGTAGGGAAACTATTTTACTATATACGGTAATATTATCTACTAGTAATTAGTTAAGTATAAAAGAGTTACTAAGTCTATTCTCGTAAGCGAAATCTATAGTATAGTTAGTAGCTTTAATATAGCCTATATAGTTAAATAGATACTCTAAGCGATTACTAAACGTCTATATTTACCGCTTACTAAAATAGTAATATATACCGATAGCTTATCGCTCTACTAATACCTAGTATAACTAAGTACGATAGTAGAGAAACGCCTTATAATTAATCTTATAGTATTATAGTAAAGCTACGAAGAGCGCGAAGTCGACGAGATCCGTTAGATAGTAGGAGGCGGTAACCTAGCCGACGCGATAATAAAGGGAGTACTAAACTAGGCCCTCTAAGCTCTTATAAGTATAAACGAGGCTAATATACGTATCGAGGGGTAGGTAAAGCGCTAAGATAAGATTAAGAGATCGAGAGAATAGTAAAAGTAAGTTAGTATTAGTAACGATCTAATAGCGTACCTTATAGATACGCGGGGGAGTAGTAAAAACGGGAACTACTACTCCTAGGAGTATACTATTTACGTATTAACGTCGTTATCGACGGCCTTATCCTTATCCTCCTCGGGAATAGTAGGGAGAGTACTATCTCCCTTATCCTAAGCTCGAAAGAGCTCCTTAGTAGTAGTAATAGTAGTAGTAGTAGTAGTAGTAGCGTCAGCGCGCTTAGGATCGGCATCCTCCTGCTCCTCCTTATTACTATCGTCCTCGGGCTACTCGGGCGAGCCTACTTAAAGGCATTTAAAGAGCCGCAGAGCGGCTATACGACTAGCTGCCTTATACTCGGTATTATTAAGACCTAGGAGGTTAGTATTAGGGTTATTACCCCCTATAGCGACCTCCTCCTCGTAGAAGGTTAATATACCCCGGGTAATAGGGCGCTACTTAACGATCGCCTATAAGGCCGTTAGCTAAGCGTACGAGTAGGAGATAGACTAGATAAAGAAGGGAGGAGCTTATAGTAATATCCTCAGTATTAACGGCCTTAAGGTAACGCATAGCCGCCTTAAAGACTATAATAGGACTAAACGAGAATATTAGAAGCTATAAATAGATAGTCTAGTACTTATAGGAGCTTATATTAGGTAGTACGAGTGCCCTAAGGAGTACTTATAGTAACGGCCGCCCTTAGGCTCTATATCGTAATAGGCGCTATTAGCGCCTTTATCCTTCTACTTACCTGCGAGGTAAGACTTTAAATATCCTAAGTAGGGGATAGGGTATAGGACGCCCTTAACGCGCTCTAAATAAGCCGTTAGTAGATCCTGCGAATAGTAGAGGGTTTAAGTATATACCCTTAGCCTTCTTAGCCTTAGCCTTAGGAGTAACTATAATAATAGTAGTAGCCTTCTTAGTAGCTAAACTAATAATTAATAGCTTCTACGAGTAGCGGGCAGGTAAACGTATAAGTAGTATACTAAGTAGCCTTCTTAGTAGCGCTCTTAGTAGCCTTAGTAGTCTAGCGCTTAATACCTATTATTATAGGTAGGATAGGCGATCGGAGGAGTAGTAAAAAGAACGGGCGCGAGATCGGGCGAGCGGTAAATAGTCGAATAAAAGATTAGCTTAATAAGAGAGCAGTAGAGCCGCAGACGGGGGCGCAGAAGATTAAGAAAGTAGATAGTAGTTAATTAAGAGAGCGTACGAGTATAGGACTAGCCGTATAGAAGTACGGATAGTTATAGAAAGAGGAAGTTAACTAACTACTAAGCGAAAGGAGATTCTATATAGGAGTACTATAAGGACTAAACGGGCTAAATAGGAGCTTAATCTATTTATAATAACCTAAATAGGAGTAGTTTCTATTTATAAGTAGTCGAATAATAGGATCCTAATCCCTAATAGGTAACTACCCTACTAACTAATTAAGGGAGTACTAATTAAGCGATAGTAGGCGCGTTTCTTATAAAGGTAACGATTTTCCTTTATTATAATAGCCGTAATAGCCTACTTCTAATTTTTCCTATTATTCTCTCCTATTATTATTAATAGAATAGATATCTAATTAAAGGATTAGAGAGAAGGATACTAACTAATCGAGTAATTAGGGGATTCCTAGGGCTCTATTACGGCTAACCTTTATACGACTAATATTATAAAGAAAATAGAGTTAGTATTAAATTAGATAGTTAGTTAGCCTTACCTATATAGGGGATTAGTAGTTAGAGTACTACGTAATCTACCGAGTAGGTAATCTAGGTCCCGTAGCTCTTAAGGAGGACCTAAGAGATAGAGAAATTATATTAATACTTATAATACCGAACTAATCGATCTAGAGCTCTTAGGCGCAGCCCTTAGCTAGGATTAGGTTTACGTAAGTACTATAAAGCCCATTTAATAAACTCGCTTATATAGATTAACTTTACCTATATTCTATATAAGAAAGCTTTAGATATCGTCCTTCTTCTTTAGAGCTCGATTAAATATAAAGTATATCGAGTTCTATTAAATATTATTATTAAGTATTAACTTAAGTTCTATTACTATTTATTAATAAAGGAGAAAGTCTCCTTCTTAAGCTACTTCTACTATAATATATTAGAAGTACTAGTATTACTATAGAGAAAATCTTACCTATTAAATAATATTATAAAGCTTTCTAATAGGTCCCTTCTTCTATTAGAGTTAAAGAACGCTATCGAGATTATCTAAATTATTAAGAGACTAAGACTCTTATTTAAAGGTCTCGCTATTATTACTATATAAGAACGCGTGACTAATAAGGTTTAAGATATAATTATAGTAGTATATCCGCTACTTAGTAATATCCTTATAGTATAGCTTAGGTTATAGAAGTTAGAAGAAGTTATAGGAATATACGTTATATATTAATACGTTATCGGATACTATAACGCTAACGAGGTCGACGATATCCTAATCTCTTATAACCTCTATAATAGTATTAGCCGTAATATTACCTATATAGGTACTAGGTTACTCGTAGAGTATAAGAAGGCGTTATTATAGTTATCTATATTCGTTAATATAGTACGTAGATACTACGAGGATCGTAATTCGATTCGGAGAGGTCTAGTAGTCGTAGGAGAGGTAAATCTTTACAAGAGATACTTATAGCTCTGCCTATACCTATGTCTTCTTACTAACGAAGACGCTACTTAGTCTCTTTCGTAGACTATTCCGATTCTAGAGTAGGTTATCGGATACTTAAGGATTTAGCTTCGAGAGTAATCAACGTATAAATAGGTTATTAAATATATTAAATGCCTAGTTTATAGTAATAACGAAGCTAAGAGCGAGCTCTTCGAGTACCTCTAACTAAGCTCTTAGAATAGTAATAGAACGCTAATATAGAAGGAGAGGTATATTAGATAAGCTTAGAGAGGAGTCTTTAATAGAAGAATTCTCGAATATCCTATACTTCTTCCTAAGATAAAGACCTATAGAGGTTATAGTAGAGGCCTTAAAGAGCATTAGATCTCGTCTCTTATTATAGAGACTATAGACCTAGAAGCTATTACTAGTAGTATTTACTATATTAAGTAGCTTAGTTATAAAGATCCTATAATCCCTAATCTAGTTTATACGGCCTCTAGAGCCCTTCCTCGTAATAATCGCGTCGAGAGTAAAGCGCTAGCCATAGTAAATCGCTATAGGGAGGTCGGAATTAGACTACGTTAGGTGTAAAAGTTAGGTTCGAATTAAGTCTAGTAGACGCGCCCTAAATACTATTATAGATATATCGATAATAGTAATAGTAGTAGCGATAGCTTTAATAGTATAGGTAGTATTATAGTAATATTATAGGTAGGTAACGTTATAGATAGTTCCGTTAGTAGAATTACTACTTTAGTAGGGGATTTACGCCTCGGTAATTTTTAGAGTAGGAGACTAAACTAGCTAATTAGTAGATTTTAATATATAGGTCTTTTCCCCTATTAGTAATAGTAGTTAATAGCCTAATTAGTTAAGGTCTCTACTTTATTATAGAGGGTCTAGGTTCGATTCCTAGTATTAGCGTTTATATTACCTATTATAAACTTCTATTTATAATAGGTAATATAAAGTTTTAATTAGCTTAGTTACTAATATAGCTAGTACTATAGGCGCCTATGATCTCAAATACTTAAATTCAAGGTATTGTATTAAGATACCTCTCCTAAGGGAAAGGGGCATAATAGCTATCTAGATATTGCTGTTCCGCGATCACGTGACTAGTTCCAGTCCCGTGATTACGGAACCGTGATCACGGCGTGGGGATCATGGTTTCGTGATCGCGGTGTGGAGATCGTGGTCCCGTGATCGCGGTACGGTGATCACGGTCCCGTGATCCTAGTGCCGTGTTTATGGCCTGTGATGCTCCTGATGCGTATCAGTTACTCTTTTTTTATAGGTCTCGAGTCTCGATATCTATTTAAACGTTTACTAAATATCTAAATATTATAAATCTATATATTTAGCTATTTAACTATAGGAAAATAGGTTATTTATTTAGTTATTTAATAATTTAACTTATTAGATTTAATCGGGGTGCATCCGGCAACTAACTTGGTTGCCGGATGCTGTGGGCGTAATTGCATGGCATTTGGATGAATAATATGTTGTGGTTACTGAACCTCGAAGCCAAGGCGACAAGCCATCATCCTTCGTCTCAGCAATTTTGTCATATCCTATGAGTAGACGTAGGTCGAGAGCTTGCTCGACTTCACTGTCATTTGAACTGATTGTGCCTGTAGCGGCGCTCCATTCAAGGTCCCCGTGGCGGCTTTCCTCGGATCTGAATACTTGACAGCCACAAGTATCGCAGAAGTATTGCGTCGCTCGCTGCGATACTATGATGAACTTGCCTAAGCTCTGTGTGGAGCTTGGTCGTAGAATGGGATAGTAAGAGGTGCAGAGCACGCCGGATGAATGATGGCAAGTATCGCAGTGGCACAGAAGAAGGCTGCCACGATGTCCTGCGCGCAGCTGGACTGTCTGAGCAGCGGCACGACAAAGACAGGAAACGTTCAGCGCTGTGGGAGCCATCTTCTTCAGTGTAAATGTGACGATGTGCTATATGTCAACAATTGACGTAGGGTGGTCTGATAACAAGCTTGGCGAGATACGTTCATCAGGCGGGGTAGATGGGTTGGTTCCAGATGCATGTTGAAGTCAGCAATGTCACACGGATCGAGGGATCCGACACCTCGCCAGACCGTATCCCCAACTCATATCATTCGTGCGGCCTGGCGGCTCAGTCATTGGCCCACAGCGCCTCCTGAGTGGTGTTCGTCAACAATATCTCATCCCCGAGTTGAGCTCATGGGCCCCGATGCTCAAGGCCCTATACAATGCAGGCGTACAAGATAAACGATGCTGCCTACCGATCTTCGTGTCTTTAATACGAGGATATTGTACATTAACTAAGTATCTAACTATCGTAGACGCTTTATTCTCAACTCTGATATATATAGAAGTGAATAGGCAGAATTGACTTTTTCAGCGAGCTAGATACACAAGTAGACGACAAAATAAGAACTCTGACAATCCTGAAGAGGATTTTTCAATGATGGCCCAAGGCAAGATTGTCTGCCAAGGACCTGACGGGAGATCCTTGATTGCGTGTCAGGATATGGAGATCCAATTCAAGCCAGCCCCTCGGGGTGAGCTGCCCTGTGCTGCAATGAACAGGTTGTTGTCTCTATCGCATCCTTCGTGCCGACTATTGCAATGGACATCATACCTAGGATTGAGAGGCCAGTCAAGGATGTCACTCACACGACTTGTGCGGTTTGTTGTGTGCAGCCTTCAGGCACAATTACGGTTCTCTCACCAGCCCGTTCCTTCTGGCTTCTGGGTCGAGTGGTAAAAGCTGGATGTGTGACGATACCTTCAAGCCTTTTCCACCTTGTACTGCTGTGACATCTCACCGACACTTACAAAGAAATGTGAAACATGAACTTGCGTGCCTGATCTACTTCTCTCTGCTGGGATCACACGGTGAAGGGTGCATCCGACCCGAGATTCTCGACTCTTCCCAGCAAGACTTCCAAAGCCCGAAATACCACTGATGGGGCATCCTTGCCAATAGTATGCCCCGCAACACTCGTCTCGAAATATGTCAAACCTCTCTCTTCATGCCATAAACCTAGATCCCCCCACGGGCCAGGCACCTCGAAGACCCCGTCTTCGTCCCTCGGAGGGACGTAAAGCTCCCGGGCCGGCCTCTCCTGAAATCCAGATTTACCTCCCCAGGTCATGTTTTGAATTGCAAGCAAGGTGCCCTCTGCAAACGTGATGAAATCCAACAGGCCGTGGCCGATGACAACGTTGGCCGTCTGCTCGATGATCCTCGGGATAACAGGCAGGCTCCCCGGGCCAGGGTGTGCCAGCTCGTCATACCCATTAACAAACACGGATTGGCCGCGAGGGCGGCAGAAGGACCACTGAACATTTTCGGGCGCGTTGATAGCCTTCTTGACGTCGACGCGGTCAAAAAACGGCTTACTCCCACTCTGCCCGAATCCGATCGGGTCGAACACCGACGGACAGGTCGACAAAACGTTGTAAGGCGACCAGCATGGATTGAAAGAAAATCGAGCCTCGTCAACGGGCAAGAAGAGATCGCAATCAGGGTTGTAGGTGCCGTTCGGGTGGAATGCACCGGGGACGAAAGTTGGCTGTTTACCGGCGGGAGGAAACACCAAGAACTCCTCGTAGTAGCTCTGGACGCCACACTCTCTGGACGTTACCCGCATTCTATTGAGCGTTGCATCATTAACTCCCAGAACATCTTGCCACTTCTCAGCCGCCTTTAGTATAGGGATATCTTGTGTGAGCTTCAGCTGCGATAGTATAGCGTCGTATACCACAATGCCGCCGACATCAAAGTACGTTGCGTTGTCGCGAGACAGCATCTCATCGGCGAGGTACGGTACCCACTGCCCGCTGTATGAAGATCCGGATATGAAGACCTTGTAGTCGTGGATTTCGAACAGGTCGACGAAGTTCTTCCAAAACCCGGTGAATTGTTTTGCCACGTCGATGGCGTTACGGGCGGTGACAGTACCCTGCGAGAAGCCGCTTCCGACGGGTTGATCGACATAAATAACATTGGTTATTTGATTCCAGCTCCAGTTGTTAGCGACAGGCTTAATTGTTCCTGGGCGCCACGAAATCGGACCGTTTTCTTGGATCGACTCGCCAGTGGAAGAGCATCCAGGCTGGGCGTCCGGTTAATAACTTCGGGAATGGCACCACTAGGAAACCGAAAGATTAAACTTACCCCGCCGCTCAGCCATATCAATATTTCCTTTTTGGGCAACCTCTCGGTGGATGGAAAAAACCAAAAGTAAAGCTCATTGTCTTCTTCGTCGTCGATGGGAAGCAGGCCGGCATAAGATTCACCGATATCAAAGTGGACTTCGGGGATAGCGGTACCATTGACAGAAAAGCCTTGATCAAGGTCAGCAGTGATGACCCAGCCTGATGAAAGGGGACGATATCACCTCGAGTATGTTCAGTCAAAAATTTGTGATCCTGGCAGCGGCCATTCATGCGGCCATTCATGCGGCCATTCATGCGGCCATCCAGGCGGGTTGACGATGTGGACTGGTGAAGAGTCGCCTCTACCGGAGTGAGAGCGCTACGCGCAGACCACCGATGCTCAAATGAGTAGGCCAAGACTTTCGTAGCCTGCAGAAGAAGAATCGACAGTCTCATGGTACCTGTCAAGTAGTTCGTATCGCGGGGCCAGATCACGAAGTCAGTCGCCTGACGAGCGCAATCAAGGTCATGGAGATCTTATAGCATCATACGGCCGCTTCGACTTCAGATCTCGGTACCGAAGAGGTTGCATTGTAACCGCCTTATTGCAGGGAGTGTCTTTGGACTGCCTAGTAGAGGTTGCTCAGTACTGATCCTATCCAGGGATATCGGGGACATGCACCCCAGTCCGTGGATTCCTTGCTCTATGGATGTCAACGACGCGAGATCAGGAGGCCAATCAGGTTACTTCATGAACAAGGGCTTTAAGATCCTTCCTGATCTAGAAGTATACTGTGCAAGCGAGTTCCCTCCTGTGGGCAAGCTAAGTATGCGTGAGCAAGGGTAGAGGTCTGTATCAAGCTTGACCCCGCTCTCGGGGTGTACCAGTTGGCATTCCCTCAGAATGAGAATCTTCGTGTTCGTGATCAATCAAGTAAATCTATATTCTGTTATCATCTGCTTGATAAACGAAGAATCTTTCTCGACGTTAAACCTGGCGTACTGATCATCGCCTCCGAATCGGTCATTCGACCATCTCGCCACCGCACTCAATGTCCTTACTGGCAGTGCATGATCCTGACATATACCTCGCCGTCAGCGAGATTCCATCTTATCGTCCTGTTCCCCTCCTCACTCGTAAGAGGACAAGTTAGTCTCTTTCCGCCGAGAGTTTAGTCGACCTCCACACCCTTTAAAATGTCGACGACACAATCTTTAAAGATGGAAAAGGCAAGTCTGGAAGATCTTCCGGCTTTGACTGCTCTGTGGTTCGATGCGTTCAAAACTCCATATATTCGGCGGCTGTGGCCCGACACTCCTGGGGTTCGCAAGTGGTGGGACAATGCCCATCGCCACGATCTCATCAATAAGCCCTTCCAACACTACATGAAGGTAGTTGACCCAGCTGTAGAAGATGAGACGGGCAGATCACGTATTGTCGCGTGGGCGAAATGGGATCTTGCCATGCCAGAAGAACGTGGGCGTCGGTTCCCGCCGTGGCATGAGGACATGCCTGGCGAAGAAGTGGATGCCATGATCGAGAAGGTGGAGGCCGAAAGACGACGGGTGATGGGTGATCAAAAGCATTACTGTGAGAAAATACGTATCTTTTGCTTGATTTGCGTATTTGCTGATGAGTCTGGGACCCTAGTCCTCGACACACTTGGGACGCATCCCGACTACCAGCGAAGGGGAGCAGGGTTGATGCTGTTGAAATGGGGCTGTGATCTCGCTGATCAGAAGGGCGTAGGAGCATATGTGGACGCAAGTAAGGCTGGTGCGCCGCTCTACGAACGATTCGGATTTGTCGACGAAAGCAAGCCTGACGCTGGCAATATTGCCTCCATGGCTCGAAGATGATGCCAGTATCAAGTAAATCTGTAACCGGGCGTGTCTCCTTCATACCAGCCACTAAGTCGCTAGAAGGTTTTGCTGCCTTTGAGCGACGACCAATATGATTTCCATCGACTTTCGTTCAGTAGTACGTAATTCGAGTCGTACTCGGTTGCGTGTGTTGTGCTTGGGGGACATGTCTGGTTTCCCTGATGGAGCAGAAGTAGCTCCTATAGCTCGGTGCATTTTCTTTTGGTAATCAGCATCAGTAATGAGATGTTTGATTGATCGATGGAGCAGTAAACAAAAAGGTATCATTGACATAACGCTTGACTATGACTTCGCGGGCCAGATACCGAACCAGGAAAACCGGAGTGTTCGAGAGGCCACCACCAACAGAATCTTCCCACATCAGAGACAGCCCGCTACCGCTGGCCGCAGCGAAGAACTTGTTGTAGTCATTGGAGATTCCTGGACCGACAAGTCGGCTTCCTGGCCGGTGATCATCTTCTCACTTCACCTAGAGATGCCTGGAAGGCCTACCATCCCCAGGGCGCCCGCGCCGGCTGCGGCTCCGATGCTGTTGGGCCCTTCGCGGTGGCCAAACGATCCGTGGATTCTCTTCTTGCCGTCTTCGCCAGTGGCTTGAGATGCATTGTCGTCTTTTGGCGGCTCCTCCCGCGGGGGCTTCCGTTCGTGGAGGGGCTTGAGGTAGTAGAGGATTTTGGAAAGATCAGGCATGGTGCGAATGCTCTGTAGAGTGCGTATTGATAGTGATGGTGATTCGAGGAGCGCGCGTGGCGACTCGAGTTGATTATTTGTGCCCTCCTGGCCACGAAACACTGACATGTGTAGGGTGGTGGTTGGTGATGCATCAATTGTTGCTTCGCCACAACGCCCTGGCTCATGCCTACATGCCTGGCTGTCAACCTTGCAAGTGTTCCAGCAAAAGTCCCATCAATCAGTGTCATAAAGTGCGCCACTCAGCTGACATATTGAGGCCCTCGAGTGCTTGCTTAAGCAGAAGGTGTGGAAGACACCGGAGCCCATGGTGCATCCGAGTGGCTCCTTGAGGTCTGGACTACTGGACCGCCCACGCCTTGAAGGTCATCTGCCCAGCCAGCGCAGACATCCTGATCGGCCGTTCTGGATCAATGACTTCTGCTACTGCGCAATCTTGAAGCTGGGCGAGCAAGTTGCGCGATTGCTACTATCGATTGCAGTACACAGTTTCGCTGTGTGATTCAGGGTCGTCGTTGATGTTGGCAGGTGGTGACACACAGCCTCTACCCATTTCCCAAACAAGCATATAAAGTCACCTTAGCTGATCTTTTCTTGCTGCAGTGTCATTGGTCGCGCCGATGCCGTCTCCCATCTTGGTCACGTCGTGCACTTGTTGAATGTCTCTTGTGGTCGTCATGTCGGGATTCGCGATGCCGGCGTGTCTCGCGCGGGTCATCGTAGTCGCTCACCTCGTCACGCCTCCGGTCGCGGTGTCTTCTTTCAGAGCGTCGCTCATCTCGCTCGCGCCGCTCTCTGCGCCGGTCCTCTCGTCGCATCTTCTCGAGCTCCATATCTCTCTCTTGCTGCCCTTTTTGCCTTTCTCTCTTGACTTCTCGCACCTTCGCAGCCCCTTGCTTCATCATGGCTAGAGGGTCGTTAGAAGTGATCCTCTCTGCCGCCCGCTTCTTGCGCCCGGGATCCTCGTTGCCCCAAACGTCCTTTTCGGTCGCCTGAAACTCATCCGGCGGTGCGTTGTCATCGGTCGACTTTGAGTACCAGGGGTTCAGCATGCCTCCGCGACCCGGCGCACTTGACAGGCGCATCCTATACTGGTCCTCATATTCGCGCTTCTTCTTCTCCGCCTCTTTCTCCGCCTCTGGGTGCTTTTCCGAGCGCCTGTCCCGCTTGCGATCCTCTCCGAACAAATCAATATGTCCATCTCGATCCACGATTGGTGCATCACTCGTCTTGCTTTGCACACCATCGTCACCTGTCGCTCGCACCACGGCAGACCGCTCCTGGGCTATTCGTAGCTCGAAATCCGTGTCGTCCTCGCCGGTGCGTTTCCGTTTCTTCCGCTCGCGGCCGCCGGAAGGCTGTCGATCGCGCGGCACGTCATCTCGTTCTGGGCTGGGCTCCGGTAGTGGCGGAGGCTCCTCACCGCGTAGTATGGCTAATCGTCGCTCAGCATCGACCTCTTGAATGCGCTGCTCCTCGGCTTCCTCCTCGGCTTTGGCGGTTGCCTCATCGCGGCGGACACGGGCGATATTGTCTGCATTGTAGACATTCCATGACTTTTTGCCTAGAAGGTGACTAGATGCTTGTCAGCGCATGTCACAGTTTTCGAAGCAGCGTGAAACTCACAGAGGCATCTTGATTGCACAGCCGGAGGACTAGATTCATCGAGTTCCTTCTACCTGGGTCTGGACGTTTTGGGAAAGGGAGGGCGAGCTTCAGCATCAGCAATGAGCGATAACAGATAAGCGCAGCCTTGGAGGGGCCAGCTGTCGTGGGGAAGGCGAAAACCCCACCATGACGCTGTGGGCACCAGCGGAAGCTCTGGCACTAAACCGCTTTCAGAGGGGACAGCTGCGCCTTACCAGCCAGGTCAGGTACTTACGAAACATCGCTGCGACGACCCCGGACTCCGCGAACGTACCTAGAACAACTTACGACCAGAATCTAGAAGTGAACACATCACACGTTGTCTTTGTACATACAGGCAACTATTCAAGAGAATTCCCAACATAAGATTTCGAAACCACTACATTCACACACATCCGAACATGTCACGAGCACCGCCTTTCGGCCAGGGGAGGATGGGCCTCCCAGGCGCCAACCCACGAGCAATGTCCTCCAGAGACCAACCGCCTCGCGAGTCTTACGGCCAGCAGCCCCAAGGATCCTACGGCGGCGGTGGCCAGGGATACGGTGGTCAGGGTTACGGACAACCACAGCGATCCCCCGGCATGCCTTCGAACTACGAGAAGTCGCCTCTGTCGCCTCCGAGAGGGGGCGGCGGCGGAGGCGGAGGAGGAGGTCGGCAGGTCCCTCTCACAGTTGGCAAGGTCCAAGACAAGACCATGCAAAGCCATCTGATCTATCACAACAAGTGAGTTGCTTTGGAGTTTTGTGGCCCCCTCTGAGGTAATACTCACAAGATTGAAGATGCGCAGTGTCGCCTATGGACTTCCCCCTCAACCGTGACGGCTCCGATCTCTACATCCTCATCCGCGGCGGCGAGCCTCTTGGGGAGTACGTCGTGAGCGCCGAGCCTGTCGACGGCTTTCCCCCCGGGACAATCTCTCTGTCC
Organism: Verticillium nubilum; assembly: GCA_002851675.1. Classification (NCBI taxonomy): domain Eukaryota; kingdom Fungi; phylum Ascomycota; class Sordariomycetes; order Glomerellales; family Plectosphaerellaceae; genus Verticillium; species Verticillium nubilum. The sequence continues at coordinate 133,178 of NMXI01000036.1, read as the reverse complement.
GATCCCCAACGAACATGGTGCCGTATTGGCATGATGGACCGCTTCACAGGCGAGATCTACGACCCGTTCAGCAAAGGGGGCCAGGCGTACCTCGGTAGCTTGGACGTCGAGGTTTCATTCGCCTCGGTGAAGAAGACATCAGCTCAAGCATACGACGAAGATGACCTTGCGCCGCGCTTTCTGAAGACCTACCAGAATCAGATTCTGTCTCCCGGCGAGAGGATTCTGATGGACGTAAACAACGTCCCTCTCATGATTGTGGTCAAGACCGTTGGCCTAGTTGATCTCGGCATGTCAACAGAAGCCGCGGGCGCTGCTGCGTCGAGGGAACCCAGATCCCGCGGTATCATCACGCCCGAAACCAAGGTTAACTTCTTCAAGGCGCCCGGTGCCGAGATCAACCTGAAGGCTTCAGCACACAGGGCCAACACGAACTCTATCATCGCTCCCGACTTCAAATTCGAAGACATGGGCATCGGTGGTCTTGGCGAGGAGTTCGGTACCATCTTCCGCAGAGCCTTTGCGTCTCGAGTCTTTCCTCCCCGGCTTGTCGAGAAGCTCGGAATCCAGCACGTCAAGGGAATCCTCCTCTTCGGACCTCCGGGTACGGGTAAGACACTGATTGCAAGGCAGATCGGCAAGATGCTCAACGCTCGACCACCCAAAATCATCAACGGTCCAGAGGTGCTCAACAAGTATGTTGGTGCTTCGGAAGAAAACGTCCGGAAGATGTTCGCCGACGCCGAAAAGGAGTACAAGGAGAAGGGCGACGAGAGTGGTCTTCACATCATTATTTTCGACGAGTTGGACGCTGTCTGCAAGCAGCGTGGATCGGGAGCTGGTGGAGGCACTGGTGTCGGCGACAGTGTGGTCAACCAGCTTCTGACCAAGCTCGATGGCGTGGACCAGCTCAACAACATCCTTCTAATCGGAATGACGAACCGAAAAGACATGATCGACGAGGCTCTGCTCCGACCCGGACGTCTGGAGGTCCAGCTTGAGATTGGTCTCCCTGACGAGGATGGCCGAAAGGAGATTCTCATGATCCACACCAACAAGATGCGTGAGAACGACATTATGGACGACTCGGTTGATGTTCAGGCCATTGCGGCGCAGACCAAGAACTACTCTGGTGCCGAGATCGCAGGTGTTGTCAAGGCCGCGACATCGTTCGCCTTCAACCGCCACACCGAAGTCGGCGAGATGGCCAAGATGAAGTCGGACGTTGCCTCCATGAAAATCAAGATGGAGGATTTCTTGTCTGCGTTGACCGAAGTCAAGCCTGCGTACGGTGTCTCGGAAGATGACTTGGCAAACTCGATCAAGATGGGCATCATCACGTACAGCCGTCACATCGAGGATATCATCCGCACCGGTATGGGCTACGTCAACACGCTCAAGGAGGGTCAGGTCCTTGACAGAATGTCGGTCCTCTTCCACGGCCCTGCCGAATCCGGCAAGACAGCCATTGCGTCACATATCGCCATGTTGTCGGAGTACCCCTTCGTCAAGCTCGTGTCGCCGCAGAACCTTACGCCTTTTCGCGACGAGTTCGGCAAGAAAGACTACCTTTCCAAGGTTTTCGCCGATGCGTACAAGTCTCCGCTCAGCATTGTCATTCTGGACAACTTCGAGCAGCTGATCGAATGGAACCCAATCGGTCCTCGCTTCTCCAACACCATTCTTGACAGACTGACGTCCCTGATTCAGTCTGCGCCTCCCAAGGTAAGCCGCACGTCGTCTTTCATTTCAGAACGTATGACTAATGGACACGTTTAGGGCCGCCGTCTCTTGATCTTCGTAACGACTTCCGAGCTGAACGTCCTCAAGATGCTAGGCGTCATGAAGCTCTTCAGGCGTCAGATCCCCGTGCCTGCCGTCTCCACCCTGCGCGAGCTCGAGGGCCTTCTCAGCCAGAAGAACGAGTTTGATTCTGCTGACATCAACCACATCATAAACACCATCTCACAGGACACTGGCTCGCAGCAGGTCGGTATCGGCATCAAGACGGTGCTCGAGTGCCTGGAGGAGTCACGCGTCGAGGCGGCCAGGGGAGAGGCTAACATGGTCGAGAGCTTTACGGGCCGCATAGTGTCTGCTATTGGGTCGAATATGGGTTCGGAGTAGTCAAAATTTAGCGATAGATGAATGTGATGACAAGTCGGATATGATATTTGCGCGTGCAACCACCCGTGACATGGCACCCAAAGGTTGCTTCGTGCATCAGAGAGGACTCAACGCGCCGCCACCACGGTCCATTTGGTTCTCTCGGGGGGCTCATGTATGCCTCTCAAGTTATGAGTCTTCGAGCAGCATTATTCGTCACTGGACTCTCGATAAGCTCCTGGCCACCCTGAGATCCACGCATGACAGTCGGGGTCTTCGAAGTGTTCGGCCGATGGGCCCCGATCACGACACTTCAACATGGCCGACCCGGGACAAACAGACAGACAGTAGCATCATACACTGTGGCTCCAAATCATGCAGTTCCCACACCACCAGTCTCCCCGTTCATCCGAACACTTGCGCAATGGTTCGAAGCTGTCATGGTATGGTATCTTAATGGCAATGCTGCGTCCTAATTACAATTCTCCTACCCGTGATACGCTCTTCCAAAAGCCTTATATCTGGGACTTCAGGATCTGGCTGATCTTCACTGTATTACATTGAATGATTTGCCACTCGTTTTAGGCCCTCGTGCAAGAAAGGACGTATGCCGCTGCTCTACTGTAATGCCCAAGAATGTTGCATCGGTGCCTTTCAGCCTTCGAGTCTTCGAATTCAATGAAGATCCTTCCCAGTCTCCGGAAGGAAAGGGGCACAGGGTTCTCGTGCATCAAAGCAGTACTTGATACGGGGAGGTAGCGCGATGGGGTGATGATTGGGTGGTTGGCATTGCTGCGAACATCGTCGGGCTTCCCGACCAACACGGGAGGGGCTCTTGGTTCTAGACGCCGGCATAGCCAGTGGCTTCAAGCAACCTCCTAGGAGTCAGTGGGTGTCCATCGTGCGACTGGACCAACAGTCGTAGGTCCACCTGCAGCCAGGTTGGGCAGCAAGATCACCAACCGCCACGCGAAAGACCCGCCAAGTCCTGAACAAGCCATCGGGCAGTCGGCCACTGAGCCTCTCCAGCATGAACGTTCGATCACCTGACTGCTTCCAAACTCAACTTGGAGACTGATGGTTTTTGTTTATTTGGGAGAATCGAGCATCGAAGGAATGGCGCCGGCGATGACTTCCCCCTATGACGCAGCTGACTGGGGTTGTAAAAAACGCAATTCCGCCAAACCGGACTGCTGGGAATTCGGTGGGTGACCGCCCAGGTTGAGAAAGGGACGTTGGTTCGATGGCTCGTGTGAGACTTGTTTGCGCATCAGTTAGTGCTGAGATGGAAACCCTTCAATCTCGCAATAGGTCGGGGGGTCGTCCGGGTTGGCAATTTCACTCCGCCAATTGAGGGCGAGAACCGAAAGCGAAAACACTAGGTAAACTGCTAAAGACGAACCGCTTTTCAGCTCGGGTCATATCTTGTTAGCAGCGATGTGAGAAGTAGTTCATCTCGTCAGTATCAGCTGTATCAGCCAGCTCAGCCGCTATCCTCTCATTTTCAGAGTCTGCGCGGCGTGCAGCGGTGTTCGTGACGGCCCGGCACCTGGTAAGGGCCGGGGTTCGCGTCGGGCAGCGCGGGGACCACAACTTGGTCTGAGGTTTCAGGCTGGCGAAGCACAATTTCCGATCCTTGCGCGGCAGGCGACAGGCTTGGGATCTGGTCTTGCTCGCCTACAGAGTAAGCATGTGCACAACCTGGCCATGCTAGGGTCAGCTAAAGGCCAATTTGGGCGCAAGATGCGGCGTTGATCTCGCCTGACCGTGCCGCGTTGTCCTGTTTGTCGGAATGCACAGAGAAGTGGGTGCTTTCAAGGTTGCTTGGCCCTTGCCGTCTGCTTCCACATACCTAGTTCCGGGGAGATCAACACACGCTCTCCGAATCGCAGGCTATGTAACTTTCAACCCGGCCTCTACCTTTCTTGTGCATCGGCCGCCTGATTCCCGTGCGGTAGACTTCTAATACGCAACAGCCGTTGCAGCTAGCACAGCCGTGACTCGAGTAGCACAAAGACAAGACAGGTCGCGGCGCAATCATGATCACGTCGTGCAACGCCACAGACAATATCGTGTCGACCGAGATTCTTCAACGGGCGCGAGTGGTCTACCCGTGACGACTACCGAGGTCGGTACCATGGGCGGAATGATCTCTAGGTAAAGATGCCCGGCAGATCAGATTGTCGGACATCGCCCAGGCCCACGCTGAGCAAAACTTACCCACTCACCGGTGAGCGTCGCTTGTGCGCATGCATGAAGGAGACGCCGGCCATGTGATAAAAAACCGTGTCTTGCAGTGTGAGGTGCAGTTTAGGTGCAGGTAGAGGCACAGGATGCGACGTCAAGTGGTCCAATCAGAGCCGCAGCCACGGTTTTGCTCGCGATACCTGGCCGTGATGCCATGCGTTCGACCCCTATGGTGATTTTAACTCGGAATGGCACGGCCTGAAGCGCGAACGGGGGAAGCACAGATAGGCAAAAAAGAAGAAGAAAAAAAAAAAAAAAAGCATAAGAAAACAAACAGAGATCTCTTCATCGACCCAGCGAGCAGCAGCCAGCCAGCTATTGCTTCCACATTATGGCTCGTCCGGCGTATCGTCGAGTCAGTCAGGGGGGGCCTTGTTGCTTCTGCTTGCCAGCAACAATCAGTGAGCACAGCGTCACGGCTGCCCGGCTTTTCCCAATCGCGATATGCCGACTGTTCAAGTAGGTACTGCGGTGCGCTGTGGCACGTTGTACTGCGTTGACACGGGCCTCGTGGTCGTGGGGTCCACGTTTGTCAAGATCCATGCCTGAGCCACAAGAACGTGTGTTGCGAAACCCAACTTGGGGGTGCCCTGTTGGAAAGGAGCGAACGTGTCAGGATGGGGACCTGGACCCGGGCTGTCAGTGAGGCGGAGGAGGGGTCGATTCTGACAGGTGGAGGAACGTTAAGGTTGAGAATTCATAGCATGACGGTTTGTGTATGGCCAGAGCCTCCTTCCTGTAGTAGGAAGGGAGGAAGCGGAAGAGGACGATGTCATCATACGCCTATTGCTGGGGGTAGCAGTAAGACACAACATTCCTGGACGAACCACTGTCAATGCGCGATCATCAGGTCTGAGGCGGCATACTCCAGAACGACTCAGCTCGCGGTTGCGTCGATTTGGCCGACACCCAACCAGTCAAAGGGCCTTGCCTGGCCCGTCCGAATGTAGGCACAGCGGGAGGCTTGGCTGGACACACCATCTGAAGTGGTTGTTTGGTTGGTGATTAGTGGGCAGCAGAGGCCACGCGATGGTCTGATGGTGCGGAAACAGCCTAGGCCGCATGAACAAGCAAATTCGACGACCAGACGAGGAATCCGAGTTTCCGGCGGGATCCGATGCTTATCTTGGATTGTCTGCTGGCAAGACGGAAGGAGATCCTTGGTAGTCTTGCTCCCATCTTTCAACGAGGATGAAACAAGGAGAGCTGAATACCTATGGACTGGATGAGGATCGAGCGTTGGACCGATGATTGGGAAAGACGCGGGGCCCGACCGGAACAAGAGAAGAAAGAAAGAAAGAAAGAAAGAGGTACCACGCATTGACATTACATCAGGCAAGAGGTGATGGATGGGTGGATGCTAGTATCGGCTCACACCAGGCGTACGGAATACCTAAGCACAAGCACAACCAGCCTGGGCTGGGTGGTGGAGGCAATTGGCAACCGGGCAGTTGCCGCCGTCGGACTTGGACCTGGCTATGCTCATAGCTTGATCTATCCTGCCTTACGTGACTTGTGTGCTTACATCGTGCCCTGCACCTACCTGCCCACCTCTCTTGGTCTGTCAATGCTTCCTGTTCTGGTGTCGTCAGTGCCGCGCCTGCCCCTTCCGAAGCAGGTTCCTCTTCCGCCATTGCCCTCAGTCTGTTGCTTCCTTTCCGTTCCCTTCACATGGCGCCGAGATGGCGTTCAAGGCCCCGACTCCCGGGCCCCTAGCGAGAGACCTAACGTCCTAGCCCTGTCCCCAAAGGCCCTAGCCTCTGGACTCTGGACTCTGGACTCACAGCGGCCCTCTGGTGCGCCAATAAGCGACCCCGATGAATTGCGCTGAAAGGTGCTGTTGCCAGGCAATGGGGGTGGCCGCTTGCCGGACCGTTCCCCTTCCCCCTTCCCCCGTCTCCCCAACATGACTGTTGCGTTGCCCATTCACTTACTTGACCCATGCGACCTGAGGCCTGAGAGTCATGTACCGAAGTAGCCCCCCCTGGTCGTCCCCCCCCCCATCCCCTGTCCAGCCCACCCCCAATCCCAAGTCATTTACCCACGCCCATTTGCTGTTCAGATTCGATGCCTACCAGGGCCCTCACGGACCACCAGCGTGCTATCATACTGCTGTGGGCTGCTGCTGCCACTGCCAGTGCCGTTCCCGCAAAACTGGAACTTGGAGGTGCGAATCCCCTTCGAGTCGTACCAACTTCAACTGCTCTTCCACAGTCGTCATCCTCCTCACTTACCCTCCTCCTGATCTTGTACGTCTGTCGTCTGTCATCATCAGCATCACTTCTACTCGCACTGTCCAGTCTCTTGATCTCTCCTTTCGAGTACGTGCAGTGCACTGTGTCGACACGAGGCAAACGACAAACGCCCACCCCCGAACCACGCCGTTTCGATTCATTCATTCACCCGACTCCTTTCATTCGATACCTCACGTCCAGTCGCAGTCGCGGAAGTCCTCCCCAACTCGACCGGCCCCTTTCGCCGTCTTTGCCTCACCTCGGATTGACTCGACTCGCATCCCGCCCCCCCGACTCGGACAATTTTCTCTACATCTGTGTTCCGACCATCACTCGTCGATCAAAGCGCTCTCCTTTATGGCGTCGATACGTACGTGACTCTCCAACGATCGTTCATCCTACTTTCTCCGCCCACGGACCGCACGTGCAAGACGAGACCAGTCTTCCGAAAAGCCTGTCAGCGTACGGTCCTCGGGGCAAACAACATTCACTCGACTGGATACTTTGTTGTTATTTGCCTATTGCTCAGCGCCATGCTAACTTCGTGCCACGCTGCACAGTGATCTCGACGAGCAACATCCGCTCGGCATAAGTCGCCAACATAACAACAACAATCTCACGACTGAACGTCCATAATGGACGTCATGAGGTCGCCCTCGCAACCTGCGCCCGCTGGCCTGGGCCTGACCATGCCTTGTTCACAGCGAGACATCTCGCAACCCCTCACCACCCTCAGTCCTGCGCGAAAGGCGGCACGTGAAGCGAAACGGAAGAGGACTACGCCGCCAAAAGTGGCCACATTGGGAGGCAAGGAAAGCTCAACACCAACGACCTTGAGCGGTACCAAATGGACCGGGAAGACGCGCTTCGCGAGCTCGGCGACATCGAAACCACTCCTTCCCGTCACGGAACGTAAATCTCAGGAGGAAAAGAATACTTCAAGGAGGGCACGAGGGAGGGGTAGCGAGGACAAGGTCGACATCGCTCCTGACGGCGGCTCCGCTGGCCGCGATGGACGGCAATTCACCGTGGCGAATGTTGGGAACAATGGCCGCATTTACTTGAGGTAAGAGCGCAAGATTCGCGAGTGCAAGGCAGTCGCAGCGAGATGCGGAAGGAACCCCAGGTCAGCGTAACTGGAACGTAAACTGACAGCCCTCCAACTAGACCTTCAGTACGACCAGCACATCAACGCTATCCCCAGCCCAACTTTGTCTTTCCCATGACTCCTCCTGGGACAGCTGGAATCGACACATTAACGGACAACCCGCATCTCAACGACCCGGCGGAGCCCATGACGACCACCAACAGTCTTTGGACGCCGTCGCCTTCCACACCAGGAACCGTGCGAAAACAGTACTTCCAGACTCACAGTCGACGCCCAACCGGTCACCGACGCGCTCTCTCTGATTCTACAATACGCGACGATGCGGACGTGGGCGCATTCAAAATCGTTATTTCCAAACCTGGCGAAGATCATCGACCAAAAACGACGGAAGACATTGATCCCTCTGGAGGTCCCTTGTTGGACATAGACATCCCAACCTGGAAGATAGGAAACCCGCGGTTCACCATGAAAGGCACACCATTCTTCCGAGGCTCGAGTTATGCCCCGACGGAAGAGATGCCAAGATCTAGCAACATGTCTTTCCTCCGTTCCCAACGAGGCGACCCAACCGCTCACTTTGGAGAGAACTCGTCACTAAGGAAACCGAGTCCCATCTCGATCCCCCGAATTCGGTATCCATCTTTTGATGCCGTCAAATCGCCCCATGTTACGCCCGCCCGCCTGCCCGCTCCTTACCGATCAACATACCTCTCAACACACTTGGTCGTTGAACCCGCCATGTTCGATGCGCTCACCTTCAGGCCTTCTTGCGACGACAGGGCAATCGTGAGATACGCTGCAGCGACTGGTGCCGTCACAGCCGCGACGCCCCCTCGCCTCGTGGCTGAGATTACTTCGCCCACATTTCTCGACTATGAACTCATATCAGATTTCTTTCTCACGTATCGGGCATTCTTGGAACCTTCAGATCTCCTCCGAATGATCGTGGCCCGCCTTCGATGGGCGCTCGGCCGTGCTGACGAGGTTGGCATGGTTGTCCGAGTTCGCACATTCGTCGCGATTCGCCACTGGATCCTCAACTACTTTATGGACGATTTCGTGGTCGATTACGATCTTCGGGTGTCCTTCTGCAACCTGCTCAACGACTTTGTCGAGGAGCTGTCCCAAGATGCCAGGGCTCGAAAAGTCCAGCTTAAGATTCTGGCCGAACTCAAGAAGTGCTGGAGGAGGGTATGCGCGCAGTACTGGGATGGACCCGATTTCGAGTCTTCTCTTGACCCCGATGAACCCATCGCACCCGGAGGCATTGCTGGCCACCGCAATGCTTCCCTGGACCCTTCATTTTGGGAGCGGACAGATCTGCCACCTCGCTTGTCTGGCCTGTTTTCCACTGTTAACCAAACCATTGAGGATGACAAGTCCTTTTACGCCGATGTGTCTCGGGCGGGCCATATTGGCGATTCGCAAGTCTTGGGACCACGGCCAAGTACACCAGAAAACCGGCCTACCCACGAATTCGAGCGACAACGGACCTCACCTACAAGCGTTGTTAGCATGGACGTAGTATCGTGCTCGTTCCCCGGTAAGATCGGGCGAAACATGCATCCGAGAACGAACAACCCCCCAGCAGTTCATCCCGTCCCACCCAGTTCTGTCTATACCAACACCGGTGCCGTGGCCACGACGCCCCGAGCCCTGACCGGCAAGCGCGTTCGACCAAGTGCTAGCCACAAAAGGAACGGCAGCTTAACAGACTCACTCAGGGAAAGGTCACACTCGACCGACAAGCTAGGGTTGAACAAAGACACCGACTATCTCCTGTCTTTTCCTTATGCAGGAAGCCTGGTCCGCGGAAATCTGCTTCCTCCCGGCCAGCCTTTTGTGGAGATCTTACCCCCCAACATGTCTGGCGAGCAGCGCGAAACGACGATCTTCCAGCAATCTCCTCTGGGGCCCGAGAGGAGCATGGCGTCGGCCATGTCGGGACCAGGCATGAAGAGGTTGATTGGCAGTGTTCGAAGAGCTCTTAGTACGAGAGGTCAAGGCGTCTCTCCTACCCAAGGAAACTTTATTAATATTTCGCCCCTTGGCCCTCGTGGCGCGACAACGAACCGCCTGCCTGGAACCGCTATCGTGCCCCAAGCTCGACCCCGCCAGAACGGCATTCGGCCGCCTGTACGAATCGATCTTCTGGGTGCGGAGATTGCGGAAGATTTCAAGAAGGCAGTTCGAGAGGATGCAGCCGCTGAAGCTGGGCAACGCGACCTAGTCCCGCGCCTTCCCGCCGATCACCCTTTGCACAGCGCCATTCCTGGGGAGATGCTTGAATACTCAGCTGCGCACATGGACACACTTCTTGGCAGCCCGTCACTGGCCCATCCGATCATAGACGATCACTTGCGACCCATGAGCGACACTGGCATCACAACTGGCAGCAAGTCCATCGTTATTGTCGATGACACGCTTCCTTTTGGTCTTCCCATTCCTCTACCTTTACTACGTGGGTTAGGACCCAACGTCCAAAGCTCCACCGGCCACTCTGAGATCGACTTCGTAGACAATTTGCTCCCGACCAATGCTGACCCTACGCCCCCAAACACACCGCCCGCAGACGAACTGGGTACGCCGCGAAGGTCGTCTAGGACTCTGAACCGCCATGCTGTTCGACCTTCGCTCTCGTCCGACAACCTGCCTCCATTTGTGCCTGACCTTGCAACGCTTGGGCGTAGAGATCACAGTGCCCGGCCATCCGCAGACATGGGCCGACCTTCAAGCGATATGCCTAGGCCCTCGACCGACTCTGGCAGACCTTGGTCTGGCATTACCGGCCCGACTCGACCACCCCTCTCAGGGTCCCCGCACTGGCGACAACAGTCCAGCAAAACCAATCAGTCCCTGAACTCGATCCTTCATCAGCGTGACCCGTCCTTCCGGAGCGACTTCATACCCCCGTCGACCGTAAGGAGCTTTGATGCAACCACATACTCGGAAGAACGCTCGATCACGGATGATGATTCGGAAGCTCTCCCACAACCTCTCCGTGTGTTACGACGCAGGCGCGGGGGCGATCTGCGGGCTGCCACAAACACGGGTCAACTGGACAACCTGCCACTGCATAAGGCGCGGTCGGTCGGTTCCCTGACGACATACTCTGAGTCCATCCGCAGTTCGTACTTGCGCAGCCCTGAGCATGACTCGAGTGCCTTCGTCGACGTTGCTTCAAGCCAATTCTCGCCAGAGCATACCAACACTTTCTCTCTTGGAGCCATGGCGGAGCAAACACCTAAGCGGAATCTTTCCTTGTTTAGCACTCATTCTTCCAAGCCAGTCATGCGCCCGTCGTTCGAAGCTGAAGCTCAGAAGCTCGCGCAAATCCCCGATGATGCCAACGATGACGGCGGTGTCGAGTCTGCGCTGGCGAAGCTCGAAGGCAAATACGAGAAGAAGCAATTCAAGTTATCCATGGAGCCCACGAGCGCGCCTAAGACGCTTCCTGCCCATCTAGACGAGGCATTCGGCGGATCGGACATATCTGACAAGAAGGAGCACCGGCACTTGCATGTTGGTGACGGAGAGGACTCGGCTGTGGCTCACCATCATGACGCTGATGTCATGTTCTCGCAAGGCTGCCCGATCACCCTCCACGTTCCTCGTAAGCGAGCTCACACAGAGGCAAGATCATTTCTCTCGGACAAATCCGGTGCTTCGTACTCCTCAATCCCACTATTAGAGCGCGGGCTCACAGACGATGGGCGGAGTAAGACAGAGACAGAAGAATGGAGGGGCAGATCCATCCTCTTTGGTCCCGGTGAGGCATCTCCTGCCACGACACCTCGGCCGTCGGCGCATTTCGACTCTCAACACCCGTCATATGAGTTTGTCGAGAAGACAAACAGCATGGACGGGGTCGAATCCAGAAAAGTGACATCCGTTCCAAGCGAGAACCAATCATACTTGGACCTGGAAAGCGAAGACGACGGGACTGATCTATCTTCGGAGATGTCGCTGGAGATCCTCAACTCGGACGACTTCCGCGGAGAGGAAGGCTTTCCGCCGATGGACCGCAGCACCTCTGTTATCAAGCGAATGCCGAGCCATCCATTGGCTGAATCCGGATCTGAGCGCGAAAGTCAACTTCCGTCACCCCCAATGACACTGGCACAGGCTCTTCGGATGTCTCCCGAGATGGCCACAGTCCCACAGCTTCACGAGCACCAAGTGTGGTCTTCCAAACCCCTACCATTGCCACCGACACCTGATACCACACCGACGGCTGCTCAACATCCGGAAGACGCTCGGAAAGCCACAGGCGGTGCGGCGTCTCAAACGGATCAGAGCGTTTTGAGTGACGAGCTCTCTAAGAAGTTCTCTGTTCACCTCCCTTTCATCCTCGCTTTCGATTCGGAAATTCTAGCCCAGCAATTCACGCTCATCGAGAAGGACGCCCTGAATGAGATCGACTGGAAAGAGCTCATCGAGATGGGCTGGAAGAATGCGACCAACAACGATTCTCGGTCTTGGGTTGATTTCCTGCGGAACACTGATGCCCATGGTGTCGAGGTGGTCATCGCACGATTCAACATCATGGTCAAGTGGGCCTGCAGCGAGATTGTTCTCACACAGAACATTGAAGAGCGGGCCAGGTGCATTATCAAGTTCATCCACCTAGCGGCCCATTGTCACCGTTTCCGCAATTTTGCGACTATGAGTCAAATCGCCATGGCTCTGACGAGTCAGGAGGTTGCAAGGCTGTCCAAGACATGGGCCATGGTGCCACGTCGAGATATGCAAACACTTCAAGACCTAGAAGCACTTGTATCTCCAACGCGCAACTTCCACAACCTGCGAGCCGAGATGGAAGGCGGCTCCGATTCGGGTTGCATTCCTTTCGTCGGCATTTACACTCACGATCTTCTTTTCAACGCGCAACGGCCGTCTGAAATTGCTAGCTCACCTACCACAGCTCCTCTGGTCAACTTCGAACGGTGTCGCTATGCAGCCACGATCGTCAAGACTCTTCTCAGGCTGCTCGAGGCTAGCACTCTGTACCAGTTCCAACCAGTCGAAGGCATCACTGAGCGATGCCTCTGGATGAGTGCACTTACTGACGAGGAGATTCGGAAACATTCTGAAAGCTTGGAGTAAGACAGCATCTGGGCCACCAACACAACACATTTCAACACGACAACAACACCACCACCACGAGCGAAGTCTGACACCCTGATGCCGACCACGGGGTTCCCATTCTCCTGTACATGCGCACTGCATTTTACTTCTCTCGACATAGACACATTCCGCACACGCAAGCTGTACACCTAGCACATTTGCCCTAGAGGCTAACATCCAATCCGACCTACACATACACTCCTTCAAAATACCTCTTTCCTTGGATCACACCAGGGTCTTGTCCCGCACAGGCGAGGTGCGGCACCGGCATCAAACGAGTTAACGACCCACCAGCCGCCGCGGCGGCGCTCGCGGCTGGCTCACTGTTTATATTTCTGTACACATAATCGGCGCGTTCCTACGCGTATCAAGGAGGGGGGAAGAGGGCAGGGAAGGGACAAGTCGATACCCCTTAACGTTCTTTTGGCGAGCAAGCGAGTATGCAGGTTACATTAGGAGTTGAAGAGCCTTGATGCATTGAAGGCAGTAGGTCAAACCTTTGTCACAAGTAGATGGGGAATGATACCCAGACATGGTAGAGAGAACGACAGTTACTCGCCGAACAATTCTGGGTTTAATTTTGATGTGATGATAGTTGAGCTGAACCCAAGCCTCGTAGCTTTCTGAGCGTCGAATGTTTTTCAGTCAAAAAAGTGAGCAACATCGCATGATGACAACCTCTCATACCCAGTTACAAAAGTATGGTGAAAGGTCATTGTAAGCGGCGCTTGAAAACAATCTTGAAACGCAGCGCGATATGTGCTTCCGTTTGTGGGAATGGTCATTTTGGGTCTGGCAGCCGCAATATTGACCCGAAGCACGCTGGGCCGACGGCGGCTCAGCGTAACCCCTTGGTAGATAGACTTCTAACCCGCGGTAGGGCGTCCTTACATGGTCACCATGTGAACACAGGAACACGGACGGGCAGACCAGTCATCAGCAAAGGAATCTTTTGATTTCTTCCGACGGTTTTGTATAGTCCGTTCCGAATCCCAAAGATCACAATTCGGCACCCTACTCGAAGAGCAGAGAAGAATCAAGTACAAAGGAGAGCATAAAGAGAAAGGGCGGGCAAACGGTCAAGTTCCACCCCTTTGGCGTCGGGACACACAGGGCTTTCCCTCTCACCACAAGCCCCTAAGCGGGTTCGGCAGAACCCCCCAGAGTCCGGATCGAGTATCTTTCCCTCATCAGCGCGTTCCAAGCCGAACCCTTCCCCATGCGACATCCCCCCTACAACTTTTTCCATTCATATCCTCAAGGCCGAGTGCCTACGTTGCGAAAAGAAACATTGGCTCCATAGAATGGTCTACCGAGGTCTGATTTGATTCCCTACGCTTGACGTCGGTCCCGCGGTGCTCCGAATACGCAAGACGCTTTACCACTCGGTCTTGGTGGCCTCGCCACCCCACTCGGTGCTGGCACCGCCGGCGGGGGCAGCGGCAGGAGCGGCGGTGTTGGTGGCACCCCACTCATCGGTGGTGCCGTCCCAGTTACCGGTGGCACCGGTGAAGCCGGCGGGGGCAGCGGCCCACTCGTCGTTGGTGGCCTCGGGAGCCTCCTCCTCGGCGCCGACAACCTTCTCGTCCTCGACCTTGTCCTCGGCCTCGGCCTCGGGGTCGCGGTCTGCATAGAGTGTTAGCGGGTGAAAAATATCAGAGGCCAAGCCAAGGGGAATGGGAGCACATACAGAAGTACAAATCGGTCATGACCTCCCAGGGGGTCTCGCGGTTGTAGATGGTGCCACGGAGGCGGAGGACCTCACGGGCGAGCATCCACCAGACGAGACCGATGGAGTGGCGACCCTTGTTGTTGGTGGGGATGGCAACGTCGACGTACTCGGTGGGCGAGTCGGTGTCGCAGAGGGCGATGACGGGGATGTTGACGTAGCTGGCCTCACGGATGGCCTGGGCATCGGTACGGGGGTCGGTGACGATGATGAGGCGGGGCTCCTTGAAAGAGCGGGTGATGTAGTTGGTGAAGGAACCGGGGGTGAAGCGACCGGCGATGGCGACGGCACCGGTGTGGTGGGCGAACTTCAGGACAGCGCGCTGGCCGTAGGGACGGGCGGAGATGACGCAAATGTCGGCGGGGTTGTCGATGGCGGCGATGATACGGGCGGCAAGGACAATCTTCTCCCTGTTGACTGTTAGGAAACCGACGTCTCTTCCCTCTTCTTGTCGCAGCCAGAGAGTGCATACCAGGTCTTGCCAACGTTGATGACATTGACACCGTCCTGGCGAGTCTTCCAGAGGTAAGGCTCCATGTGAACCTGCATGTTCTTGCTGCCAATGTGGGCCTGAGCTGCGAGAAGCATCTCAATGTCCTGGCTGGTCGCGTTGAAGACCGAGGGGAGGTTAGCGGGAGCCATCTTGACTGCAGTTGTCGTTCTTCCTTCGGAGGCTGGAGGGATGATGAGGGGGGAAGGAAAGGAAGATCTGCGAGGGCGCGGATTTTTCGTGGAGGTTTGGCTGCCGACCGGGGAAAGTTCGCGACGAGCTTCAAAATTCGGCAAAAGTGTGTGGGTGCTTGCCCTGAATGTTCGCGCGCACTAGTGCGATGTGGGACTAGCCATGAATCGGTACGTACTTTCAATATCCACCAAGCAAGATACACGTGATCGAGAGGAGCCAGCCTACATCGAGACTAGCGCCCTTTTGTCGTCGCCTGAGCAGAGGCTCTGGAAATTTTGGCGACTTGACCCGCGATGCATGGTGATCGTGTCGTCGAAGCCAGAGGTATGCCATCATAGCAATCAAAGTCATGCCTCCAAATGTTCAATGCCTGCAAAGGCTAAGCTCTTTCAGCTGTAGGTTCTTTCCAGAGATCGATTGACTCCAGCAGCAACTGACATTTACCTCGTAGTATGCCTGCGCCCAGCTGCCACGAAGCCAATAACCCCGAGCTTCCTCCCTGTCATCCAGACAGCGAGCATCTCCTACAAGGAGGCTAAGAAGCGACAGCGTGCCGATCCCTACCGATGGCAGCAATCCCAGCAGCGAAAAGCGGCCAACGTCAAGAGGCAGCAGGAGATCAAGGCTGCAAGAGACGCAACATGGGGTGATTCTGTCCATGGCATCCCGACGCCCTTTGTCGAGTCTTTCGACTCTGCTGGCCAGGCCGAGAAGTCCACGCCTCCCAGGGATGAAGACGGCAACTATCTTTCTGAGCCATACGCCCTACCAACCTCCCGTCACATCCAGAACCATCTGGTCACCCGCGACGAAATCGAGAGTGCCATCGAGCACGCTTATGTCCTTTCGAAGCCCATGCGCAGCGAGATTCGCGACCTTGTCGATCCCGCCACAGAACAGGAGGCTGAGAGGCAGCATGAGCTCAGCCATAAACGTGCAGTCGAGGCCATGAACCGCATCACGTCGATGAACAACGCCAACTCCAAGATGCGAAGACACGTCAACATTCGCAGGTGCATCGAGACGTTCGGCCGGCACAACACGGATGCGGTCCTCAAGCAGAAGCCGGCGTCTATCCACGCCAGCCAGGAGCCTGTTCCCATCAGGGCTGGTCCTGACACGGGCAGTTCGGAGGTGCAGATCGCCATTCTGACAGTCAAGATCAGGAAGCTGTCTCAGGAGCTCAACCAGAACAGAGGCTACAAGGATATCCACAACAAGAGGAACCTGCGGCTGCTGTGCCACAGGCGGCAGAGGCTGCTGAGGTACATGGAGAAGAAGGAGAGGGGAAGCGAGAGGTGGACCAGCCTCCTGGCGACGTTGGGTCTGTCTCCGGCCACCTGGAAGGAGCAGATCACCCTATAAGGCTGTAGTTTTAGAGCTGTGTAGACTCGCCATTGTCCACTATGTACACTATGTATACTGATCAGAAACGATACTGGTCTTTGCGCGTCATTAACCCGAAGTGCCTCCTTGCGCCGTGATGACCCCGCCGGAGGGATTGCGAGGTGGTAATTGGTATTCTACAGGGATTTGGAAAAAAAAGAGATATAGATCAGAACACGCTAATATAGTTGCCAATTCGATCCTTCTGGTTCTGGGCAATACACTCTGCGATCCAGGTGATGTTCCGGATTTCCTGTCAAGCTGTTAGCTGCGGCAATATTGACCATCATGATAGGTCTGCTTACTTGTTCTCGGAGTCTCACCCAGGCGTACACGATGGCGAATGAGAACTGCCTCGTGAAGGCGTTCTTGGAGATCTGCATCTCCTTGTGGTAAAACATGTCTTCCAGACTCTTGCCATCGCCGCTTGCGCCGCCGCCCATGTTGCCCGGGCCAGAAGCACCTCCACCGAGACCAGCCGCATCAAAGAAGCTCTTGTAGTCTGATTGGCCATCCACAGCCAGACGCACACCCTCAAAGTCATCTGCCCTCGAAAGCATCAAGGTGCCCTCGGGGTAAAGCCTGCCAAAACTCGGGTAAAGCTTCTTACGATCGGCCTTGGACAGTTCGGTGCCGAAAGAGTTGAGGGTGATGTTGATGGCACGGCGGTCAGCCTCGAACTCAAGAATCTCCGACATGATCTCCGACGTTGGCGTGTTGCTCATCTCAGGATGACTGTTGATGAAGTTGTAGAAGTCCTCGAGATAGTTCTTGTACAGAGTGTTGCGAACAATCTCAATGTTGAGTTCGTCCAGGTCCTGGTGGCTAAGGCTGCCCTTGAAGTAGGCGGCCAGGGGCGTCTCGATCAGCACACTGTTGTAGAGCTCTTCGATGTTGGTCGCCACACAGAGGACGGGCATCGTCTCGAACCATCCGAGGGGGTGGCAGCGTTCCAGAAGCTCGCGGGTGTCGCGCTCGTGCAAGGTGCCAGTGATGAGGAGAGCGACGTTGTCGATCATGTATCCGTAGGTGACGTAGTCCATGAACTGTGCCAGGGCGCCGACGGCGTTGGCACGCACATAGCGGAACTCAGACACAAGTTTGTCCGTCGTCTTGGATGCGAGGGCTGAAGTCGAGGGGTTCGGAGGGAGGTTGCCTAGGAAGTCGCCGTAGGCAGGGCCGAGCTGAAGCTTGAGATCTGGCTGGTCTTAGTTGCTGGCCATGAATGGAGAGGGGCCATGCGCACCATCAATCGTCTCGCATTGTGTCAAGTTGGTGTAGTTGGAACCTGTCAGGAGACCGTTCCTGTATCCACGGACGATGCCCTCGATGTAGCTACCATGGTTAGCTTGGTGATCCATCATGAAATGTCGTCAGGCCCTACCCGTTGTTCACGTTGAACAGAAGGCCCTCCATTGTGAAATCGACAGACGGAATGAAGCAAACCAAAAGCGGGTTCTGCGAAAGGTTGAGTCGGGCTCTTGTCGTCGAGGATTGCGATGATATTGCTTGATTCTAACCCAGCAAAGCTTCCAGGCGACCAAGTTCCCTCATCATTGGGAGGCTTGGAGCTGCACGGACCATGTCACATAGGCCCACTGTACCAGTCAAGGCTCGTTCGTTCGGCGAAATGGTTGATACGACTTCCGAACTGCATTCGACCTTATGTCTCCACTCCTTTTCCAATTGGGTGTGGGGCGGGAGCAAAGGCTGCAGAAAGCAAAAAAAAAATTGGAGGAGCTCGACCTTGAAAAATTTCCAACCACCACACTCCGTTAGCGATCTTCTTCCCACGACAGCAACACTCGTGAGAAGCGCGGAGGATCCCACCCACAGACTGTCGAAGGAGTTTCAGGCTCTACAACAGTCAACATGTCCCTCTTCGTCCTTGCCGAGACGCCTGCGGGGTGCGTTCAATCCGATGTTGTCAGCTCATTGCATGGTCGCTAACTTTCGTATAGCTACGGCCTGTTCAAGGCTGCCGACAAGAAGCTGCTCAAGCGCGAGGAGCTTACTTCCGGCCCTACCTCTTCGGAGCAGATCAATGAGATGTGAGTGCATCAAACATGGACGGCGGCGGACTTGGATCGGATGCTGCGATTGTGCGGTGTAGCCCAAGAGTCGCGTGCGTGTGTTGGACAATGTTGGCTGACCAAAATCAGGCTCAAGCTAAAGTCTTTTGTCAAGTTCGACAGCTCGGCCATTGCCGTCGAGGAAGCCAGCGGTCTCCGCGAGGGCCGCGTCCCCCCAATGCTGGCCAACCTTCTCAACGAGATCAAGGACGAGAAGAAGGCTTCGCTGGCCGTTGCCGACGTCAAGCTCGGTGCCGCCATTGGCAAGCTTCCTGATCTCGACATCAAGGCTGTCTCCGATGCCGCCACCCTGGACCTCTTCCGTGCCGTCCGCGAGAACCTTTCCTCCCTGATCCCTGGTCTCGCCGACGAGACTGTCGACCGCATGGCCCTGGGTCTCTCTCACTCCATCTCCCGCCACAAGCTCAAGTTCTCCGCCGACAAGGTCGACGCCATGGTCGTCCAGGCCATCAAGCTTCTTGACGATCTCGATAAGGAGCTTAACGTCTATGCTATGCGAACCAAGGAATGGTACGGCTGGCATTTCCCCGAGCTGGCCAAGATCTTGAACGACAACCTCGCCTACGCCCGTCTTGTCGACCTCGTCGGCATGCGCGAGAACCTTGCTGACGCCGATCTGTCCGACATCCTCCCCGAGGAGCTCGAGACCCCTGTCAAGACTGCCGCCGAGATCAGCATGGGTACCGAAATCACGCCCGACGATCTCGAGAACATTCAGCTCCTTGCCCGCCAGGTCATCTCGTACTCCGAGTACCGCACCCAGCTTTCCTCGTACCTTGAGACTCGCATGCGCGCCCTCGCCCCCAACCTGACCGCTCTTGTTGGTACTCTTGTCGGTGCCAGGCTCATCGCCCACGCTGGCTCCATCCTCAGCCTCGCCAAGGCTCCCAGTTCCACCATTCAGATCTACGGTGCTGAGAAGGCTCTGTTCCGTGCCCTCAAGACCAAGCACGATACGCCCAAGTACGGTATCATCTACCACTCTTCCCTCGTTGGCCAGGCCACCGGCAAGAACAAGGGTAAGATCGCCCGTTCGCTGGCTGCCAAGACGGCTCTTGGTCTCCGTGTTGACGCCCTGGCCGATTTTGAGGGCGAGGATGTCGATGAGGAGGAGAGGGGCATGCTCGGCCTTACCAGCCGCATCAAGCTCGAGAACTTGCTCCGCAAGCTTGAGGGCAAGCCTGCCCTACCCAAGGGCGCCAACATTGCCCCTGATGGCTCCCTCACTGCCCCCGCTCAGTTCACCCTGAACGAGGTCAGGAAGTACAACGCCGATGCTGATGGTGTTGACGGCGCCGAGGTTAATGGCAAGTCGGACAAGAAGTCCAAGAAGGCCAAGAAGGCTCTGATTCAGGAGGTTGAGATGAAGGATGCCGACAGGGACGCGGAGGACTCTGACGACGACATGGAGGACGCACCCGGCTCTCCCAGTATTGCTTCCGTCTCTGACGACACGGACGGCGAGAAGCCCTCCGATAAGGCCGAGCGCAAGGCCCAGAAGGCCCGTCGCAAGGAGCGTGAGGAGAGGAGGGCGAAGAAGGCCGAGCAGGACGCCAAGCGCGCCGTCTCCACCCCGGCCAAGGTCACCACCACCAAGGTCGTCGTCGAGATCACCCCGGCCAAGCTCACCGAGGCTGACTACGAGCGTCACGCCGAGGCTGCCGGCATCAGCGTCTCCAAGTTCAAGCGCAAGTTCGAGCGCGGCGATGTCGAGCTCGGCCCTGACGGCCAGCCCGTGGTCTTCAGTAAGAAGGAGCTGAAGAAGCTCCGCAAGGCCGAGGAGAAGGCCGATGAGACCCCCTCCAAGTCTGATGCGGAGGGCAAGAAGAAGAGGAAACACGAGGACGCCGAGGAGGCGACGCCGAAGAAGGAGAAGAAGCAGAAGAAGAAGCGCCAGTCGCTGGGTGCGTAAGCGTCCCATGTGTCTTGTACATGTCTCCTCTTGCTGTATGATACCTCGATCTTGGTTGTTTGCTATTTGGCCGGCGTTATTGGCGGGACCCTTGGGGGGAGGTTGGTCTAAACGGTTGCATGTCTCTCAATGCTAGGAATCGAAAAGCATTTCACACTCGAGTATGCATTCATGTGTGGCGTCCTGACAATGTGTCTCGGCGGAGCACAACGTAGCCTCCTATTTCATTTACAAGTTTGCGTAAAGATCAATTGCGATGTTCGGGAAATTCGCTTGTTCGTGATACCAATGCATTATAAGCGATGTGCTCAAGGCAGCCTGTTATGCTAAAAACGGGGCTCCCGATTCTGTTCGAATACTAGTAGCGTAAACAACAACACGTGACACCGCGCATCTTCACCTTCACGTCGTCGTCCTGTCACGTCGTTCAAAACACCACAGGCCCCGCGCTGCTTCATCGCTAGTCACGGCGCGTCAAGTAGATGGAGGGACTGCTCCGTGGCTCGAGGCGGGCACGCCGCGTAGTCCAAAACTCGGGGCCAGCACGGACGCCAGAGGTCAACAGCACGCCAGACCACCAACTCCCCCCAAGCTCAGTGTCGGATCAGCAGGTGCATGCTGCGCAACGACTATTGATGAACTATTACACAGAGCGTGGGTCGCCATCTGGTTCCAGAGGTCAGTCGTTTCTTTTTCGTTTATATCTTTTGATTACTTTCTTCTTGTATCTTCTCATCTATCTGGAGGAAAGGCTTGCAAGAGTTCATCTGCGTACCTACGTTTATAAACTTGGCCCTCTCAGCAGGCCATACACTGCCACTCCCATGGGCTCTAGTCTTCCACGATTGCATATCTTCTTCGTTGTGGTTCTCTTCATCGATCGTTCACGCCGCGCCAGATTGTCAAATTATCCGAGCCCGGCGGAAGATCACCCCCTCTACAAGCGCGTGTCTTGGCTACCTCTTTGTCAGTACTCAGGGGTAACCAGATATGGGGTTCTAGGGCCCTACTTGGGAGGGAGGGAATAATAGACAGCTTGACTTCGTTGAGACTCCGGACCTGATCACACTTGCAGATTCTCGTTCTTGTCACACGAGAACGCGTTGCCGTTGTGATTTGCCTGCCCCCGCGTCCAGTGATGCTGGCCAATACGCTTTCTTCCTTCTTTACTCATCACACCCTTGATACACCTGCACGTCTGCTGCTAATTTGGCTATTCATTCCATGGAGTCGTCGATCCAAAATACATATCAATACATTCTGACTCTATTCCAGGGACACCAGCGAGTCATACGCCACAGCAGGACTTTGACAGGGACAATGACACCCCGTCAATACAGCCCAACTTGAGACACGCCGCCATGGAAACGCCTGACCTACGACATCCCTCGGCTCGCTCACCGGCAGAGGCCGATGAGTACACCAGCCCCGAGGAAGACGGCGATGATCACTTTGACGATCATGAAGAGTACACGGAAGGGCCCGTCGACGAGCAGATCGAGGACCACATCGAAGAGGACGACCAAGAAGGCGACATGGCGATACCCTTCGACCCAAGCGCCATGGGCCTGAAGGAGATCTCCAACCTGGGCAAATTCACTGTCAGCAGCCATAAGCCGGGCAACGGAGTGGACGAAATGCGTAGCGATAATACGGACGAGTACTGGCAGTATGTTGCGCCTTGGGTGCCCCGGTGTTTGACAACAGCTCACCTATCTCAGATCCGATGGACCTCAGCCTCATAGAATGACCGTCTACTTCGTCAAGCGCGTCGGCATCCGCGACATCCGCTTCTACGTCGACTACCAGAGCGACGAGTCCTATACACCAACTAAGATTGTGTTCAAGTCCGGCACGAGCGAGAACAACCTCATCGAGTTCGCCGTCATGGAGCTCACGACTCCCTCCGGTTGGCAGCAGGTTCCCATCGCGGGTGCTGGCGGCGGGCCAGACGGCAACACCCTTGCCTGCTACGTGTTCCAGATGCAGATTCTCGAGAACCACCAGAACGGCAAAGACACGCATTTACGTGGCATCAAGATCTACGCCGCTGACACGGACGCCCGGGCTTCGGTCGAGGCGGGCAGCAACCCCATGGCGGAGATGGTCGAGATGATCGACACGACGGAGCTGCGCGGCGAGGATGAGGAGCTTATGGAGGAGGACTCGGATCAGAGGATCCGTCGGCTGGAGAAGCGGCTGCGAGCGAAGCGATGGGACCCTAGCGAAGGCGGCATGAGCGAGCCCGACTTTATGAAGGAGCCTGAAATTCGATGAGTCAGGCATGTCGACCGTCAGCAAAGGCTCGATTCGGCGCAGACACGACATTATGAACTAAAAGGAAT
This sequence comes from Verticillium nubilum, assembly GCA_002851675.1. Taxonomy (NCBI): domain Eukaryota; kingdom Fungi; phylum Ascomycota; class Sordariomycetes; order Glomerellales; family Plectosphaerellaceae; genus Verticillium; species Verticillium nubilum. Next base: position 110,206 of record NMXI01000036.1, on the reverse strand, counting down.
GCTGGCATGGTTATGGTATACATGAAATGAGTCATGATGGGCCTTGATGATGACTTGATGAGGTAGGCCCGGTGAAACCGTGAAGAAGTACGAGTTACGCATGCGCCGGCGACGACCAGAAGTAATTGAGGTCAAGAAGACTTGGCAATGCAATACCAATGGTCCTTTGCCTGTCGTCCGGTCTCTTCAAGCCATCCATCCTGCGTCAGGCCTGGTTGGCCAGGCTTCGACACACACTGAGTCGATACTTTTCGAGATCAACCGTTCGGAAACAACTAATACATGCTCGTGCGGAATTGTCTACTCGACGACGAGATATTTCATTTGTTCGTGTCTTCACATGGCAATGAGAGAACAACGGCCAGAGGGAGCCATATTGTGGAAGCCAATTTTCTCTGTAACCATCATCACAGATGGTCACAAGTGTTTAAGCCTTGGCATGCCTTGCTTCGCTGCGTCATATATCTTAATGATCCATAGAGCTTCCTGGAGCTGCCGGTTTTAATGCTACCTCGAGGTGATCTGCTCAGGGACAGTGGAGACGAGACTGACGAAAAGCATATTGAGGGATTCGCAGTAGCATACGCTGCTGAGCTCTGCTCTACGAGGGGCAACGAGCATACACTGACTTCCACAGTCACCAGTACATGCTGTTCCTGAAGGATAACAAGCTCTGCGATGCCACTATTAGTGACAATCCTCAAAGAATCGATATTAAGAGGGGAACAAACACCTAGGCAATTGACATGGCCGATGAATCTCTTTCGGCTGACGTCCGGGGCACCGATATCTCGGCCGTCTAGCCCAGCTGGCTGCCCCCCAACTGCAGAGTCGAGATCAATGACGCGAAGCTAAACTGCACCTTCCCTGTGAACTATTTCTCCTACATCCACGCTCGCCACCTCTACGGCCGTATCGATGACTGGCCCAAACTCTACTGTCAGGCCTTTACCCACTGCGTATCCGGGGGCTGGTTCGGAAACGTCGAGATCGAGCTGACCACGCGCACGGAGAATCCGCGCTACCGTCTCGGCCCGCAATACCTTTTCACGCAGTGGTGCGATCTCTTCTTTGCTGCTGGAGATAGTACGGGCCGCACATTTCGCATGGTTGAGAACAACTTCATGGAGCGCGACATGCGCGACGCTAGCTTCGTCGATATCGTACAGCGCCAGCGGAAGGTACCCATCGGCGGATGGACCAGTGAACCGACACTGAAAAGAGTTGACTTGTTGAATGGGTTGTTTATTGACCAGTCTATTGAAGTTTTCGTCGTGTTCCCCATTGGCGAGATTGTCGGCTACCTTAGTCGTGTGAAGAGGTCGGCGTTCTCGTGGCGAACATGGGGACTTCTCTTCGCGATCCAAAGGCCCTACTTTACTACAACCTGTCGGCATTATCCATGGAATCTGTGGTGACATGTTTACCTGTCATTCAGTCACATGGCGTATGGTCGGAAGCCAAACGATGCCGTCTCGCCGCCGCTTTTGCCCCAGAGTAGCCCGAGTCCGCCTCTGCCAGCTAGTTCACCGTAAAGGCGGACAGTCAGCGAGTCCCCATTGACGAGGGACTCTCATTTAAATTTCAACCTGAAGCTTACTCATAAACATGATGACTTCTGTCAATAACAAAACATGACGTGGCCACTCGGCGTTTACTCGATGTACTTCGACTGCCACACCACTTTGGAGTAATCGGCAGTGGTTATGGCACTCGCAGTAACAGCACACGCACGCGACTCTCTTCATGCGAAATTTTGGAAATAATGCTATACATTTAGGCATATTTGGGCGATTGTGTGTAAGAAACCTATCGCAGGTACTGAAAAACCATGTTGACGTGAGGCGATGCATTAGGGGGGGCACGCAGCACAGGTTGGGAAAGGTACTTGGAGATTCGTTCTGGCCAGATTTGCCTCCTCCCCGGCAGTTTCCTGATGTGAAACCGCCTTGTATGTAAACTTGTGTATTTCCAATGACCTGGTGACTGTGTTCCTTGGTCAGGTAGTCCGTTGGTCGGCGTGGAACTCTTGGCTTCTCCATGACCAGATTCTGTCAGTCAGTGTTTGGTGACGAGAAGAACACGGTACTACGTCGCATACTAAACCATTGAAGCGCGTGATCCACGAAAATGCTGAAAGAAGCCCCAATAGACTCGTAAAACTTGAAAAGGGGCCTGGAAGATGGGAGTTTTGACTATACCGGTAGGTATCTAGGTACCTAGATAAGTACCTATACCTAAAGTCCGAGAACAGAAGAGGGAGAGAGTACGTGAGAGTGGGTGGGTCTCTCGGCCGAGACAAACCGCTTACCTAACACAGACGCTCAACTGACCCTAGCCCACCGCAGCCTCTCGGACGTCAAGCTACGACTCGCGACTACAGCCTCGCGACCGATTACAATTGCGCTTCCGGAATCCCATCGAAGCACCGTCGCACCTTTTACAACCACCATCATGGCAAGCCAAGGCTCTGATGAGACCATGGCTACGGCCCCTACCGCGCCTGCACCTGCCGCCGCCGCGTCCCCTGCGCCCGCCACCAATGGCACGACGGAAGCCGACAAGCCAGAACAGTCAGAGACCGCGCCCGAGCAGAACGGCGAGAATGAGATTGAAGCCGAGGCGGTAGCGCCAGTTCCGGAGGGCAAGCTCCCGACCCGCAAAGACATGTCGCTCCGCGAGTTTCTCACCAAGATGGATGATTACGCACCAATTGTACGCTGCTTCTCCATCCTCCATCTACTACCATGAACCCCACTAATGCGCCCCTCCCCCTCCAGATCCCCGATGCAGTCACAAACTACTACATGACCAAGGCTGGCCTCCCCCCTCCGCCGCAGACAGACCCCCGCCTCGCGCGCCTTCTCGCCCTCGCGACGCAGAAGTTTGTCGCCGACATCGCGGCAGACGCGTACCAGTACTCGCGCATCCGCGCATCCAACACGAACGCCAACAATCCCATGGGCAACCTTGGTGCCGCCGCCGGCTTCCCCATCCCCGGACAGCCCGCTGGACCTACGGGCGCCGCATCCAAGGATCAGGGACGCGGCGGGCCCCTGGGCATTCAGCGCCCGGGTTACGGAGGTGGTGGCCAGGGCGGCAGCCAGAACAGGACGGTGTTGACGATGGAGGATCTGGGCATGGCGGTGGGGGAGTATGGCGTCAACGTCAAGAGGAGCGAGTTCTACCGCTGACCGAGGATGGTCACTTGTGTTTTTGGGTTTCTTGCTTAAGGCGTTGGAACGGCTTTTTGACGAGGCGTTGGGATGGCCTTAGATTGGTCTGGCTTGGGAATCACGGTTATTTTACACAATAGTTAAAAACAATGGCATAGGCTTGATGGCCGCAGTTGGAAGTTCGTCATGACAAGTCAAGGTTGGTCTTTTCAATTGCGGTATATTGTACAACATGCCAACTTTGATCCTTAATCTGATTGCCCCTGAACGCCAGTGTATGCACGCCTGTTCTACAGTATCTTACGTCCTCGACCAAATGAAAGGCTTCCTCGTGCTGTCTCATGTCAGTCCTTCTTCTCTGTCCAAGTCCAAAAGTCGCAAACTCACGGCGAGAATTCTCCCAGCTTGTGTCCAACCATGTCCTCAGTGATGGTCACGTCGTGGTAGACCTTGCCGTTGTAGATCTGGAATTTGAGGCCGACAAAGTTGGGTAGAATCGTTGCAGAACGCTGTTGTGTCCTGATGATGGGCGTCTTCTTGCCGGCTTGGGGACGGACAATGGGGAGGCTATCGAGCTAGGTCAGAGATCTGTCGAGGGCATCGCGAAGAGGTAGAGTCCGTACGGCACAATGTGCGGTCCTGGGTCAGAGAGTCAGCATTGAATGCGTATATCGCCGTCGGAAGCTGCAAAACTTACCCTTCCACACGGAACGCTTGAAGAGTATCCTGGTAGGCTGCATGGTGCCTGCTTGACGTCGTTTGTTCGTTGGCGGGCTGGACTGCGCTGCTCGGCGGGTCGGACGCGTGATGTCGAAGCTTGGAATATTTTCCGGGGTGTCAGGATAGTAGCATCACGTGATATTGGCATAAGTGGGGGTCACGGTCCGGGGAATTCGGGGGCATCCGTTCTACGACGCCGGAAGGCTTGCCGAGGGTGCCGGCGATGCATTCGGTGTTGCACATTCCTCGTCTTTGCGAGCTGTCAAAATATCGAGGTAATGATTTCTTGCAATGCGTTGTCACGCGTTTGATCAAGGGCCACTACGGTACACAGTATTTCGAGTCGGTTTTACCCGATGATCCGCATGTCATCTATAGAATCGCTACTTTCCCCAATCGTGAACTCAATGAGCTTTCTTTTCTGAATCTTAACCCATAGTGGGGTGAGAGGCAGATCAGTCTAGCATCCCAGTGGAAGCTTCGAGCACCAACAGGCGAAAGTGAAGTCGACGGCGAACGTGGCCTCTACCTAGAGTGGGTCCCCCATAATCGGAGAATGATTTGAGCGGGCTGCACAGCGCCCTCCAGCCCGCAGCCGGACACCCTGAAGCCCGCCACCCCAGTCGCTGAAGAAAGGACCAACCTCTAAAACTTATTTCGCAATCATCGCTGCACGACCATCTTCTCCAAAACCCTATCTCCATTCCCCCCCCAATTCGACCCGCGCCCGCCAGACCACCAGACATCTTGTCAACTCCCCTTATCCAGACTCTCCCGATAGACCCGTCAAACCACCGCCAAAATGGTCAGCGCTCAAGTGTACGTTCTTTCGCGCATTGCGTTGTCCCTGTCCCTTGCGCGGCAGCCTCACAGGAAGCTGACAAGCGATGCACAAACAGTACCAACCTGGTCATCATGCTCGGCATGATCCAGGTTTCCCGCAAGGTCCCTTTTGAGGATCCTTCCGTCCTCCAGGGATGCCGCGCCCTCTACATCTTCAGCAACCTGCTGATCGCCATCGTCTACCTCTACATCCAGTCCAAGATCAACGCCAAGAAGGGCATGTCCACCTGGAGCTTGCGCAGCCACTCCTTGCAGGTCTTTGAGGCACAGCACTAACGAATGACAGACATGACGACCCTCAAGTACGTCGAGCCGGCCGCCGTTGGCTCCTCCGAGGAGCCCAAGCTCGTCACGACCACCGTCCACGCCTACGACTCGGCCCAGCTCAAGCAGGCCTTCCGCTCGCAGGCCATGGGCGTTGCCATGATGGGCTTCATGCACCTGTACATGAAGTACACCAACCCCCTCCTCGTCCAGTCCATCATCCCCCTCAAGGGCGCCTTTGAGAGCAACCTCGCCAAGATCCACATCTGGGGCCAGCCCCCCGTCGGTGATCTCAAGCGCCCCTTCAAGGCCGCCGCCGGCTTCATGAGCAGCCTCCAGGGTGGCGGCCCCGCCAGCGACAAGAAGGCCGTCGAGGCTGCCGAGCGCTCTGGCCGTGGCGGTGTCAAGGAGGAGTAAATGGGCTGTCAAGGGCGTGTTCTTGGGGATCGGGAAAGCTGTTGGGCTTGTTGCATACGTGCGCCGTGCGAGACCTGCCAATGGCGCCTTGGGGCCGGTAATTTGGATGGTGGGCTAACTAGCCTTTGCTGTTGGAGTGTACTATTATGGCAGTTATGGTGGTCTCGGCCCAGTTGAAATCGCTTTGAAACCCAACTTGACGTAATAAATCCAGTCGTGCTGGCAGTGATTATGTTCTGGGACTACCACGCTCGTTCTCCAGATGAGAATGATTGCTTGAGCATTTCCGTGTGTGCCCTTGTGTAACATCTGGTCTGCTTTGGGGCATTGCCACCCAATGGCTCGGCCAACCATCATTGTAGTGATCGAGGTTAAGGGCATGGCTTGTACTTCGTCTGATCAGGGCCACCTCCACTGCGATGCCACTTAAGGCACGCACGTGACTACGCGACTCGAATCAGTAATGACATAATCGTTTGGGAGATGCGCCCCGCGGCGCCCTTCTGGAAACTTTGCCCCCTCAGTCCGACTCTTCTCTGACACTTGACATTACCTTAGGCACCAAGCCTCGACGGACATACCTTGACCCGCCATTGAACCCCCCCCCCCCGACATCACGATTCAAACCCTTCGCCCTCAGCCTCGCACCGCGTCCTCACAATGGAGCGATCAAAGACGCCACCGCAGGCGAACCCGCCTGCGCCCGCCGTCTCACCTCCCACCCCGACAGTGACTCGCAGGATAGTACGTTCACCGTGAGCTCCCCATGTAAAGCACTTTGCCTGACTTGCTACAGGAAGAGAACCGCCTCCGCGCCAAAGCCATCCGTGACCAACATGAACAAGCCCGCCTAGCCTCCGGCGCGCCAGGTATCGACAAGACACCCTCTGGCTTCATCGCCACCGACAATGTCCACATTCCGAACACCCGCAAACGCGCCTATGCCGAGATCTCATCCTCCTCTAAGCCCCTCGCCCCAGATACCGTCCGCGACGCCCGCCAAAAGACATCCGACGATGCTCCCAAATCGCTCCGTCCCGCCCGCAACTTCACAAAGTTCGTCGACTACGACATGTCGGCCATGACCGACACGAAAGGCGGCTTCCTCACCCTCGACGACGACCCGTCCAACCCGGCCCTCGCCCCGCGCCAGAAGCCAGGCCAGCCCCCCGCGCCAGAGAAGCCCCAGGGCATGACGGCCGCGGAGTGGGAGCGCCTGCAGACGCTGCGCAACCTGCAGCGCACAAAGGCCGGCCCCTTTGAGCCCTCCCTCTCCGTCCTCCGCGACGCCTCCGTCCGCGCCTCGCAAAAGTGCCGCGAGTGCGCGTCCCCCGAGATCGACCACGTCTGGGCCGAGGTCTTTGGCCTCTGCGTCTGCTCGCCATGCAAGGACCGCCATGCGCACAGGTACTCCCTGCTCACGAAGACGGAGTGCCGCGAGGATTACCTCCTCACCGAGGGGGAGCTGCGCGACGCCGACCTGCTGCCGCATCTCAACAAGCCGAATCCGCACAAGAGCCACTGGCACGACATGATGCTGTTCCTGCGGTGCCAAGTCGAGGAGTACGCTTTCAACACAAAGTGGGGTAGCGAGGAGAAGCTCGACGCCGAGTTTTCGCGGCGCGAGGAGGAGAAGCGTGCGAGGAAGGAGAAGAAGTTCAAGGAGAAGCTGACGGATCTCAAGAGGAAGACGAGGACGGAGGCGTTCCGGAGACAAGCGGCTAAGGGGGGCGCGGGTGGGCCGACGAAGTTTGGGGACACCGTGGCGGGGGGCAAGCATGTCCATGAATGGGGACGCACGGTTGAGAATGAGGAGGGCATGACGGTCAAGACGTGCCTAGGGTGCGGGATGGAGGTGGAAGAGCTGGAGTTTTGAGTCTGGGCGGGGAGGTGTAGATTTGCCATGTCTTTTGTGATACCAGCGATAACACGACGAGATGATTTATGAGAACAAACGGGCGAACACCCCGAAACCAACACAGGGTACCGAGAATTGTTGTCACAATCCCTCAAGTTACATATTACAAGAACACATGGACGCCGGGGGCCTGGCCTGACCACTAGCCGACACGCCCATAATCCCTCGCGCCGTCCAATCCTCCCTCATTGTCTACACTACACGCTATGCTTAAGCCGACGGATGTGCAAGCGAGAGCTACGCCGTCTCTACCGCGTGAACACCTTGACCACACCGTCGCCACCGCCGCTGACGACCCACTTGCCGTCCTGGCTCCATACGACGGAGCAGACGCCCTCGCCGCGCATGATGCGGTGGCTCGTAATCTCCTGCGTGCATGAACGCTTCTCAAGGCTCCAGAACCGGAGGCTGGCATCGTGGCCAGCGCTGACCAGTTCACGGCCGTCGGGGCTGAGCGACAGCGCTGAGATGGAGGCCGGATGCGCGAGCATGTTGTATGTACATTGGCCTGTAAGAATCAGTATGGACGAACGGCTTGCGCATGAGGAGAATTTGTGCTTACCGCTGTTGGCATCGAAAAAGCGCACGAACCGATCTTCGTGTCCAGAAATCACAACTCCCTCAACACCAGAGCTGGCCATTGTCCTGCCACCGCCTGTTGGTCCTCCGCTGGTCGAAGCGTCCTCCTCGGACATGCTGCCAGTATGCTGCCCTTGTTCCAAACCAACAGTTGTAGCAACGACTGAGTTGACGCTTGTATCGATAGTTCCGTCGTACGTCTCAAGGCTGTCCATAGCGCCTGTTTGTTCGCCGGATCGGGTGTCATATACGATAATCGAAGCGTCTGAGTAGGCCACGACAAACGTCTCGCCTGTCGGGCTAAGGGGCGTGATGCAAGTGGGGCTGGCTGTTGAGCCATCGGATCGAGAAATGTTGTGGATGAGCGTATGGTTGAAAGGTGAGTTGGAAGCCATCGTCGGTTGAGGCGAGTTGGGAAACGCGCTGCCGGAGCTCATCGAGTTGCCGCGAACCCTACCTCTGCTACCTGTCGGAGCCGCTCTATTTGCGCCGGGTTGGGGAGATGTGAGCTGAGGGGGCGCGCTGACCGCCCAAAGACGAACGGTCCCATCGGCACCTCCTGATGCTACCAGGATTCGATCAGGGCTTCCGTAAGGGTTCGACTGTCCAAAGATGGCACCTAGTGTGGCAGGCAGGACACAGATGGCCCAGACGGCATCAGTGTGGCCGTCGAGGGTCGCCTTGGGGTCAACTCGCCCACGTTCCCAGACTCTGATGCTGGCATCTTGGCCACCTGAGAATATCCAACCGTCTCCCTGTGCCCGTCCGCCCGTAGAGAAACTCGGCGATGGCGACCACGATGTCAGGCACAGGACAGCCCCTGAGTGACCACGGTGAGTGAAGTTGGCCGCAACGTCCAGGTCAGACCCTCCCACGGGACTCTCCGTTCTAGGGATGTGGAAACGCTTGATCATGCCATCGTCGCCGGCAGTGCAGATTTCTGGCTCTCCGGGACTGCCACCACCCGAGAAAATAACAGTCCGGACGGTGTCGAGATGCCCACGGAGGCCGAATCGCAGCTTGAAATTTGTGCTTTCTTGCTTTAGTGATAGAGCGTTCAATGAAAGCTCCTGGTCTGAGCTGCGGCGTCTGGACATAGATCCCTTTCTCCTGTGCGAGCCGGGACCCCGCGTGGGCGACTTGGGCACACTCTCCGCGCTGGGAAAGACATCCGTGTCCGGTCGGGTTGAAGCCAACTGCTGAGCCTGTTGGGGTTGCGCGGTGTTGGATTCCGAGAAGGCGCCCTCCGGGAATTCCCAGCCGTCCGTCTCGGGAAGGACCTGCTTCGGGGCTGCTTCTTCAGCATGCTCAGAGGTTCCAAGTGCCTCAACTGAGTGACTCGGCCTCTGAAGATTGTCGTCCACGAGACGAGTCGTGACCGAGACAGGCTGCGGCCATTCTGTGCCTGCAGCGTACATGACAGGTTGGTTCTCAGACTCCGAGTTGCCTACTTGCTGAGCAGGTATTTCGGTCTGTTTAACCTGGAAGCTCGTAGGTTGACTGCGTTGCATTGGTGGCGCGTGGTTCGGGGCCGGGGGCGCTCTGGAGACCTCGCGAACGTGGTTCTGGTTCTGGTTCTGATTCTGGTTCTGTGACTGTCGCATTTGCTGCTGAAAGGTGGGCTCTGCTTGGGGTTGGCCTGATAGCTGGTAGGGCTCGGGACCGGGAAATTCCTCTAGAATAGGTAATGGCGGGGAGTCGCGAGGCGGCAGGGGATTTGCAGGCGTTACCATGAGGTATGCAAACTCAGCTTGGCACTGGTCAAGGAAGGCCTTTAAGTCGGCACGTTGAGGTTCGTCTTCGCCCTTGTCCTCCTCGTCGTCGGTATCGATATCCTTGTGCATCGCTGTTGGGTTCTCGTAAGCGCAAGCTCAATCTCTCTTTGTTCTCGTACTCACCATGAAGCTTTTCTTGAATACGAATCGCCCTGTCTTTCTCCCTCTTCGCCGGTTCCTCGTCGATCTCGGATACGGACCCAGTGCCCTTGAGAAGCGACTGCTGGTTGACCACCTTCTTCTCGAGGATTCCGACGTAGCGCTTGAGGGCCTTCTGGGTGGCATCGGCTCGTCTCGCCTGTCCCTCAAGATTCGCTATCCTGCCCTTCATCTCCTGGCGCTCAATCTCCCACGAGTTCCGGTCGCGTTCGTGACGATGCCATTCGGTCTGCAAGAAGCGCATGACGCCTGAGATGTCCCGTTAGCAATGTTGCATCTTTGGATTTTTGCAAAAGGGGGGCGAACGCACCCTGCAACGTGTACTCTGTTGCGTTGGGCTGGCCATTGCCATTACCCTGCATGGCAGCACCCATCTCGCCGCCGCCGGGGCCGCCGCCCATGCCGTTGCCCGGATTCATCCCCATGCCCGAGGCGTTCTGCCAGCTCATATGCGCGTGGGGGAGCTGCTCCCCAGAACGCTGTGCTCGCCGCGACGAGGGAAGGGGCGGATAAAATTCGTTGGGTTGGCCGTATATCCGTCCACCTGTTGGGCTTCAAATAGCCTCTGGTGGTCCCCGCTGCAAAGCTGGCCTTGCTGAAGAAATGCGGTTATCGGTTTTGCATCGGCCGGGGAGCGTATTCGTGGAGCTCGCGACGATACGAAATGGCCGGCGTCGCGTCGAGGGTGCGATCGACGGGCACAGGAAGCTCTGGCGAAAGGTGTCGTGTGCAGTTGGGAGCAGCACCACAGATGTCGCCGCGGCCAAGGCCAGGTGGTGGCAGATGCAATTGGATAAGGGCCGAGAAAAAGCGAGGCAACGTGCTGAAAGCGCCGGGAGCTGCCTCGAGGATTGACAGGTGTTCGCCGATCGGCCGAGGGTGCGCGCAGCAGTCGGATGGATAGCGGCAGAGATTTTTGTCGTTGATCGCGTCGTGCTTGCGTTGCTTTGCGTTGCGTTGCGCAAGGTTGGGGTCGTGGCTTTTGGACAGAATAGCAAAAGCGCTGATGTACACTGTACCTGTGCCGTACCAGCAAGAATCCAGAAGACGGGGGCTGGTTTGACGGGCCTGGCTGGCAGGGAAGGGGGAGGGAGGGCAGAGCTTCGGAACACTCAGTTCTGCCACCTCGCCAATTATTTGCCCATGTTCAGTGCTCCTTGGGGGTCAATGAATGGAGCTCTCCAGCGAGCAGGTGCAGTCCCAGTGGCTGTTGCCGCTGCGGGTAGTCCAATCAGGGGCTGCCACCAGCGGTGAGGCTGTCAGGCATCAAATGACTGGACTGGCAATCCTGGGTCGTGCCTTTCATTCCCTGTCAACATGTGCGCCCCTGCCCCTATCCAGGATCTGTCAGGTGGCCCATGCGCAGCCCTGACCTCGACGAGCAGCGAGCGCCCGCGGGTACCTTGACTTGCTTGACTGGGACCCGACAATTTCGTGGCAACTGGCGAAGGTGGTCGAGAGCCTCATCAAACCCGTTGACGGACAGCATCGCAATATGGACTTTCTATCACCCTCAGCAATTCGCTGCCGGAACCGAGGGACCCTTTATTATGTGTCGCGGCAGACTGGCCCAAGCTGGCTTAGAAAATGATGACCCGTCACGGTCTTCTCTCTGGCCGATATGTTCACATCAACGTCCATTACACCATTCGAGAACTCTCCGTGTCACCAGATACTCGGATGGAAACTTCATGAGAAGGAGAGCCTTCTGTATTTGAGTGTCTCAAGCCAAATCAAACCTGACTGAATTATTCTCAGCGGTCTCACGCTCAACGGTGTACGTTGGTAACATTCACTTGGCACCCTGTCTTCAACGTTGATTGTCAGGCGTGTTCTTGGGTACAAGTAATCGCCTCAATCTGTATTTTCCTATCAATCACCGAGCATTCGATGCCCATGTCCCGGCTTAGTCGAAGAGGCACATGCGATCTGATTTTACGACACTCCTGAGAAAAATAAAGGGCAGGGATAAATCGTCAAAACTGTCAGGCGCCTGAATGGTTAGCAGCATTTTCAGAAATAGCAAGCAGTATTCGGAACCTTACACTAGCAGAAGAACGTTGCCAGCGCGTACTCATGTCAGTACAATAACCTCAACAAATATAGGTAGGTGCTGGATGCCAGTCAGCCCTACGACAGAGAGCTTGGGCGCTGTTCGAAGAAACCCAAGCCATACAAGATGCCACCAGTGGCTCCGGTTATTGATACAGCCAGGTTCTTCTTGCAGCAATCTCAGTCGAGGGACTGGGTTTTAAGATGCTAATTAACACAATAGGCTTGTCTCACTATTCTGGCCCATAAGTAAAAAGCTTTTTGCAAAATCCGATATAACAGAAAGGACTAATACATTCTAGATACCTGAAGCTTATGCTTCGGAGAGCCTTCCTATCTAGGCCTTCGTATTCTTGAATGTATCAAGCCAAGTTATCAGGATCGGTCACCGCCCAGTACGATCTTAGTCTAAGTTCAAGTGCTACGATAGCATCTTTAATACGCGGGTTATATCTCGGGGCTTGATCTCGAGTGATTTAAGTGGAGTCTTGCCATGAGAACACAGCTGGCCTTCAAATGTCGCAGATCATCGTAATTCGGGAGAAGGCATTCATAATATTATAGGTTTAGCACTCCACAGGCAGGTGGCAGGCCTTTGCTCCATGTCCAAGCATTGCGAGGACTCCCGAGTAAGTTCGCTTCCGCTAGCCGTGCTAAATCAAAGGCCAAAAATCATGATTTGACGAGACTTTCGGCATCGACCGCTGAGAGGGGCTGCTGGCCTCAAAGTCCACATCCGAGATTTGTCGACTTGCCAACGATCACGTCGAAGTTGGTTACCTGCGATTCAGGTTTCATCTCACTCACTACTGGCAACCAAGTCTTGTCGCTTATATAACCCCGACGACTCCAGTCCACAGCCTCAAAAGTACCGTTTCCTCAGGAGCAAAAACGATGTCCATGTCGATGAAAGGATCAAACGGCAAAAAGTAATGGTCAGTATGAGGGTCGAACTCATGACCTTGGCATTATTAGTACCACGCTCTAACCAACTGAGCTAACCGACCATTCAAACGGATCGATTGATGGGAGGCCGTGATTCTGTCAGGGATTATATTCACGCAGTTGCGGGGTTGTGGCTTAACGCGGCCAGGTCGGAGGCGGTGCGGCCGCTTTCGGGAAAGGGGTCTCGAGCGCCGGGAGGCGGAATGTGGGCGCCGCCGCTAATGAAAAGAGACAACATCGAGTCAGTGGGATCGGCAGAGGCGGTAAACTGTCATTTTTCAATACATCCAGCCGATGAAAAGGGCTTGCCGACGTCCTCAGGCAGGGGCACCGGAGAACGAAACGGAAGTACAGGTGAAGGGGTATCTCACGCTATCATCAATGTACAGGAACCATCCAAAGCATGCTTCGCAAGCGGTGTGCTGTAACCCCAGGCCCAATCACGCCGACAACCGCGCCGTCTTCACCTCCGGCCGGAAATCCAAAAAGCCCAAACTCCATCCTGAACACCATCCATGCAACCCTGGCGTGCGCAAGCCGCAATTAAAAAAAACTTGCTCCGCATGCCGTCCGTGAGAGTGCGTATCTGCAGACGAAATACATCCCCAGCTGCTGGCCTTTTCAGCCCATCTTGACCCATTCCTTTTTCTCGGGTATCCAGCGGTGTCTGGCAGTGTTAGTCTAGACGTCCCGGTTAGGTAGATATAGGTGTGAAACTTACCCCTCCCACTCTGTTGTCACGATGCTCTTGTCACCGTACTCCTCAATCAAGATGTGCTCAAAACTGTATGGTACAATCGCAGGCAGGCCCTCGAATTCGGTCTGGCGCATGGGGAACAGGTCCGTGGTATGGTACCTGTGCGAGTTGCGGCACGACCAGATGCCGGACTTCTCCGGAAGCTCGCGCTCAGCAACACCGGTGATGTCGATGAAGGCACCATTGGACATATCAATCCAGCGGGCATCAATGATATTCAAACCATCGCCGCGATCGCGCTCAATGTGGTGGGGGTTGATGTCGAGGAGATATCGGCTCGTGTGCTGGCTGTTGTCGGAGGCTGTCCAGTTGTAGTTGTGCTCTGTGCGGTTGAGGTTCTCGCCAACCCATACGAGAGTGGCGGCGGACATTTGTACGTCTAGGTCGTAATCCCATGGCATGACTTGACCATTCCACCACCAACCGAGAAGAGTGCCGTGGGCGAGCCAGGTCTCGACCTTGTTCTCGCTGCAGACGGTGAGGTAGGCACGGATGAGGTTTCGCAGGACAACACGATGTTCGTCATAGCCGAGCTTATCCCTGAAATAGCGGGCATCGTAGTGGCCAAGCTCGAGAGAGCCCGAGGGCTCGTGGAAGTATTTGCCATCGCGGCGCTCGAGGTTCCTCTTTTCCAAGTTGACATCTCGGTCAGTATAGTGAAAGCGATGAGCTGTGGTGGTTGCTCCGAGGAGAGCCAGAGTCTGGAAAAGGGTGAGGAAACGCATGTTGGATGATTTTCGGGTTGTCGTTGGAGGGTCGCCCGGATCGTCGACTTAGTACGGCACCGCCGTCCCCAGATCGGCACCGCAGTCGTTAATAGTTGTGGAGGGGTTCGAGAATGTCTTAGTACCAGCGATGAGACCCTGGTCTATCCTGAGGAGTACCGCCCAAAGTTGAAGGAATGTATATATTGAAATCCAAAGAATGAGCGTTCGAGTTGTTGGGAGAAGGTGGGAAGCGATGGCAATGTTGGAAGTGGCGCGACGGTCGATCAAGGGAACAGAAGGGCAGTAGGACTACTTGAATAAACTTATGGGTATATTAACGCAATGATAACATGAGCTCGATCGCCTGGGTCAAGCTACGCGCGTCCCGGATGGAAGTGGGCGGCGCCAAGTTGGTCAAGAAAAGAGGGAAAACCGGGGAAGCCTGGGTCTCTTGCCTCGTGGACTCGGACATGGACGTGGATATGGAGCGAGCCACGAAACAGATATGCTGATTTGACATGGGGGTGCTACCTTAGAGAGCGCCTGTATCCTTCTACCCCTCCTTGGTGAGGCGCTGACCATCCCATCCATTTTACGGTTCAGGAACCAGTGATGTGCTCCGGGGGCAGAGCGGAGGAGGCTGTAAGATTGCGGCGGGCGCCGAGTGACAGCCAAGAGGATGGTATGAGGGAGAGTGGACGAATCATTTTGTCTTGGGCGTCAGACGGCAAGCCGGCCACTTGGCCAGTGGCGGCGAAGCTGGGCAGAGCAAATCCAAGCCTGACTTGGCACCAAGCTAGGTACCAAGCTGTTCAACAGAGGGGGGGCGTTGGGGACACTCCGGCCGATATCCAGCGCGACTCCGAGGAAGGGGGAAGGGGAAAGGGGAGGAGAGGTGGAAAGGCATGGTTACCTAGGTAGGTAGGTAGGTAGGTACGTCAAGGGTCGGGCTTGGTCTCAGTGGTCGTGTGCGCTTGACCTCGATGCAGTCGATTCGCTGGAACGCAGGAGCGTTGGGATTAGTTTTAACACACGGAAGGCGGGACGTGGGAGGTGGGGCAGTTCCGAATTGTCTGATGGTCGTGTGCTCCTTCTCCACCTACATGCCGAGACACTCAACCCCGGGCCCTGGGCAGCGGCGACTAGCCCGTACCTGACAATACAACATCAAACCTGTGGCTCCTGACATCTCGACCTCACATCAAATGTTCCTCTGTTCGTCGTCAGACATAATCACATGGTCATGCTTTCCTCCTGAAGCTTCATCCACTGCTATTTTCATCAACCCAAGCCTCCTATCCGTATTCGCGCCTTGACAACCATTTCCCATTTTAGGACTGTACCCTCTGTACCTACCAATCATGACTTCTCCAAGACCCCCCCCCCCGGTGGAGGCGGTGTCAACTGCGCCAGAAATCCTCCTTTATTAGGGGCCAAGAGGCCAAGGTATCTCCTTAAGCCTGCCGCAGCATCGTCACTTTCCCTCCACCCCACCAGGGCAAGCCACCATGCGGCCTGCAGGAAGACGTGCCGTGAGCGGCGTGGGGCACAGCCCTGGTGTCCTTCCGTGCTCTCCACATGCGATGCCGGTGGACGGAAGACGGAACCCGGCCTGGTCACCAGACCCTGGGAAGAACTGCAACTCGTACTCGACTTATATTCGACCTGCATTTCGCAGACCCCATATCATACACTAGGAGGTTGCTGGCTGTTTTCCCGCGACATGGCGATGACGGACCGATTGGAGGGTCGGCGAACTTGCATCATCGAGGAGCAGCCTTTCATGTTGTGTGCCTTGCATCCGCGCTCAACGCCACCTCTGGCTTCTGCGTTGCTGAGAACACCTGATAACACCTCTGCTCCGGTCTTCGCAAGTTGCTGCTGGTCCGTTATTAAATCTTCGGCCCGACCCTCTTACACCTCTGCTTTTGACCCCTTGCTATAGTTCCAGCCCCATCGGTTCATGTAGGACAACGCGCGCTACGACTCCGCGCCTGTCATATGGGGTTGTCTTTGTCTTCGTCCCCAGTTTCAACGATTATTACAGCATTTCACCATGTTAAATGTCGAAATGCGATGAGCCCAGGATGTTCGCGAGGAAGAATCCAATCTCTGATCAGTATTCCAAAATAAGTGGTACCCAGCAAGGCCAGCCATTAAGCTGTCAATTAGATGCCGCTCTCCCGGTCTGCTGGCAATTCTGATTGAATGCCGCCCCGCCAGACCCCTCTCTACCAGGTCACTTCTTCCTCGCTCAAACGTCGCCGGGATCCCTTTTTGCCTTTCCGCTCTAACCAGAGGATTCCAGGTAATCATTTTTTGAAGGGACGAAAATCAGGTCGCAGCTCAAAAATGCATCGCTGACCAGAGCCTGCATTGTGTAGCAATTTCATCTCGTCTCTGGATGGCCCAGACTTGTCGTGCTGGACAAATCTTGCATACTCTGTACTACAAAATACCATCACCATGTCAAGCGGAAGAGAGCTCTCCGGGGGGTCCTTTACGGAAACACATCGCTCCACTTCCTACGATTACATCTCACCCTTGAAGCTTGACCTAGCCGGCAAGAACGTTCTCGTCACAGGTGCCGGCTGGGAGCACGGCGTCGGATATGCCGCGGCAACAGCCTTTGCCCGCGCAGGAGCTTCCGCGATAGCCATCGCCGACTTACACGGCCTGTCAGAAGAGCTTGCCACGAAACTGAAGTCAGCTGCTGCGCAAGCCGGTCGTCCCGAGCCTACTGTGCTGGGCTGCACCGTCGACATTGCGGAGCAAGATAGCGTTCAAGCACTGCACGACGTCGTGTCACAAAGCTTCGACGGACGCCTGGATGTCCTCGTGAACAACGCAGCCCACATGGAGCCCCTCAAGCCGCTCCTCGACTCGGACCCGGAAGTCTACTGGCGCACTTGGGAGGTCAACATCCGTGGGCTCTTTAACATGGCCCGCGCGTTCCTCCCCATGCAGCTCGCATCCCGAGCCAACGCCGATGGCCTCTGCACGATGATCAATGTGGCCTCTTCAGGCGCACTGAGTGCTCGTCCCGTTGGCGGCAGCTATCGGAGCTCGAAGCTTGCGGTGCTGAGGTGGACCGAGTCCCTGCAGCTGGAGTATGGTGATCAGGGGCTCTTGACGTTTTGCGTGAATCCGGGCGCGATCAAGACGAAAATAACGGAAATTTGGCCCGACAGGGTGCGGGATTCTTTGCCTGATAAGCCTGAGGTGGCTGGTGATACTATTGTATGGTTGGCTGCTGAGCGGAGGGAGTGGCTAGCCGGGCGATATGTGAGCTGTCCATGGGATATGGAGGAGTTCATCAAGCAGAAGGACGAGATAATCGAGAAGGATATGCTCAAGTTGAGGATGGCATTCTAGACTTCGGACTGCCTGTTCACTGCCCCAACATCGGGCGCGAGCTGTGCGACTCCAAGCACCTGCGTTCTCGCGGCCCTGGAACGATGCCGTTGTCATCCCGCCCGAAGCTGGGGATCGTTCATTTATGTTACTGCAGTATGACGGCAGGCCGAATCGCTGCTTCTAGAGTCGACAATGTATTTCAATGCATGTCGGTCTGAGTTGCCTGTCAATCATCTGAAATATTGACGGGGCTACCAAACATCGAACGTCCGCATCTTGTCATCACTGGAATGAGCGAGCGGCTCAAAGTGAATTCGGTGGTATGTGTACCAAATAAATATCATCCACTGATATCAAGGACGAAACATTCTCTCTTGAGTGCTGCGCAGCAAACAAGATCAGAGGAAGGATAGCCAACAGAATACCTGTGGTGTATTCGACGAACGTGGTTGACAGGTCGCTTTACGGCCGACAATCTACCAGGTTACACAGGATCTGGTGACGCGGAAAGCTGCACGAGCCAAACACGGGTGTTACGTGCATGCAGCCGCACGAACTGTCTCACATCGGGGGCTGCTTTTTGCTCCCCGATCTGGAGGCGACCAAGATACCGCCCCGAGAAGTTCGTCGCTGAAGAATGCTACCGTCCAGCCATATAGGTCTTGGATATCCTCGGTTGGACTGATCCACGTGGTTCCAAACGAACAATAAGTCGTAGTGCAGCAGATTTGATACTTTGGCATGTCACAGAAGCCTGGGGGAAAAAAGGCTGGCAAGCAGAGCATTTCGAGAGGCATGTAAACCTTCAGAAACAGATCAGCGAATTTGGCCTTTGTAACCAAGCTATCACCTGAACTTGCCCGAAAATTGACCGAGCAATTCAAACCGCCAACGCCGTTGCAATGCCATATAATCAAATATCGTCATGCCATGTTACATCTGTCCATGCGCCGTCGTCTTGCAAATGCCATCTCGAACTGTCGACTCACAGCCGCACAATTACATCAAGACAGTCTATCCTCCACTCCCTCTTGCCCAGCAGACTCCGCAGCCACTCGATGCCCAGACCTGTCCACTCCTGCTTGCGCCGCGAGAACTCCTCCGCCGCAGCACCCGTCAGCGCGCTCGCCGTCGTGTTGAGGACCTCGACGGTCGCGTTGAGGGTGTAAGTGTCGTTGCCGCCGAAGTCCGGCATCGCGGCCGGCGGCGCTCGGGGCTGGAACCAGTTGCCGCTGAAGTCGAAAAAACAGCGGTCTGACCAGTTGCAGGAGGTGAAGAAGAGGATGAGCAGCAGGAAGCTGCAGTAGACGCACGGGCGGTTAAGGAAGTACGTGCAGACGAAGAAGAGGAGGATGAAGGCCGGCGAGGCGTTGGTCGGGATGAAGAGGAGGGGAAGCCAGCTAGAGTGAAGCATGTGTTAGCCGCCGAATCTGTCGGAGAAGTCATCATGATATGTGATCGGAGCTATTCATGGGTGCTCGACAGGGTTGACGGAGCCACACCAGGGGGGGAGGTGCTTACCTGCGCAGACAGAACATGGCGATCGCAGGACAGTGACACTCTTGGACCAGCAGCAGAGTTTGTTCGTTGTATGGAAGTCAGCGGTGAGGGAGACTTGTTGGTTCCCAGTCAGGCGGCCTTGTACTGCCAAAATGATGCGAGTGCCCGTGGCGAGGTGGATGCTGGACGGGACGTGAAGGTGCACTTCGTATCAGGAGGCAACAACGTCAAGAGGTAGGTATCGCCGACTGACAAGACCAAAGTCGGCAGTCGCGATCTGAAATGGGCCCGTGCACGCAGGCGACCATGGCCAGCAAACAGTCCTTCCCTTGTTGGTCAACCTTGCCTTTGCGATACACTCACCCATCACCAACCGATCGTCACCATTTGATGGTAGAAGAAATCCACCCTCATTCATAGCCATTGTCTGCCACTTCCAGCATCGAGAAAACGTATCGCTTATCACGGACCAACACCCTTGACGAGGGTGACAAGCTTAGCAAGTCTACGGTGCTTACCTAAGGAAATTGAGACGCCATTTCCCTCCGCCCAGGTACGTGACAAGATTCACCACAAAAGCACCTCGTCCCTTCAAAGGTCCCTCTCAAGCATCCCTCCCTCCAGCTGGACTGCCAGCTCACCGTCACTCGCACAGGTGGCCAAACACCCGATCGTCCAATCAAGCTTTGACAACTTCTGCTCCATCAGTCTCCCGCCGTGTCGGGCCTGACCGTCCGACCTTCCGGGCTCTTACTTACGTCAAGAGATTCTTCGATCTAACTGGTCCAGAAACCCTTTCTCTACTTTTTCCATTACCCTTTGACCCAATTCCAGCAACTGCCTTCTTATACCGCCTTCCACCTCTGTCCTTCACCGCGTCACATCCCTGCTGTTTTCGCTGCAGGGTTGGATGAGCTGGCCACGGACTACCTACAGTGTATGGTTGGGCTGAGATTCGATCCCGCTCCTGCCAGCCTCCCCCCGTCGCCATCGGTTAGGTTAGGTTGATCTGCCCAAATTTCGTCGCTGGCTTCTGCCGCCTGCGAAACAAAACCACATCACCACCACCTGTCCACCGCTTCGACGGAAGGGTGCTTTGTTCAATTCTTCCCCAACCCTTTCGTCAATCCTTACTAGTACACATTCGCGTGTTATCATTATCTCAAGTCGCACCGACATGGTGTCGCCTTTGCCACCTCCAGCTCCGACTCCTCCCACCGGCGCCATGGTGCCTCCCACCGCCGGTGACCGCACCTCCAATCTGCTGAACTTGCTCAAGTTCAGCGGTGCGGGCGCTCAAGCTTCGCAGGCTCAGGCCCAGACTTTCCAGCAGAGTCAGGACCAGTTCCAGCATCAGCAGCAGCAGCCGCCGCCTCCCCAGCAGCAGCAGCAGCAGCAGCAGCCCCAACAGCACCACCACCAGTCGCACCATCAACTGCAGCATCAGCCCCAGCACCAGCATCAGTCTGGTTCTGCTATGCAGGCACCTGCATCTTTTCCGACGCAGATCCTGGCTCCTGCCCCTTCGTCGCAGGACCCTACTGGTCTCCTCCGTGCTCTTATGAGCGGAAGCCATGAGAACGAGGAGCCCAAGCACGATGCTCAGCCGACCGCGACCTTCGGGGCTGCGTCGCCTCCTGACGACACGCGCACTTATCTGCTCAATCTCCTTAATCGTCCGAAGCCCAGCCAGAACGACCAGCCTCTCATGACCGAGGGCTCTCGTCACGGCAGCTTCCAGCAGTCGAACGAGTCCCCCGTTGATACTACCAGGCACCTGCACCAGGTCCTGGAAAATGCATCGCAGGGACAAACCTCTTCGCATCTGCCCCAGCACAACAAGTACGAGACCTCCGACAGGCACCATTATGAGCAACCTGTCACCAACTACGGCTCGTACTCGTACCAACCCAGCCAGGATGGTAGCATTCCTGTGTCTCGGCTGTTTGGCAACAGCTACAACAACTACGAGGACCACCAGACCTCGTCGTCTCAGCATCATACCCCCAAGTCCAGCAATGCCGCTGTGCCCCACGCCCACTCGGCTGGCCAGTCTCCTGCTGGACCTCCTTTCCTGATTTTGAAGAAGGGAGACGGGTCGCCTACGCCCCCGGGCGGTGGTCGTAAGAACATCAGCCACGAGCGAAGCCCTCTCGCTAGCCCCCAGAGCCTTCGCAACCAGGCTGTTCAGAGCACCATTTCGCCTGCGGGCAACAACATGGGCAACCCGACACCCGGCTCTGCTGCATCTCTCGCCAGCCCTGGCCGCACTGACAGGAATTCGGAGACAGTCTCCGAAGCTATCCATGATCTTGCCGAAACGGCGAACCAGGAGGCTCAGGAGGCACTCGCTCGAGCTGAAGAGGAACCCGAATCGCCCGACTACCTGAAGGATTTGGATGATCTGGACAATGCGCGAACCGAGCAGGAGTTCGAGGACATTGCTCAGCACGCCGCCCTGGCTATCAAGAAGGAGCTTGACCGGGCTGAGAACAATGGCGCGCTCGAGAAGGTTATGTCGCCTGAGGAAGCTCTTGAAGTCCGTGAGATCGTTGAGGATGCTGCTGCGGGGCACGCCGATCACTCCAACGAGGCCGCTGATGGAGTCGCCGATAGCTGGGAAAGCGCCGATCAAGATGAGATTGTGGTCATCGAAGAAGAGCCTGCCCAGCCCGTCAAGGTCTACAACTTCCCCATGAAACCTTGGATCAGCATCCAGGTCCACGACAATGGTGACATTGAGCGTCCTCAGCTCCGCGACGAGGCTATTATGGATATTGCCCGGCTTAAGAAGGAGTTCGACCAGATCGACCGCAATCTTTACACGGCTACCGAACGCTACATGGTGTACGGCATGTCCAAGGCCGGCGGTCTGCGGGTCATCCGCCAGGAGGACGGCAGAGATGCTAAGATCTTCACCGACACCAAGGACCGCATCTTCAATGTCGCCATGTCCTGCACCGCAGCCGATCACGATGGCGCTCACCGGGAGACCATTATTGGTACCGGCATCAGTGGAACCGTGTTCTGGGTGCAGATTCGCAACGGCGAAAAGGATCACATTGAGGACGCAAACCCGGAGCAGTATGGTTTTGCTCTTCCTCCCATGTCGTTCCATGAAGGAGACGCGCCAGGTGGAGTGCTCAAGACCCGCGCCCGTTCTTCCACCATCCATCCCGAATTCTTCGCTGTTGGTCGCGGAAAGTCTATTAACATTATCTGGCCTTCTTTCATCATGCAGCACAACCTTTTCAAACCCGGACACGATCGTGTCGTCGACACCGAGCAACTGGCTAAGCAGTGTTCGTTGAAAATCAACACTGGCAAAGCTGGTAAGGACTTTACCTTCAGCCAGGACGATACCGTCATCGTCTCGCTCGATAAATCTGGCCGCGTCAAGTTCTGGGATGTCCGGGATCTCACTGCTGCCAAGGAGGGTAGCGATCCTCGTGCCCCGACCCCCGCGCACACTTCTCTGGAGGTCAAGGAGCCCATGTTGACCCTGACGAGTACGCCGGAAGGCGAAAAGGCTTGGCCGACCTCGGTCCTCTTGGTGGATAAGCTCCGCCCCTACCAGAAGCGTTGCGCGCTGCGATACATGATCATTGGCATGAAGCAGAACCACACACTTCAGCTTTGGGATCTGGCTCTTGGTAAGCCTGTTCAGGAGTTCAATCTCCCCCACAGCAAGGAGTCGGATGCAGTCTGTAGCGTCATGTACCACGCCCCTACTGGCATGTTGATCATCGGTCACCCAACCCGCAACTCCATCTACTTTGCCCACCTCTCGGCTCCGAAATACAACCTGAAGAGCGTCACGCAGGTCGACTACATCAAGCGCCTCATCGACCACGACACCACAATTCCCCAGCCCGACTCTACCGCGGTCATTAGCGGTGTCCGCGAGTACTCGTTCGCCAACCGAGGAATTCTGCGCAGTCTTGATCTGCTCTCTACTCCTGCCATGAGCCAGGACTCCGACGAGCCGACCTTGTTTGAGTTGTACGCGATGCACTCCAAGGGCGTTGCGTGCCTTCTGATCAAGCAGGCTGAGCTTGGCTGGTCTAAGGACAACAAGGTCCTCGCCCCCGTCTCGGCTGTTGATGCTGGTGTTGTGAGCATTTCCAAGCTAAAGCCGCCCTACGCCCTCCCGGCGGAGCCTGCTCACCAGGAGCCCGCGCCTCCGGCTCCGGTCGCTTCTCGTCCCAACGCCAAGGAGTTGGCTGCTCAGACCGCTCCCTCGTCCCAGGATGAGACGACTACACGGCCTGCAGCTCCCTCTTCCAAGAAGCAGGAACCCAAGGACGAGGATCCTCCCCCGCCTGCTCCTGTCAAGGAGGAGAAGCCCGAAAAGGCAGAGCGCAAGGGCCGTAAGAAGAAGGCCGCTGCTGTTGCCGCAGCCGCCGCGCTGGCTGCCGAATCGCACTCGCAATCCAACGGTGGCAGCCAGTCGCCCCGTGTCGCCCCCAAGGATCCAAAGAACTCTGCTGCTTCCACCGCTGCAGCGCCTTCCAGCTACGTCTCGATGGAGTCTATTGAGACAGTTATGAGCTCTCTGACCACGATGGAGTCTCGTCTTAACAGCAGCTTCGCCGGTACTATCAATGCCGCCATCAAGACGCTTCATACCAAGCTGGAAGATGGCCAGCGTGAGCGTGAGAAGGACTTTGACCAGCATCAGAAGACCCTCCTGACTATGATCTCCGACGTCCTCAACGAGAACACTCAGAAGGTCTTGGAGTCCTTGATTCAGGGCCAATTCGATCTTGCCATGCCCACCATCTCCGATGTTGCGCGCAAGGCAGTCTCGGAGCAGTTCAGCTCTGGTACAAACCGCCAATTGTCACAGACCATCCAAAAGGAGATCAACAAGAGCCTTCCGTCGGCAACGCAGCATGCTCTGCAGAGCGCCGACTTCATCAAGGGACTCTCAGACCGCGTCGGATCTACTGTGGCTGCGAACGTCCAGCGTGAAGTTGTTCACTCTCTTACTGGTCAGATGTCCACTGCCTTTACCGCCATGGCCACCACGGCGTGCCAAAAGGTTGCCGACGACCTGCAGCGTCAACATCGTGTCGAGATCACAGCTCTGCACGAACAGCGTGTCGCTGACAGCAAGAAGATCGACGAGCTGCACACCGCTTTTGCCCAGCTGACCAGCATGGTCTCTGGTATGGCAGCCACCCAGGAGCAGTTCCAGACTGAGTTCATCCGCTTCCAGCAGCAGACGACAAGCAACCCCGGTCCGATGCAACAGCCAATCTCTCTTCAGCAGCATCAGCTCCCGCAGGCTATTCAGAGCCAGGACTACAGCTCGCGTCACAGCCAGGCACCTAGTCAGGGCCACAGCCAGGGCCTCAACCAGATGCAGCAGCAGGTTCAGCGGATGCAGGAGCACATGCAGCAGCAGCAACAGCAGGGAAGTCAGCACTATAACTCGATGCAGAGCCCCGAGGCATCGCAGCACCGTTCTGTGGGTTACCAGCAGTCCCAGGCGTCGTCGCACGGACACGGACAACAGAGTGCTTCCTACCAGCAGAGTCACGCCAACTCGTCGCAGGCTCTTACCATAGCCAACCCGAGCCAGGGTGAGGAGGAGTTTGATCAGGAGCTGCTTGATTGCCTCTCTCGGATTGATGGGCTCATCAAGGCAGGCAGGACTGAAGATGCCCTGCTTCGCTGGCTGCAGTCTGGTCGCGAGCAGTTCATCTTTGACCGGCTCATGAGCAAGTACAGCCCACAGCTGGTTCTTGATGGAATGCCCGGTCTCCTTCTTCTCACGATCGCGACCACCATTTGTCAGAGCCTCGACTCCGTAACCCGTGAGCGTGTTGCCTGGCTCGAGGTGGTCGTTCATAAGATCAGCACTGATTTCGACAACATGGTACGTTCTGACATTGCCGTGCTCTCGCTAAGAGCAATGCTGACTTGAAACAGGAGGCCGATGCGCGCGCTATCACCCCCAAGATTTTCCACCTCATCATCACCAACACTGAGAACTTGTTTGTTCGGATTAGCAGCACCCGGGGCAACGATCCGATTTTGAAGAACCTTTCCCAGATGATGGGTGTCGCCAAGCGCACGCTTGAAGCCCACAGTGCTCGCCACTACGGCTGAGCTTTTCCACGGCAGGCGAGCTTGTTGTCTCGCGATTTGATGATATGACGATATCCAGTACATAGAGCGGCATCCCCGCGATAGGAGGCTTCCCAAGCTCGATTCGATCTGGGCTAGAGAAAGTGCGAGAGGAGGGGCACGGAAGGGCCTCGTAGTTTCGCTCCTGGGGGCCAAGGTAATGGGCCACGGTACATACCGAGCGCGAGGAAAGGGATTTTGGGTTTCTTTTGGCCTCGGGCATCGTGACTTTTCGGGTCTCATTGACATGCGCTGGAGTAGCATTGACTGCGAGGGGGCATGAATTTCGTTCGTTCGCGTCGACATGTTGATTAAAGTGTATGGAGTAAGAAACACGGTTTGCCTTGGCTAGGTAGCTAAGAGCAACACATCATTTGCTTGCGAATTTTGGTTGATCAACGTTATTACGCAGTATCAATCCTATGATGGGCAAGAAGATACGGTAGTGAAGTGGAGTGACGAAATCCAACGCTTGCTATGCTGATGACATGAAATGAAGAAGGCGTAGCTCAAGACGACGCCCCTGAATCCGGCTTTCCACCATCTGGCCTGTCCATGTTCATCCTCTTTAACCTCTCCTCGGCGGCCTTGGCCAGGATCTCCCGCCGACTCAGCCCCTGGCTCGGCGTACTTCCTCCTCCAACGACAAACTCTCCTCCCTGCCATCCACCATGGTCATCAACATCCTCGTCCTCGTCCTCACCCCTCGCCGGCGCAGAGTACCCACCACCACCGATGGTCTGCCCACCGCTCCCGGCCTCGACCTCCCGCTCAACCTGCCGGCACAGCGCCCAAAAGTGCTTGTCGTGGTCGCTGTGGACGTTGTGCGCGAGCTCGTGGCACAGAGTGCGCCGAATGGTCTTGTAGTCCCTGTACCCGTCGTGAGCGTCCGTGCGGAGCCGCAGCTCGATGACCTCGCCCTTGTTGCGGTTGAGGCCCAGGAGGCGGGTTGTGCCCTCGTGGGTGGAGGAGGTGTTGGAAAGGGGTTCCATCTCGGTGAGGAGGTTGACCGTGAATTTGTGTTTTGCCATTGTGGCGCGGATGCCGGGGTCGGATTTCAGACGGTTCAGGAGGGCGAGGCTTTGTTCGGGGTGGGGGAGGAGGGGGAGGGGGCGGACGGTGAGAAAGGTGTATGTTGTCGAGGAGGTGGGGTTTGAGATCGGTCGTGAGGTCGGAGGACGAGAGCGGCGGGCTGCTGCGCGAGAGGCGGCGCGGGAGGCGGCGAGCTGGGAGGCTGCGTGGAGAGAGGCGAGCTCTGCTGGCGGGGGAGCGAGGAGCTGGATCTTGGAGGATTGGAGGGTCGATAGCGGTAGTGGGTTTGCGAACGGAGGCTTTTGGAGGCCGTGTCTTGGGATGAGTAGCTTTTGGGTCGCCGGGGGTATGGACATTTGGTCGGCAATGGCGTTGGAGAGGTCTGCCATCGTCGCCGAGGAATCGAAGTCGAAGGTGTAGGGAATATTGCGATGTGTGATGGTGATCGAAATCTCGACTGTGGTGTCATCGGAGTCGTAGGACAAGTCCGGTACCTTGGGGGATGCCGCGTTGGAGTCGGCCATGGTGTAAGTGGTAATGTCGCAATGTTCTTCAGGTAAGGTATAGTGAGTGGTATCAAGGTAGTCGTAGAAAACCGACGTTGATGTTTCTCAGAGTCTGATGTTAAGGTTGTTGAAGTCAAGGACCCCGGCGTTGAATATGCCTTCAAGATAAAGTAGGCCAATGGCGCAAGCTGAGACTTAAATGATGGCGACAGAAATGTGCCGAAAGTCCAAGAATAGGCGGCGATGGACTCGTCTTCAACAGGCACCTCACCTGGGGCAGCTTAGAAATCGACGTCACGACCTCGGACCCTGAACCCCACCCCACTTCTTGGATCCACCCTCGAACGGCTCCGCCGGGATTGAACGGAATCCGGTGGCACCTAAGCCCGATGGGCTTACCTCAGCAGGCACTATCATCGCTTCCACCAGCACCAGCATCGAACACCAAATCGAGGGAGAGGTTTCACCTGGAGCTCGTACTCGGTAAGTGGCCCGTGCTCATCGCGCCAACCTAGCTCCCTAGCAAGCCCAGGCCTTACGGCAGGTACAAACGCTGACCCAATCCAATCAGCTCCCTAATCGCGTTTCGTGTCCTTTCGATAACCATACCATCAAGCTTCAACACATCTTCCCAGGAACCCCCGACGACCTCAAATCACGCCCTCGATCCTATCTCGACATTCGTCGCTGCTCCCCAAAGCAGCCAGCTCCCGGAACACGTTGTCAAGCACCACTTGAAGCCGCCCAAGGGGCAACCCCGACGTCATCATGTTGAACATTTTCCGGATCCTTGGTGGGTGCCCCCCCCCTGGAGAGCTTGCGCGCGCGCGAGCGGCGAGCTCGATCGCAGGGTAGAGTAGCAGGCTGACGATGATTTCTCACAGCGGATCTCTCGCATCTGGCGAGCATTATCATCCTCCTCCACAAGATGGTCCAGCTGAACGTATGCATACTCCCTTTCCGTCCCCATCAGCCCACCGCGCATGCTGACCCCCCTTGACAGAGCTGTTCCGGCATCTCCTTCAAATCCCAAGCCCTCTACTTCCTGGTCTACATCACCAGGTATCTCGGTACGCCTGCCGCCTTCTTGACATGCCCTCCCAGTCAACCAGCTAACCCTCCTTAGACCTCTTCGCGACCAACACGGTCTACAACCTCCTCTTCAAGGTCCTGTTCATCGGCTCCCAGGGCTATATCATCTACCTCATGACGACAGCCTACAAGCCCACCAATGACAGCAACCTCGACACCTTCCGCGTCCAGTACCTCCTCGGCGGCGCCGCCCTCATGGCCCTCATCTTCCCCTACTACTACAGCTTCTTCGAGATTCTCTGGGCCTTCTCCATCTGGCTCGAGTCCGTCGCCATCCTGCCCCAGCTCTTCATGCTCCAGCGCACCGGCGAGGCCGAGACCATCACCACCCACTACCTCTTCGCCCTCGGCAGCTACCGCGCCCTCTACATCCCCAACTGGATCTACCGCTACCTCACCGAGCCCAAGCACAAGATTGACTGGATCGCCATCGTCGCGGGCATCATTCAGACGATCCTCTACAGCGACTTCTTCTGGATCTACTACACCAAGGTTCTCAAGGGCAAGAAGTTCAAGCTGCCCGTGTAAACGCCCTTTTGTCGAAAAGGCCCGCGCGAAAGCGGACAGCAGGGCTGTGGGGACGATTTTCCCTCACTTCCGTCTCGCCCTCTCGGCAAGACTATGACATGCCCATCTAAAGCGGGTGCCGAACTCTGACGTGACGCTCTGGAAATGCTGGCTTCGGAGGAGAAGAAAAAAGGAAAAGTCGGCTAGGAAGCCAAACGAACGAGGAAACGAGGGGCCAACCCCCTCGCACAGAATGCGGATGCACGGTAGGCGTTGGGGAACACCACGGTTGATTGGGACCGGACGAAACGAGAGGGGGGGGGGGTTTCCTTTCCTTGACAGTCACTGTGACATTGGGGGATAATGGGAGACCCGCACTTGGGATGTAGAATCCCATGGTGGATATTTAGACGAAATGCAGTGTACGATTCAGTCCTTGGATGTGGTACCCGCGATCATTCTTGAAGAGGGCCTTCGCTGATGCTGATGGCTGGTTCTCGCTGTGACTGCAAAGTCGCGTACGCGCGGTCTCGGTGACTGCGGCCTGGCTGATTGGGTGGTCCTGAGCCGTCAACTGAGTGAGAGTTGTCTCACTTGGGCAAATCACCTGCATGGCAGTCCTGTCCTTCGGTCCTCCCTGTTAAGACATCGAGATGATCACCCGAAAAGCAATGCCCAGAACAAATGAATGAGAAGAAGCGACATCAAATAGTGCATGTCGGTATCTTGACCAGTTGTGGGCAAAAGACAAAGATCTATCCTCGCGCCAGCTAGCCCAACCCATCAAATCCAACCCGTAGGCTCATTTCCAATACATCCTTAGCTCATGCCACGTCCATCATCCATCATCGTTGTACATCGTGACCATGCCTACCATAACCCCAAACTCCGAACACCCAACAGAACGACCAAACCAAACGCCCCTTGAACCTAAAGCCATAGCCCGAAAGACGAGAAAAGCACTTTTAAGTAAGAAACACCCCACGCGTGGCGCTTACCGCTCCCGCCACGCCCACTCCTGCGCGATCGTCGGCTGCTGGACGGCCCCGGCCTCCTGGCCGGACAGCCAAGCTCGACACGCCTCGTAATGAGAATACTCCTTCTCTTTGTTGCGTGATCGAAACATCCTGCTGTCCGCGACATCCAAGATGCTCCGACCCGCGGCATCACGTGCATGCACATTGGCGCCTCTCTTGACAAGAGTCCGCACGGCAAGCTTGCGCCCACACCGTACAGCGACATGCAGCGCGGTCTCACCCTGGCGATTGCGGGCTTCGATCCGGGCTCCGCTGTCGATGAGCATCTCAAGAATAGTCACGGGTCCCTTGTGATCACCATCCTCTGGGAGACGGGCGACGAAAGCCATGAGAGGAGTGATGCCATCGTTGGCATAGTGGTTGGGGTCGACGCCGCACATCAGTAGGTTGTGGAGAATGTCGGCACGGACATTGAGTCGACCCTGAGAAGCGTCGGAGAGATTGCGGTCTGTACAGGGAGTGTTGAGGCGACGCTTACGTGGGTTTGGGAGGGCTCCGGGAGAGTTGGAGCCTGGGGGCGGAGTGTTGTACTTCGCAAGCAAGGTGTCCTGGCTGAGGATGGCGGCAGCAAGGCAATGAAGGCCATTCCTTCCCTTGTGATCTTCGAGGAGGGGCTTTGCCTGAGAGTGTCGAACAAATTCCATTAGGCGGGCATTTCGATGAGCCTGGACGGTGGCTTCATCGGACAGGGGTGGGGAGGCAGACGAGGCCGCTGGCGGGAATGGCTGTTCCTGCAGAGGGGGGGTCTGGCTCCATGCCGTGTAACGATCGCCATTGGCAGCATAAAGATGGCCAGCGATAAGAGCTGGTGCGCCAGGGGCCGAGCCGAAGGCGTCGCGGCGATGAAAGCGCTGGTTCTCAAACTGGTGGAGCACGCGGTTGACCACAGTGGTGTTCTCCATTTTTTCTTCGAGGATGTGGAAGACATTGCGGCCAGAGACGTCGCAGGTGTATATGTCATGGCCATCTCGCTCTAGCGCCTTGAGAAGGTTTACGAGCTCGTTCATGATTGTTGTGTCCATGTACCATGAGGTACCGAGGAGGTGCAAAAAGGTCTCGCCAGCACTGTTTGTTGCCAGCGGGTCGGGAGAAATCACAATAGCCTCTGTGATCAGGCGATGAGGACCGTCGCGGGCGGCGAGAAGATGAAGGTATGTGTTTCCGAACGGATCGCGTGCCTTAAGGTTGGGCGTGGAAGCGAGGCCATGTAAAAACACATGCTCCGCATCGCCAGAAACACCACGGTCATTAACCCAGTGTTCGTCTGTCAGCTCGTCCCTGACGTGGCAATAGCACGACCTTGTGTCGTGTGGCTCGAAGCCAGGCAGACAGCCGACTTGCTGACGAAGTTGATGATCGAGACGGAGGAAGGAGCCCGGACGTGGACGGATATCGGTGGGAAGTCGGTCACTGCCATCATCCTCATCTGACCAAGGGCTACCGGACGATTCGGAGATGCTGGACCGAGGTGGCGCCGCTGGGTCATCTCCTTCGGCAATGACGGCGACCTGAGGCATGGTGTACTGTCTGGCCACACGGGTGACCAAGCGGAGTGCATTGCGGCCGAGGTCCGGCAGGACCTCTCGAAGGGTGCGAGATGACATCTCGGTCGAGGTGGAAAGAACAGTAGATCGCCGGAGGAGAGTGGCGGCCGACATTGTGGAGATCGGGGGTCCCGGGACGACAGGCAAGTCGGCTTGGAAATAGTTCATTCCTGTTGTTGCTGCAGCAGTGAGAGATGGTTGGTTACTCCAAGGTTCTGGCCAGATGCCGAGGCCTGTTCTCTGGGTGTCGAACACGACAGGACTGGACTTGATCTCAATGGCTTGATCAACGCTGTCGCGCGAAGAGACGTTGGAGGAGACCGAGTAAGCATGAGCGCGGGTCAATGGACTTTTGGGTCCATACTGTCGTATCGGGGCATGGGCGAGACCCTCTACACGAAGCTCCGCGTCGGTGTTGTTCTTGGGGCGAAGCCAACGAGGTTGCTTGTCGAGATTGGAGCTCAACTTCTTGTTGTACGAATCCTTGCCGGGGCATTCTTCCGTGTTGGAAACGTGAAGTGCATTGAGGACCTTGCGGATTTCAGTCATGGTGAGAGTGGTGTAGGTGTAGAGGCGTGTGAGTTTGCGCTGGCCAGAGATGTTCCACATGGACGGGCGACCAATGTTGCTGGCATCAGCGCCGGCTCCAGCGCCGTCGTTCGGTGGCGATGTGAAGGAGCCGGGCTCCGAGTCGGACTCCATTGTGGAGATGCGATTTTCTACGTCGAAAGTAACAACCAGTGTAGCGATGATGGGGTTAGGCCGACGCGTTTGTGTTAGGAGGATAATAAAGAGGGCAGAATGGGCAGTCGAGGCCGAGGGGCAAAGTAATCGGTTGGAATAGATGCTCAGAAGACCGGGCGTGGTGAGCTCAAGAGAGCTCAATGAAGTCGATCACGAATGATCACAAAGGGACAGGACGGAGTAATGAGGCTGGAGCTCACTCGGAGGAACGGGGTGGCGGACAACGTTGATTTTGAGGAGCTTGAATCCTAGATGAACGCGAGGGAGTCGATGGAAGGTCGGCGCTTGCTGAAGAGAAGGGGTAGGCCACGGGGGCGCGATGACGAGTGGTTGGTCCCCTGTCACACTGGCGAGCCTTGTAGGTGGGTGATGCGGGTGGGCTTGAGGAAGAGAGGAGTGATCCGGGTCGAGGTGACGGTCCCAGGTTTAGGCCCAGTTCCAGACCTGATGGTGCGCGACCCATGAGGCAAGCAGCGCTAAGAAGGGGGGGGGGGGGGGGAAGACATTAAGGGAGGGNNGGGGGGGGGGGGGGGGAAGACATTCATGGAGGGACGGTGGAGGGATGGGGGGGGCCAAAGGTCGGGAGGATCTGTATTGCTCAGCTCGAGGCCCGCAAGGTGGCATGGAAGGTTGAGTGATGGTCGATGTTCGAGGTGAGGCTGGCTCGGCAGCATGACCTGTGACGGGCAACCGAGACGAGAGGGGCTAGTGATGTGAGCTCAACTGGAAGAAGTGCCAAAGAATGCTTGAGGGGTGCTGTTGTGTGTCGCAGCTTGCAGGGATTGGGGGCTTGCGCTGCGCCTTGCTGTTACGGTACCGAGCACGTCGTTCTGTGCAGTGCAATGAAGTGGTAGCTAGATGGGGGAGAGCCTCCAGGGAGCCCACTGACGCCTATGGCGTCACGGAGAGACATCAGCACAGCCCGGAGGCCTGCGGTCTGTGGTTTGTGGTCGGTGAAGCTACCTCGGAATATCTTGGTAGGCTGTTTTTTCTTCATCTGAGAGGAGATGACGAGGTTTCGACTGATGATGTCGTGTAGATGTAGACATCTCAAGGACGTTTGCTCCCGGTCGAGGGACCTTTGTCCAGTTGCTTGGGCCATCAGGGATTGGTGACTCGACCGTTGCGTGCCTTCGAGTAGATGACCAACTCATCCGTGTACCGAATGATTTGAAGCCAGTAGTAGGACGAGCATCATTTTGAGAGTGACCCGTGTCGTATCCCCAAAGAGATCTGGTCCGCCCACGGCCCTGGACGGATGGGATAATGGGCATGATGATGGACTTTGTTGATTGACGAGAGCCAGGGTAGGGGAAAGTCTGGCTGGGCGGCGAGACGGAGACCAAGGAGCACAGCCACGGTGTTGTCATCCTGTAAGGCGACAAACTGCCCAAGCCTTTTTGGTCCATCTTGGAGCCGAATGGTCCAGCAGCGACTGCCAGACAGGGAATGAGACAGGGAAGGCATCTCAGGCAAAGGAAGGGAGGGAGGGGGGGGCCCTGACTGGCTGGTTAAGCATGTGGGTAGCATGGCGGGGTGATCCTGCCTCCCTCCCGCTCCATGCCTCATGCCTCCTGCCCACGCAGGTTCCTACCTAGCCAGCTAGCCTACAGGCGAAGGAGGAGGAGGAGGAGGAGGAGAAAAGACAAAGAGCATTGTAATTTCTCCACTTTCCTTTAGTCGGTGCATTGGGCTGCACCTGCTTGCTTGCCGTTGCCGTCAACTGGAAGTAGAAGGCTCTTGCTTGATGTTTTAGTTTCTGCCCAAGCTCCCGTCCCGCTGGCGTTCCCGTTCTGTCATCCATCGGAGGGTCAGGATCAGCATCAGGGGCAGGAACGGAGGGCCTGGACCAACGCCAGATCCAGGCTTTTCAACGACAACGCACCATGTCCATCCCCCCGTCCTTTGCACCACCACGACCACTTTTGACTGGACCCCTTCAGCATCAGCACCTGTGCCCGATCCATCGTATGCCAAATGCCGAGGGACCAGCAGTAGAAGCCAAAAAAAAGAAAAGAAGGGGAAGGCAAAAAGAAAGCGAATGCCCAGGCCGCGTTGGCCTCGTGACGTACCCCCCGATGGTCAAGTGTCTTCCTGACCAGTCGACACATTATTCCATTTCCGTCCCTATACACATCCCCCCTCGGAGCATACAATTGATCTCGGATGATCGAGCAGTCGTCGAATCGTCAAACAGACAATCAAATCCAGAGCTTTCTGGCATTGGTCTAGGTCACGACTAGCACATACCAGCACAGCAATTCATCGGCTTTGCTGACAGCAAGTCACCATACATGAGGGTCGGGAAGCAAGGGTCAGTCCCAAGCACTGCCTTCTCTTTCCTGCCCTGCCCTGTCCTGCCCGTCATTGCGCCTGAAACATGGTCCGCAAAATACCCATCAGCCATCGCCGCCTGTACTGACGATGAACCAACAACCAACCATGTTCGACGCGAATCCTCCATTTCGCCGTCGTCATCCGACAATCATTTGGACAAGGGTCCGAGAACCACTGGAAAAGGCCCGTGTCGGTCGTCATGTTCATCCAAGGAATCGAGCAATTTAGCAACCAAGCAAGTCAACCAGCCGAGACCGGCCTCAACTCACCGAAGTCAAGTCAAGCATCGTCACCGAGATCTTGCGCTCCAAGTTTGGTTTCGTCACGAGCGCCTCCTCCGCAAACGCTGATCCCCTCTCCGAACACGTGAAGCCACTCCGATGCGTCGAAGCCTTTCTGGAGCCCGAGGAACATTCCCCTTGGCAACTCGTACCCTTGTTCAATAATGAATCTTAGGCTTCGTCTTCCGAAATGCTGCACCCTTCACACCAAGTCGCCGGGCTCGATCGCAGCTGAGGCCAAAATCTTTCGAACACCGCCCTGTTTTATTCCCGCCCTCTTGTACTCACTTCTGCCCATCCTTGTCCCACGAGTCGGTTGTCGACACCCTATTAGCCCCTCACTCACCCTGCCCTGGTGTGTCCTCTGCGAACCTGACCCCGGCCCTGGATGGGTTCACGCCTGAGTTTCTTGTCTCTCCTTTTTCTCCGATACGCGCCTCATCACGACCAAATGAAAATCTGTCATCGGCAACCGCCTTCTTTCGCGGATAAGCCACCTTGTTCCCCCAAGCCCGTCACCGACAGATAGCAAGCCCGGGGCAAGGGCCCCTGCTTTTAGGGCGTTCTAAGTGCCAAGCATCTAACGCTCACCCTTTTTTCATTTTTGTTATTTGGCAATCCGGTAGTCGGAGCATCGTGACTTTCGCCACCCACCCATAGCAGCTACTCAACTTTGGATCTGTAACATTCACTCCTTGCCGTCCGCCCTCTGAAGTCTCATTGCGGCTGTTGTTTACTATATCCATTTCGGTGTCCATGGGAAGCTCAGGTCAAGCGACAAGACGGTCCTCGTTCGCCTCATTGTCCACTTCTCAACAATACCACTCAGAGATGACGTTTCTCGATACGTTTCGCTGGTCAAGTTCAAGATGCGTGCCCTTGCCCCTCCACTTCTGTATATAAGACCGAACTTCATCGCGCTCATCTGGACACAAGAGCTTTGACACCAATATCTATCACACTACAGCGCTTCTCAGTCTACCACGCTGCGGGCATTAGATATCATCCAGATTCTCACTCGACCACGAACGATTCTCTTTCACAGATTTTCGCATTGATATTCTTTCAGAATGGATTACTCAAAGCACTCCAGGTATGATCAACAGCCATCCCATGTCGATCATACACTAATGGTTTTGTTCAGTTCGTCCCGTTACTCGACCAAGAGCACATCTACCGGTGGCAGCGGCCAATCGAACAGCTACTCCATCGATCGCTACACCAACACAACCAACGCTCGTGAGACATTCTACGTGAATGGCGGATACAGCAACGGACCAAGAGAGCGCCAGGCCGATTTGGACGCTTTCGATAAGAACTGGGCCAAACCTACCGGTAGTAGTCGCCGTCGCTAATTCGATCGCAACACGGAGCGTCGTCAGCGGATGACCAGTTCCTCAGTTGTCGTTGGAATATTGGGCACGGAGTTGGAGTTTGGGTGTTTCGACACGATATCCCTGTTTAGAGTTGTACATGTTACCTGGACCCCTGCTCAGATAGTTCTCTGTGAAGTTGCAATTGTCGGTGGAAATCCTGTTGGTCAGTCTGATTGTTATTACAAGGAACTTGTCAGTCAATTGGAACCTCCATCTTACCTAACTAAGCTGGCTAGCCATCTCCTTACCATGGCTCCAATCCACGGCCGTCCAGCTGTATTTGTTGACCTATCTAGGTATGTGGGCTCGCCAGAGCCAACCAAGGCGTCGCAGCTGAACGAGCGACTTCGGACAGAACCCCGTGGTGGGAGATAAGGACCGGCAGCACACATCCGGTGACCTGTGCGTTCGCGATTCATCGAGCGAACTGACTCGTACGCCTCTGTGCTTCGGGTGAGTTCGTCCCCGGCGATAACAGCTGGATGGAATGGCTCGCCGACAGTGTACCCATCGCATCCCGTCGGTCCCATCAACAGGGTTCCCCGCGTTCTTGACACCCGTGCCATTGTCGAAGGTCAATCTGTGCCAGCACCAGCATTAACACCAGCATCAGCAGCAGCAGCAGCAGCACCAGTGCCAGTGCCCTAGAGGCTGGGAGAAAGGAAGAGGGGTTCGTTTCCCTCATTCAAGTGTTCTTCTGCTTCCAGAACAAATCACCCTGCTCATCTAACACTCCGCCACGACCGGGCCGGCGTTTTCGGTCGCGCGCGCGCAGACCGAGGCTCTCTCTTTCGCTCTCTCTCATATCTCACATACACGCACGCACGCACACACTCCCGGCCACGGCCATGTTCTCTCCCGACCAGACCCCGGCACAATCGGCGCAATCGGCGGAACCGGCCCAGTCGATGAAACAACAACAGCAACAACCGCTGCCGGCCGCCCCGACGCATGATGATGACGGCCTGCGGCCGAAGAAGACGAAAACGAGGCCGCGAAGGGTAGCGGATGGGAACCGGCAGCGTTCGGCGAGGGCGTGCGTTGCTTTCCTCTTTCTTTTGCTCTCTCTGTGTCTTTCACCTGGCCCCTTCCGTTCCGACGCCGGCGAGGCTTGGCTATTGCGGCCGGCCGGACGGTCGGGGACAGTTCCTCGATGGAGAATTGTGAGACTAATGCTAACTGGTTCGGGTTGTAGTTGCGATGGATGCCGCCGTATGAAGGAGAAGTGCGAGGGCGGCGTGCCATGTCGGCGATGCACGCATTTTCACCGGCAGTGTGAGTTTTCGAAGCCGGCCTTTTCGGCGCGGAGGGGGAGTCCTGGACGGTATGTGCCCTTTCTTGATAATGCCGTGGTCCTGGCCATCTCGCGATGCATCCGCGACTTTCATTTCATCATTCTCATGTTCTCATCTACATCGGTCTTCTCTCTTCATGAAACATGACGGCTGGCTGACCTCCCCAGCGCCACGGCCTCTCGTCGAGCATCGTCCCCAGAGCAGGGTGACCCGGAGCTGCGGCAGCGCATGGCGAACATGGAGCGGCTGCTCGTGCACTTTGTCGGCAACATCAGCCTTGACTCGCAGACGCTGCAGGGGCTGGCGGACTCTCTTGATCAGGAGCGGACGGGGCTCGGGCTCGGCCCGCCGCCGGCGATGGCGACGACGACGGGTAAGGCAGTCGAGAGGAGAGAGATCGAGCCACGGGAGAGGCGCGAAGATGGTGAGCGGCGGGAGAGCGGCGACAGGGATATGGAAACTGAATCGAATGGGTCGGAGTATATCAAGGTTGATGATGATATCACGGTGCAGCCGTTGGAGAACAACGTTACGCGTGAGTACTGGGATGCTATGATGGCATGGACATATGCTAACGAGGATAGACTTTTCTGGCGAGTTTTCACATTGGAACTTTTCTATGAGGATCAAGAACTGGATCGAGAAGGTTGGTCCATATCGGACGGTATGTCAAGTTTTCCATCCTCACTTCAGCCTTCGCCCCCATTCAAGCCCCTTTCCATATTCATCACAATATTTCTTCATTCATGAGACACTAATATGAAAAAAAAAGGATGCCCCTGATGCCCCAAAGATCAAGGAGTTCTACCGAGCTGAAGAGCTGCAGTCGTCTTCAGACACAGCCGGCCTACTCTCGGCGCTGCCACCACGTTACATCGTCGACTTTCTCGTGCGAGCCTTCTTCACTTATGCCGAGACGAACTACTTCTACGTCGACCGGACCTGGCTCGCCAAGCGCCTCGACGCCGTCTACGAGAACCCCACGTCGCTGACTCGCCGTGACGTGCCCACCGTCTGCATCATGTTCACCGTCTTCGCCATCGGCACCCAGTACGCCTACCTCGACTCGCCGCATGAGAAGACGAACGACCCGAGCCCCTTTTCGGAAGACTCTGTGGGCGTGAAGATGTATCAGCAGGCGTGTCGGCTGGTGCCTGACGTGATTACCATTGCGTCGCTGGAGAGCGTGCAGGCCATCCTGCTGATCGGGCTGTATACTCTGCCGCTGGATCCGTCTGGGCTGTCGTATACGTACTTTAACCTGGCCGTGAAGCTGGCGATTCAGAACGGGATGCATAGGAAACATCCGAGTAATGGCTTGGATCAGATGGTTCGCGAGACGCGAAATCGAGTCTGGTGGACAGCATGCACCATCGAGAAGTATGCATTTAATCCAAACAACCTTAAGGAACCACAGCTGACATCACAGACGCATTGGCACTTTCCATGGCCGACCCATCTCCATCGCCATGAGCGATATCGATGCCGAACTTCCAGTCGACCGTCCCGAAATCTGGTCCGGCCCCGGCCCGCAGAACACAATCTATCTCCTCGCGACCCTTCACCTCAACCGTGAGCTCGCGAGGATAGCCCTCGAAATGTAAGCCTCTTATCCTCGACCTTGGCTATCATCGCATCCTGACCGTGATAGCTCCACCTTCAAAACATACGACAAGCAAGCCATCTTCACCGCGCTCGCCCGCCTCGTCGACATCAAAGACGAGCTCCAGGCCTGGTGGCAATCCCTCCCCCCGGTCCCCTTCTGCAAAGACCCCGACCCCACGGCCCCCGTCTCCCGCGCCGCCATCCACCTTCGCCTCGAGTACTGCCACGTCCGCATGTACGCCGGCCGCCTCTTCATCACGCCCCGCGGCCCCCTAGCCATGAACGCGAGCCCCGGCTCATCAACAGCAACAGACGCCCCCGGTGCCGCCACAGGCTCAGGCTCGGCCGCTCACCGCAGCCGCAACGCCCAGCGCCGCGCCGCCCTCGTGGCCGACTGCGTCGACGCAGCCCTCTGCATAGTCGACACGTGCCGCCTGCTCCGCGGGACCATCGGCCTCGCGCGCGCGTCGTACACGGAGTTCAGCGCGCTGCGCGTCGGTCTGCTCGTGCTGCTGACGCAGTGCCTCGAGCACAGGGGCGCCAACCGCACCGAGAGGCTCAGGGGCGCGCTGGGCGACGGCATGGCCATGCTCAAGGACATGTCTACGTGGGGCGCGTCGGCGCGGTTCGACGCCAGTCTCATCGAGGCGTTCGAGCACGCTATCGCGAGGCTTGGGGCTGAAGAGGAGGAGAACCTCGCTCTGGGCGGCGCTGCGTGGCGGGAGACGGACTATGAGATGTTTAAGAAGTGGGAGATGCTGTGGCAGACGGACGCCGCGGAGACGGCGGGCAGGGCGGACGGGCCGTCGGGGTTCGATGCCGGCGGCGCGCCGATGGAGGTGTCGCCGATGGGCGGTGACGGGACGGAGTGGGGGGAGGATGCCAAGGGGGCAGGGGCCGGAGCTGCGGGGCCGGGGACCATGATGATGCCGCCTGGGGCGGGGCCTATGTTTGGTATGGACGAGCACTTTGGGTCGGTGCCTATGCTGGAGGGCTTGTCTGCTGTGCTCGGCTATGGGTACGGGTTGGATCTGGAGAACATGCCGAGGCAAACTGGCTGGGGTGTTTAGGTTCTTTGGGATAGCCTGTTTTTCGTATGATGTATGCTGTATGAGTGTAATGTCAGCGAGGGTTATTAATTGTACTTTTGTTTCAGTTTTCAATAATGTATCGAATTTGGTTCCTGGTTGACGTTCATGTCTTTGACCTCCGTAATAAGTGTAGGCTTATCTCTTCAGCAAGACACCTTTTAACTC
Source organism: Verticillium nubilum (assembly GCA_002851675.1). NCBI lineage: Eukaryota > Fungi > Ascomycota > Sordariomycetes > Glomerellales > Plectosphaerellaceae > Verticillium > Verticillium nubilum. Next base: position 70,290 of record NMXI01000036.1, on the reverse strand, counting down.
CTTCGAAATTCTCATCACAGAGCATACAACACTGGTAGAAGACGAAGATTGGAGTGAAATGAACATGCAATCAGGTCTAGACTCTATCGGTCTACGCTCTTTAACCATCTCTCAGAAATCTACCACATCTTCTCCCACATCCGCCTGCCAAAGCTCATCTCGGCCAACCTCGCCTTCTCAACCTCCTCAATACCGCCCTCCTCCCAGTGCCTGCACTCCTCATCGATCTCAGCCTTGCCGCTGAAGAGGTCGGCATCCTTGGCGGCGATGAAGCCCATCTTGCCGCCCCTCTTCCAGACGAGGAACCTTCCGACGCAGAACATGACGACGGCCCACAGGATGGCAAAGTACGAGGTGATGAAGCCCCTGACGCTGAAGGGCGAGAAGACGTCGAAGCCGACGAACAGCAGCGCCGTGCAGCCGCAGATCAGGGAGACGACGGGGGCGTAGGGGGTCAGGGGCGCGACGTAGGGGAGGTCCGCGTCGGCTAGGCCCTGGGCCTTGCGGGCGCGGTAGAAGCCGAGGTAGGTGATGAGCATGAAGGTGTAGGTGGCGATGAGGGCCGTGGTCGTCAGGTCGACGAACCAGAAGAAGACCTCGACGGCCGAGTTGGAGGAGACGAGGAAGGTGATGCAGGTGATGGCCGAGACGACGAGGACGCAGTAGACGGGGACGCCGGACTTGGTGCACTTCAGGAGGACGGCGGGGGCTTGGCCGGCTGGGGGCTGTCAGTTCGGAGCCTGCTGTCTGAGACGAGAGAGGGGTTGACTTACAGCGAGCGAGGCCGTAGAGGGTACGGGAGGAAGAGTAGAGGTAGGCGTTGCCGCAGGACCTGTGATCTGTTAGTTGCCTTGCCTCGAATCTGGCGTGGGAAAATGAGGCCACTCACCATCCGGAAAGCATGATCAGGGCGTTGATCAGATGCGGCAGGAAACCGATCCCGAGGTTCTCGATACCGATGACCCACGGACTGGCAGCAGCACCGGGCTCGCCGTTCTCAATGGCACCGGCGAGACGGGTATCGCGCGAGGAGCAGATGATGCCGACGGCCAGGACACCAACGACGTAGAAACCGACGATACGGTAGAAGATGAGCTTGGCCACGCGGGGAATGGTGCGGCGCGGGTTCTGGATCTCACCGGCGGCCAGGGCGATCATGTCGGGGCCGGCAATGGTGAAGCCGGCGTAGATGACGACGGACCACCAGCCGAACAGGCGGCCGGCGCCGCCGTCAGCGTAGTACGAGTGCATGGCGCCGGCGCCCCAGTTGCGGAATCCGTAGGCGTCGCCCTGGGGGTTGCCGCCGGACATGGTGATGAGGGTGATGAGGACGAGGCCGAGGAGAAGCAGGACCTTGGTGGAGGCCATGATGAACTCGGACTCGCCGAACCACTTGACGGCGACGACGTTGAGGAGGAAGCAGACGGCCATGGCCATGGCGATCCAGGCTGCCGGGTTGGTGTCACGGTCCCAGTACTGCATGACGGTGGCGACGGCGCTGTACTCTACGCATACGAGCATCGAACTCGCGAAGAAGTATGTCCAGCCCATGGCGAAACCAACGGCAGGGTCGACGAAACGGGCGGCGAGGGTGAAGATGGATCCGCGGATGGGCAGGTAGGCGCACATCTCGGCGACGCAGAGGTAGAGGGGCCAGATGAAGAAGCATCCCCAGAACGCGTAGCCCAGGATCAGGGACAGGGGGCCGGCCTTGCTGAGGACGCTGCCGATGCCGACCCAGAGACCGACGCCGATGGAGCCACCGATGGCCATGAGGTGGACGTGGCGGGGCTTGAGACCGCGCTGCGTCTCGCCGTACTTGGCCGTCATGCCGTCTGAAGCGTCATGCTTGAGGTCGACGTCCGCCTGAGAGCCGTAAGCCTGGCTCTCGACGGCGTTGATGCCGCTGTCGTCCTCTGTCTTCATGATGGTAGTGGAAGGAGGCCGACTCAGATAGGTCTCGGGGAGGAGAGATGGGTGTGAGGTGGAACAGGATGGGAAGAAGAAGGACTACACCACCAGAAGGGCGTGGGCGATCCCGAGTTATTAGTACCTCAACTCCCTCCCATGATACTGCTGTTGGTTGGGGGATGGTGTTGATACAGGTTCGGGAGCCACATGGAGAGGCTCAAAACTGGGGTAGACTGCTTCAGACTGCCGTAGTTCATCAGTCGTTGGGCGTTCGACAAGGATCGAGAAGCAGACAAGCGCGAAAAGAAACTGCCGGTCCGGTGTGGTTTGGGCCGGGCCGGTGCAATCTGATGGGACGGGAGTTACTGTACTGGGATCTGGCCCTGGTCTGAGTCGCGGCACGGCCGCTGATCCCTTCTTTGGGGTTGGTTTCGTCAGACGAGAGATAAGGCTTGTCCCGTCTGTCCAGTTTGTCCGGTGTCCTTCAGTTCTCTGGAGTAATGTGCGTGCCTATCTATCTGACTAGAGCCGATTAATCACTCTCATATCAGTGGCCTGCTCCGGGATGTGGTTGCAGTGCAGATCCTTATGAGGTCACTCTGCCTTCCTTGTCTTTCTTGTCACTCTATCAATGCCCCGAAAGGCTGATCGCAACTCGATAAACTCGACGCCACCACGGTGACAACTTGTGCTCAGTCTTCCAGACCTTCCAGACCTTCCAGAGCCCTTCCAAATATGACCAACAACATGGCAAGGTTCCCCATCAATCGCCAGCAAAAGCTTGACAAACCTGCCGTACCCCGCGCGGGGAGATGGCCCCAGCGAGTCCCATCTGACTCCTTTGGCTCCCCCTTTGGCTCCAGTAAACGACGTCGGGGCCGGTCAAGCGCATGAGGATCAGGGCACGGCGGACCAAATGTGAACTAGTCCGCTCCAACGCCGACTCATGTTCCAATAGCGCAATGTAACACTCGAGGATGAAGATGTGTCGGAGGTGTGCCGCAGGTACCACATAGTCCCACCTGGCAGATCGATGGCCTGACTCTAATTGACCGCCGCCTGGTGTATGGTGCGGCCGGCGGTGGCTGGCAGACCTGATATGCAAAATGGCGGGCAAGTCACTTCGGAGACCCCGGCCAGCGCCCTCACTTTGAGTCATGTCTCTTTGGCCACGCGCGCGCATGTTCCCGAGACCGAAAAGCTAAACCTGGGGTGCTTTTCAACGTTTGCTTATCTGGCCCTGGTCAGCCCACCCGCTCGCTTCTCGATCGCGCGTTTTCTAGCTGTCGCGGGTGGCCGTCGGTCAAGCTTAAGCATAAGGTAGTCGTTAGCAGGATGGGCGGGTGGACCGCTGTCGCGGCGGACGATGGAGACGAGATTGACCGGGTAGATAGGGTCCGGTCCAGGGCATCGTGAACCCGTCTGCCGTGCCTGAACCTGTCCGGTGGGTTGGGGATCGGATCCCTTGTTGTCAATGGGGGAACCCGCAACGCCGCGGCATCGTGGTGATGCAGATGGCACGTAGTTGGTGTTGATAGTTTGACGGTCTCTTTTTGTCTCAGCTTCTCCGACCTTTCCCGTCGTTGGGCTTGGTATCGTCGCTTGGAGTCTTCGGGGCTGAAGCTGAGCCCTCGCTCGATGTGGTTTTCCCCTCTCACTCTTGCGATTGTTTCCGCCAGCCGTCTCGGCTATGCATCGCATCGAACCATCGCGATAAAGTCGGCTCAGCACTTTTCCCTAGATGCTGGTATTCTTTGAGAAGGTTATCCCCTTGCTGGATCATGCGCCTGCGCCTCATCAGTTGCACCGCAATCGGATTTATCGAAGGGACTTTGAACCTGTTGTCGCCTGGATTGCCATCCTAACAGCCCATGGATCGTGGCCGAAATGTCAAGAATGGAACATACAGGGTTGATGTCAGTTCAGCAGGATCACGGCACAAAAAATAAAGACTTACGGGGCCTCCAATCTCAGTTCATGTCGAGAACTCCCACGAGCCCAAAATGTCAGGCTGACCCTTGGGCGCCAGCACTGGACATTTTGAACAAGGTCGTCTGAGAGACTAGCCAACAATGCCGGCTCTTCAAGATCTTCGAAAAACCTTGGTCGCCAAAGTAACGCTCGCCCGTCGTGGTCAGCACGTAAGCTGTGGCTTTCCCTTTCCGCGTACCTATATACTGCAAATGGGACTTTGGACACACGCTGAAAATAGGCGGTGCCGAAAATAAGCTGATCTTAGGGAAAGGATCTGCGCCTTTTCGCGTATTTCCAAGGCGCGAGATTGGCGCGAGAATGGAGCGAGCACAAAGTCCCTTCAGGTACGGTATTCAAAAGGTGAATTGTCATAGACAGGGCCCATAAACGCCTGCATTCGGTGCATCGGGAACATAGTTGCTGCTCTCGGCGGCAAAATGGTAACCAAAAACTCGGTGCGCGAAACGCGAGTCGCGATCCTACATGCTTTTGCGAACAGGGGCTGTGCTGTCAGACGATGCTGCACGGCGCGAGAGGTGTCGAGGATTGGGTGTCGGGAATGCCTGTCAAAGAATGGTGTCGGGAATGCCTGTCGAAGAATAGTGTCGAGGAACAGGTGTCGAAGAATCATATAATAAGACACAGCCAAGATGTCATGCCATGATATCGTGCTTCGACACGACTCTTTTTCCACAGCATCCCATACAAGTCACGAGAATTCCCAACATACAAGACCTACCACGTTCACCCACAGTCTACAACACACAGCATATACCGTCGGAAGACATGACTACCATTCGCAAGGTCCTCATCACCGGCGCTGGAGATGCCTCCAATGTCCAAGTCGTCGATGACACCATCAACCCTCCCGGCAAGAACGAAGTGCAAGTAGACATCGTCTACTCAGGCTTCTCAGGTGCAGACATCAACATGCGCCTCGGCGTCTATCCCCAGCAAAAGACAGCCCCCCTAAACCCAGGCTACTGCTTTGTCGGCCGCGTATCCGCCAACGGCAAAAAGTCGGAAAAGTTCCAGCCGGGCGACCTCGTCGGCGCCGTGACGGTCTACGACTCGGAGGCCGAGAAGATCAATACTCCCGAAAAGTACCTCGTCGCCGTTCCTGAGAGCGTCGATATGCGTGAGGCGCTCGGCGTGGTCCTCGACTGGAACACGGCGTACTGCCTCGTGCACCGCGCCACGAGCCTTGTGAGCAAGGGCAAGCGCGTATTCGTGCACGGCCTCAGCGGCGCGGTGGGTTATGCTCTCATGACGCTGTGTCTGCTCGAAGGGGCCGAGGTGTACGGGACGGCGTCGGCGAGGAACCACGAGGCGCTGCGGGGGCTCGGCGTCACGCCTTTCGTGTACAGCGACAAGCAGTGGATGGCAGAGATGCAGGCGCGCGGAGGGGCGCACGTCGTGTTTGATCCGCTCGGGTTCGAGAGCTGGGACGAGTCGTGGGAGGTGCTCATCCGGGATGAGCCCAGTCGACTTGTCGGGTTTGGCGGGAACCTCAACGTCGTGCAGGCTGGCAGTGCGAAGCCGAGGTCTCAGATGCCGGCGCTGCTCAAGCTGCTGGCCAAGAATGGATGCATGTGGACGAAGCGGAGTACGAGCTTCTACTACATTGATCGCGACCGTGATACGTACATGCCGGACCTGCAGGCGATCATGCAGCTGCTGGCGCAGGGAAGGATCGAGGTGCCGATCAAGAAGATTTGGGATCTGGAAAATATCAGGGAGCCGCACGAGCAGTGGAACGAGGTGTCGGGGATGGGGTCATGTTTGATTCGCGTGGATCCGAGGGCCTGATGATGTTGTTGATGATAATAATGTTGTTGTTCATTGTTGGGTTTTCGTTTTTCAATCTTTCAGTCATCCAGTCATCCTTCCCATTTTTTTCATTGAGGAGTATTCCAAATGCAAGAGCGTTGCAGTCTATGATGTCATTGTCTCGGGAAGGGGACTACGGGAAAGAAATACTGGGAAGTCGATGCTAGCGCCTTCCCTTGAGGCAGTCAGTAACCCAATAGAGAAGAGGAACGCCTGGACTTTAATGAATCGAAGGGCCTGGCCAGAGAGAGGCACGAGGCAAGAAGCATCGGATTGGTCACTAACCCAGGCCTACCTCCTGTAAGGCCACTGAATACAAGCCACGCAGTGGCTCCCTACCAACGTGCTCGGTGCGCGGGAGCCCCCCCTAAGACCAGGTTTTTAGTGGACAAAAGGTACCAGTATACCCGCAGTTCTCTGCCGCCCCCCCCCCCCCCCCCCGCCTGTGACTGGCGATCGCAGCAAAACATCATCCTTCGACCGTACCACCACAGACATTGGCATCTTTCACCCTCGACACCGGCTACCGGACACCGGACAGCCGCCCCTTTCGAGATGTTGGTCGACAAGTCTTCTCCACCTGTCGAGTGTTCCGAGAGGGCAAGGCAGCGAGAGATTGCAGCGTAAGTACATCCTTCTCCCTTCCCCCCATTCTTGCTTCTGCATCGTCCACCTGATCACTTATCGCTGCTCCTCCAGGTATCTCTCTGCCGCCTCATATCCTGCTGGATTACCTTCTGGTCCTCCTGCCGAGCCAATCATCAATGGAGACCACACGCTCAACGCACTCGTCCAGCTGGGCACCTTGCGTCTCGACTGCGACAGGTCCTTCCTCTCCCTTATCGACCGCGAGAATCATTTCTTGGCTGCCGAGATGACAAGGTCGCATTCCCTCCTCGAGAACCGATCGGCTGACAACGACCACATCTTCCTCGGTGTCTGCAAACTCGAGACCCGCTGGGGTGTCTGCCCGACGGCCATGTTCGCTTTTATGGACGAGACAGGCGAGTGGGTGCAATCGGGACCCAATGTCATTGCCAACAAGACCAGATTCATCATCAACGACTTCCGAATCGATCCCGACTTTGTCGAAAGACCCTACGTCGCCGGTTATCCTTATATGGTGTCATACATGGAAATTCCGTTGATCTCGCCCCTCGGCTACCTACTTGGCAGCTACTGCGTCGTCGACAACAGGCCGCGTGACTTCAACAACGACAAGTCGATCAACATTATGAACGAGATTGCTTCCGGCATCATGTCATATCTGGAATTGAAGAAGACAGAACAGATGCGCCACCGCTCTGAGCAGCTTATCAACAGCCTGAGCGCTTTTGTTGGGTCCGAACCTACCGCATTACCAGCTCGGCCGGGACCCAATAACTTGCTGGAGGGGGAGCAAGTGTCTTTTGATTCTGTAGGGACGGAAAATACAGAAACCTTCACCAACCTGACTTCGGAGTCACTCGATTTCTCGCTGGCCATGCCAGAAGTGTCATCAGCGTCGTCACTGCAGTCGTGTCCTGATGCATCTCCCAGTCTGCGGGACACTCCTGGCAGGCTTGCCAAGACCTTGAGCGACGGCATCGGCGAGAGCCCATTGAGAAAGAAAGTGGCGACGGGTGGCAAAGATGACCCGGCCAAACGTGCCCCAACCTCAACACGCGGCGTGCCTGGATCGCAGGACAACGGCTTCAGCAGCACCGCAAACCTCCGATCCACATTCTTCCGAGCCGCGGCAATGATGCGGCAGGCCATGGACATGGACGGATTCATGTTTCTTGATGCTGCTCCGAGCGTGTATGTGGACACATCGGAGTCGCCGGACTCGGATCACAGCAGAAGCCCATTACGTCCTTTCGAGGCTGAAGGGCCCTCTTGTGCAGTTATTGCCCACGCCACGGTCGACTGCGAAGGCGACACAACAACGCAGTCATCTCAACCCCGACTCTCAGAAGTAACCCTGCAGAGACTCATCAGGAGATATCCACGCGGCCACGTCTTCTCGGCAGATGTATACGGGCCGATTGACGAGCACTACCGTCCTGGAAAGCGCTGCCCGTCCGGCCGCAGGGCCAGCGCAGACAGTATCGGCGTCGCAGACGATGTGGCTACACTTTTCCACGTCCTTCCCGCGGCGAAGTACATCATCTTCCTTCCCCTTTGGCATTTCCAACGAGAATGCTGGTACATTGCCGCCCTCGGCTGGGTTGCAGATCCAACCCGGGCCATCGAAGTTGCCGACATCAGTCTCGTGTCCGCTTTTGGCAATTCCGTCATGGCCGAGGTATCACGCTGGGAAGCGCTGGCTGCCAGCCGTGCGAAATCAAACTTTGTTTCGTCCATCAGCCATGAACTGCGAAGCCCACTCCACGGGGTACTGGCCAGCAGCGAGCTCTTGCGAGAGGGTATCTCGGATCCCTCGCTGAAACCCGCACTCGATATGCTCGATTCCTGTGGCCTTACATTGCTGGATACCTTCAACCACTTGCTCAACCACGCGATTGCTATTAACGCAGGAAAGAGCCACGAGACCCCCGTCGCTGACTTGCAGATTGCGGACCTCGGGGAAATGGTCGAAGATGTTGTCGAAACCGTCAAAGCCAGTTACGGGTTTGAGAATGCTTTCCGTTCATCGGCGCTCCTCAAAAGAGCACATCCCGCGGACCTCTCCAAGGCTGAACGGCATCTGACGGAGCGTCCTCCGCTTGTCACGCTGCGCATTGAGGAGAGGTCCAATTGGAAAATGCCGACCGATGTCGGGGCCTGGAAACGCATCATTATGAACATATTCGGAAACGCTCTAAAGTATACCGCTTCTGGTCGCATCGAGGTGAGCCTCCAAGTCACACGGAAATCAGACAGCCAGGGCAGACTGCGCGACTACGTCTCTTTATCAGTGGAAGACACTGGCGTTGGTATAAGCTCAGATTACCTCAAATACCAGCTATTCACGCCCTTCTCGCAGGAGAACAGCCACGCCTCGGGCATGGGGTTGGGGCTCAGCATCGTCCAGCAGCTGGCCAGGGGCCTAGGTGGCACCGTCAATGTCAAGAGTTCAATCGGTGTGGGGACTATGGTCGAGATCTTGGTACCTTTCGAGCAAGATAGTCCCGACACCGTGTCTCTGGCGACGCTGGCTACCACAAATTACGGCCAGGCCTCGAATGGTGACGATGAACAAAAACAGCTCCTCGGGCGAACCGTCTGTCTCATCACCCCCGAAGCCTATGCATCTGTGGCGAAGACGTGTTTTGAGGTCACCAGCGAAGTGCGAAATCGATCAGCGATCGTAGAACGAGCTCTCCGAGACAACACCGGTGGCAATCTCGGAATGAACGTCGTGATTGCAAGTGCAGACAGTTTAGTCCCCGAGGCTGACATTTACTTATTCGATGATAACATGACCGACGATTCCGGCAGCTTGGCTATTTTCTTGTCGAGAGTGTATTCAGAGGTCTCTCCTTTGATTCTTCTCTGCTCAGGTACAGGATCGACTTCATGCTCAAAGCAGGATGGAACGAAGCCGGCCTGTGTCCACTTGCACCACCCTCTAGGCCCGAGGAAGCTTGCATCCGTGATGCGCTCGGTGTTAACGGCCGCTCCCAAGAGTCCTGTGCCAGACCTCTGTTCGGTGCCATGTGAGGCCGTTCCAGTGGCACCCACGTCACACACTGCTCCATCGCACGTCGAATCGTTGCCGTTCCGTCCAAAAGGGCAGGAGATCTTCCGGACGCCAGCTCAACAAGTAAAGCCACCCGCAAGCCGTCAATTGCCGCGAAACACGAGTCCAGCAGCGGGCTTGCCACGGCAAACGCCCCGCCATCTACTCCTCGTCGACGACAACCCCATCAACATCAAGCTGCTCACCACGGTCATGCGCAAGCTGAACCACACCTTCGCCACGGCGTGCGACGGCCTGGAGGCAGTCCAGTTGTACGAGAAGTCCTTGGTAGAAGGGCCGCGGTTCGACCTGGTCTTTATGGACATATCCATGCCTGTAATGGACGGGTTCGAGGCTACACGAGAAATTCGCCGCCTCGAGAACAAGGCCGGTGTGGCGAAGTCCAAGATTATTGTCCTCACCGGGCTGAGCAGCGATTCTGATCGGAAGGAGGCTGTTGCTAGCGGGTCGGATATGTTCTTGACGAAACCAGTCAAGTTGGTGAAGGTGAGAGAAGTGTTGGATCAAGAACTTTGAGGGGGACCGACTTGTCTCCAGAGGAAACTTTGACAGGGTTGAAATCGTAAGAGAATGAGGATATTATGCACGGGTTAGAGGCTAGCCATTGAGCAGATGCCAGGACCCTTGATGAGACACGTACAAGACAGCGGCAAAAGGATTGATTTGGGCGACTGGGAGGTTGGCTACATTGGGAAACGGGTAATGTGTTCAGAACGCGGACTGTAGGTTGCATTTGGTACATGGCGTCAGGGGCATCGTTGGAAACGAAGAGTAGGGCTAGCAACTGGATCAAATGGCCACTAGAAATGAGTTATTTGACCCTTTAAAACACTTGATATACGCATGGAGCATATGTTATAGGGCGATAGTGAGATTAGAGGATATATCGACTTGGGCACTGCCCCTTGGCTTGCGAAAGGCAGTAAGTGCTGTGCTGCCATAGATACTGATCGGGCAATTGCCATGCCCACGAGATGAGAAGAGCTTGATCGAGCTTCACGAACTTGCATTTCCTACGTAACTCAGGCATCCTCAACAGCCAGAAAAGTCAGGCAATCTCCCTGCGACATCCGATCGAAGAACAAATGAAAAACCCTCCCAAGTTACGCCGCCAGCCCTATAGCAGTTCATCAAGCGAGCTGGAGCTCGTCTTCATCAACCTGAATCCCCACGTCGTCTTTATTGTTTGCGCCCAAGATTTGAATGATGTATTTTATGGGAGGACCCTCAAGAATGATAACAATCGTGTACTTGGCACTGTCGCCGTGACGCCTGACAGACTGGCCCTTATGGAATCGCTTTGGGCCAAGTCAGCACCGCTGCCCTTGCGCTGATGGGTGTAAACATATACTTACCGGCTCGGCCATCTTGGTAGTTGCAGAAGAGAAAAGGTTCGAATCGACACAGAGACGAGGTTCTGAGAGTCAGGTGTAGTAAGAGTTTCCTTGTTCGGTTATGAGCTGAATGCCCAGCTGTTGATGTAGTAGCTTTTCATCTCCAGACTGGGGGAGTTGCCCTGGGTTTTATAGCCCAGAGTCGAAGACGTTCATACCGAGTTTGCTGATTTGGGCTGTCCATGAAAGGCCTGAAGACCAACATGTCGAAGCATCACATGTGAAGTTTCCTGAGAGCGATATTTCATCTGAGTGATTGTAATTTGACGGTCGAATCACTGGAAGTTTTGGGCGCCTCTGGAGCTCAAGATAGTCATCAAATAAAAGAGGAGGCGGCCAGCCTGCTTGAGGCAACCCACATAGATTCACTGAATGTTACACGGCTGGCTCAGCAGACGCGTCGCCTGCATCTGTATTCGCGCCACGTCGACACATCGTCTGCAAAGTGAGTGTCAAGGTCACGATATAGGCAGAGTGAAGAGGTCTCCAGAACGACACGCCGCAGTTCAATTCGTAGGTCTCCGCAGGTAAAACAGCTGAACTCTGGCCTCCTCCGACCAGGAGGGAGGCCCTCCGCGCTCTTATGTAGCTCTTCCGCGCTGACTCGTGCCTCGGCAGGGGGGAGCCCTGACAGTGAGGCAGAGTCTTGCCTGCGTTCTATCCGAGAGAAGCACGAGCTCCTTGATCCTGATGCCGAATCTCTTGCATATGAAGTTGGCTGACCTCTCGAGACCGTTTCAGCCTTCTGCGGAGGGTCGAAAGAGTGTGGGCCTGAAGGTGGTTGGGACACTGATATACCACAACCAGCTCAGCAACCAGGTGCACAGGTAAGTCCATGAACCCCGCACCAGCTTTCATTGGCAAGGAGCCTCATCGCTAAGGGGCACTTGGCGCAGGCTTTCTCGTTAACCTGGTACTGAGAGCCTTCGTGGAGAACCAACCGGTAAGATTCGGCGGCGGGTTAAATCCCATTCGAAGTGTAAGAAGGTGTGTCTGAGAACGTCCGCCGCAAGAGCTGAGTCGCTTGCCGATACATCCATGTCGCCGCATTTGTGGCGACATGCAACCAATTATGGGCCATGGCGAGCAAAATAGTAAGCGTGGAAACTGACAGGACTTCCGAAGTCATTGGTCAAGGTAATTACTGACCTTAAGGTACCTTAGTTTGATCATTAAAGTGCCTTCTTCTGCTACTCACATACACAGAGATCAGGCATCGAATGAGCTGAACCGCTCGGAAATTCTACTCACGGTTGTGTGTGTGATACAGCGTGAAGCGTTTTATGATAGCGTCGATAGGCTGACAGTGAGCTCTGGCAATCTCACATGCTGTCAAGCCCATCTTGATGAAGTGTCCCTTGCGTGTTTCGCTCAAGGGGGTCGCATGACTGCTACTTGAGCCCCAACAGCCACACTCGGGCGACAGATGAGGCTATCAAGTCAACGACACGACGGAAAGATCCATGTCAGTCCATTGGACCACGTCGCTGAGCAGCACAGTAAGCTCGCTCAACTAGCCACTACGGATGAAAGGAACTGACAGATATATTTAAAAATGATATGACGGAAATTCCCTTTCGTCCGAGCCACTCACACCACACCCTGAACGAGCTTGGTACTAAGGACCAGGAGATGTTGATGCCGGCCTGTATCGGCTCGGCATGCGCTTCGGAGATGTTATCATTTGTATTTGCTGTGAATGCGTCTCTGTCCTTGGCCCCTTTAATTTGGTGCTCGCTTTGCGTCGGCTACTGAGATACGCAGGAGTAGTGTTGGGCGAGCTGGCATTTTCCTCTGAAGTGAATTGTCACCAGTGGCTTGGCCAACCGACGGGATATCTAACTTCTGGTAGCTGCTTTGATCTGAGTTTACTTCCTCCTATACTTTCAGACGCCTCGAGATCTTCGCCGTAGGGCCCGCAGCTTTGTCGTAAGCGGGCAATTTGGGCACCTTCGGGCTGCCTAACCTTGCTACCAGCAGGTATATCTTCACTAGTGTTGCCTTCCACTGAAAAAAGGACCAAATCACCAATGTGGAGCTTATTACACCCATTCACTGGCCGGTGGGACACGGACGCTTGCCGGCTGCACACCTCCAGCAGTACGGTGATTATTGTTCTCTCCAACCTCATCGGAAAATTACCAGGAATCTCGGGCAAACAACTTTTGCTCATATGAGATTGTTTTTAGGGGCACTGAAAAATTCATTTGCATAGCTTGACTGGGTAGTGAAGGGATGTAAGTCAACCGTACTTGAGACTGATATCATGCTGACTGATCATCAGATCGAGAATCATCGAGCTTTCTGAGTTATCAGATCCCAAAATCTGCGGAATCCCGTACCACAGCGGGCTGAGTTGATCTTGAATCTCACCGAGAGATGAGATGATGCCGCCGAGTACCTTTAGTGTGTATAGCAAAATAGTGTCTTGAGTCCCAGCCTGACTGAAACTCATAGCAGAGAGCGAGCCAAGGTCCACAGCCACGGCCACATATGTCCAGAATTTCCGAAGCCACCTCATCATCTAAAAGACAATTTCGAGCTCTTCATCTGCATGTTGATCAACCGTGACATCCGCCTCACCCTCATCACCACCTTCATACTCCTCTTGTTCCTTCTTGATCTTCAACTCCTCCTCCTCCATGTTGAGCTCCGCAAGCCTCTCAAGCGCTCGCTTCGCCTTGTCAACCCTCCGCTTCTTCTTCGCCAGCTTCGGCATGGACCTAGCCGCGTCGCTCTCAGCCTTGACGTCCTCCGCGGCTTCCTGCACGCTGTCCGACAGCGCCGCGCGGAACTCCGCCTCTGTCTTGGTGCGGATCAGTCGATCAATCAACTCATTTTCCAACTCGCCGTCGCGCTTCCGCTTCTTGATGCGGTAGGTGAAGATGCCCTTGCTGACGCTGGCGCTAACGAGGGGCGTGTCGAGGATCGAGACCGTGGCGCTGTAGGGCGCTCGGATGCGCTCTTCACCTGGGGGCGGGAGGTCTTCGATGGGGATGTCCTGGTCGTGGGGCGGGGAAGGGGGGCCGATTGCGTTCTTGGTGATTTCGTAGATGACAGTGCCGGCGTTGGGGTCCTAGATTGAGTTAGAGAGTTGCTGTGATGTGCAGAATAGCCGGGAAGGAGCGGTTCCGAGTTAGGGACGTACCTTGGGCTCTTCGGCGGTGACCTTCTTCTTGGTGGTACCGCGCTTCCGAGAATTGTCCTTTTTAGCCTTGAGTGACTTGGGCTCAGTACGAGGCTTGGAGGGCTTCAGATCAGTGGGTTTGCTTCTGATGATTTCCATGCTGTCGATTGACTCGATGAGACAATAAAAAGGCAGAGATTTAGAAAGACGCGACCCAATAAAGGCACTCTCAACTGCTGTTGCGGAGACGAAGAAGAGACTCTATTCTTGAACCAGCAAACGGGTAAGGGTAACGGGAAGTGACTAGGGAGTTCCAGTAGAGAATGAAGTTACAGTCTTGGTGCAAGGGTTATCGTTGAAACAACAAGAAGAAAGGCTTCCAAAGAAGAGAAGCAGCCCTGGACTGGCAGCAGGGGAGGAGATCCAAGGTAGAGACGCAATTGTGGCAATTAGAGAATCATCTCCCGGGGTTGCTGGAAGAAAGAAATAGGGAGTTGAGGTTCGGGGCAGGTTCGGACTTGTTGCCTACCTTGCTCAAGTGTTGTTGTTGCCATGGCTTTCTCTGTTGTGAGCCTGGAAGTTCCCAGGTATCTCAACCTGTTCTCAGACCTTTGCCAAGCCACTCTTCCACGATGAGCGAAACTGCCAAAGCAGACTAGACGAACAGCAAGAGATCAAGACCCGGTGCGCGGCGTGTGTCATTCAAAGAGCTCTTAACGTTTCATTGTGTCGTACATCATATCCAGAACCATCTAACAGGCCACTACCATATTTTACCCTCCACTCATCCGTTTTCCTTGTGAACCCAGACCTGAACTACGTCGCCTTGACACCGCGGCCGCTGCCCGTAAGCGCCGCCAACCTCCCAGCATCAATCTCGCACTTTGGCAGGACCTTCTGTCCTCCGGCAGCCGGCGGCGGCAAGAATCCAATAGCGACGAGATACGCCAGGTACATGCCGATGGCATCCGTGGTGACAGCACCAGCAGCGAGGGGATCTTCCTCCGTGGCGCCAGACGCCTTGAGAACGGCGGCCGCGTTCTTGTCGTCCAGCTCGGGCGCGACCGAGTCGGCCGGCAAGTTGCCAGTGACGAGATGGAACAGGGGCAGCAGGGCATGCTCCTCCTTGGTGTCGTCGCTGACGTAGGCGCGCAGCTTCTCGCTCCATTCGGGGTAGGGCACCTTGGGGATGCTGTAGCCGTATGTCTCGAGGGTGCCGACCCACTCGTTTTGCGTAAGACGGGGGTGGCTGGTGATCTGGACGACGCCGAGGGGCGTCGTGGGAGGATGCATGGCCGCGGCGACGACGATGCGGCTGACCTGCGTGACGGGGACCTGGTTGACCGTGTTGTTGATGTCGGGGCGGGCGCCGACCTGAAGGCAGCCCTTCCAGAGACGGACGAGGAAGTCGTCCGTGATGCTGATGCCAGACTTGGGGTCACCCATGATATAACCAGGACGAATGATAGCGCCAGTGAGACCACGGCGGCCGGCGTCGCGCATGACGTACTCGCTCGCCCACTTAGACTGACCGTAACCGGTGCCGAGGCCCTTGCGGCTGCCGTCGAGGTCATCCGTTTCGGGGACACCCTTGCCGCCAGCAGCAACGCTCTCCTTCGACAGGTTGACATAGTAGTCGGTGTCGATGGTCGAGGTTGAACTGACGAAAGCCAGCTGCTTGGGTTTGGTGTCGGCGCATAGCGCGATGCAATCCATAGTGCTGATCACGTTTGCCTTGCGCAGGCTGGAGTACGGCAGCATCCAGTTGACTTGCGCACCATTGTGGATGACGATGTCAGCTTCGCCGGCAACTCTGGCCCAGTCGACGCGTGAAAGACCGAGCTGGGGCTTGGAAATGTCACCAGTTACGGCCGAGAGACGCGACCTCCAGTCTTCAGACCATAACCCGTACGCCTTGGTAGAGGACTCAATACGGGCCAGGCCGGCAGCGGCATCTGCGGATCGCACGTGGGCGATGACACGGGCGCCCTTCTGCAGGAGCTCGTGAAGAATATACGAGCCAAGGAAACCCGTCGCACCAGTCATGAACGCAGTAAAGTTCTTGGGGTCGATGGAGCCTGCGCTGGGGATTGACTGAGGGAGCTGCTGCACGAGGTCGGTAGCATCCGCAGCGTACGCCTCGTCCTGAACGTAGCTCGTGTTGGTCAAATCCTCAACATCGAGACGCAGACCCGTTGGATCCTGAGCACGATCAATCTCACCAGCAAAAGCACCGAGAGTCTGCGACTGGAAGATTGCGCTCATGGGCACATCAATGTCCTTCCACTGCTTTCGGACGTTGAAAAGCATCTGCTGGGCCAAGATGGAGTGACCGCCCTCCTCGAAGAAGTTGGACTCGGGCACGAACATGCGAGCCGTGCGATTGGGGAGAACCTGGGCCCAGACAGCGGCAACCTTCTTCTGGGTGTCGGTGAGAGAGGCCAGCGCAGAAGTCCTGGAGCCTCTCCTGTTGAGGTGGGCAAGGTCACCTGCGGTAGGGAAGGGAAGGGCCGGCTTGTCGATCTTGCCGTTGGGGTCTAGGAGTGTCAGCAAAGAATCATCCTTCGTAAGGGGGCCGTTCAGCTTACTCAGGGGCATCCGAACCAGCGGAATGAACATGGTGGGAACGGCATAGGAAGCGACCTTGGTCTTGAGGAAGGCCTTGCAGTCCTCTGACAACGATTTGAACCTCTTCAGCATGGCAGCCATCGACTCATCGGCACCTTCACCCGCAGCGCCATCGCCAGTGATGTGCTGGAACCAACGTTTGGCCTCGGGGACGATGTAGCTGACCAATGTCGGCTCCTCGCCCTCATCTCTCCTGACCAGGGTGACGTTTTCGCGCACGAAAGGATGGTGAGAGAGATGAGCGTCGATCTCACCGAGTTCGATACGGAAGCCTCGGATCTTAACCTGGTTGTCGACACGGCCAGTACACTCAACAGTGCCATCCGGGCGGAAGCGACCAAGGTCACCAGTCCTGTAGATGCGATCGCGAGGGCCCTTGTAAAGCTCCATCCAGGGCTTGGGGTCCGCAGCCGCGGCCTGCTTGTACTCGTCAACCCATTTCTGGTTGTCGACAAACCAATTATTCAGGAACTTGGTCGCGTTGAGTTTTTTGGACACCTCGTCAGTGCCGAGGTAACCCTCGGCCATACCGGCAGCACGGAGGAAAAGCTCGCCCTGCTCGCCGACATCACAGACACGGTTCGAGTTGTCGCGGTCAACGACAAGGAGCTGGACGTCGAGCATACCCTGGCCAACGGGAATGACGTCAGGAAGCTCATCCAGCGCGTCAGCTTGGATGGCCTTGCTGGGGATCTCGAAGTAGGAGACGGCTCGCTATTTTCGCATCAGCGCTCTGTATGAGATTCGAGTCAGGAGCATGGGGACTTACCTGGGTCTCAGTAGTGCCGTACATGTTGGTAATGAAAGCATTGGGCGCAAGCTCCTGGAGCCTTCGGCTGTCCTTCTTGGTCAAGAGATCGCCGACAAAGAAGGCGTGGTGAAGGGTCGGGAACTGCGTTGTGGCACCACCGACGAGAATCTGACCCATGGCAGGGGTCAAGTGGGTGACGGTGATTTGGTTATCCTTCATCCACTCAGCCAAGAGCTCGTGGGCGATGCTGTCGCGAGGGGGAACCATAATGCGCGCTCCGAGGAAAAGAGGGGTGAAGATGTCACGCTGGATAGGGTCGTGTGCGATGCCCGAAAGCATGGTAAACCTGTCGTCCTTGGACAGACCAAATCGCTGAGCCATCCAGGGCGTGTAGTATGTGAGTGAGTAGTGGCGTCCCTGAACACCCTTGGGCTTGCCCTCCGAACCGCTCGTGAAGCTGAGGGTGGGAATAGAGTCAGGGCCGATGAGGACATCTGGCAGAGTTGACTTGAGGGACTCCTGGTCCTTGAGACAGTCCTGGCCGTTGACGAGGCCTCCGGATAGTGACCCATCATCCAGCACCTTGAGAGCGGGAACCTCGGCCTTGAGCTTGAGGTTCTTCTCGACGAACTCGACGACAGTTTCGGAAAGCTTTCCAGCCTCCTCGGTGGCTCTTTGGATGTGGACGAGGAGGCGCGGGTTGGCCACCTCTAAAAGAACCTTCTGGCGGTCGGGAGGGTACTGGGGATCCAGGACACTGACGGTTGCGCCAGCCTTGAGAGCTCCCATGTATGCGACGACAAGCTCGACACTGACATGGTCAGATTTTACTCGTGAATCAATGTGGGAGAAAAGCCAAAGACGGGCACTCACCCTCGGTGGGCATAGATCATGGCCACATCGCCTCGCTCGCAGCCATTGGCGATGAAGTGATGCGCCAATTGGTTTGAAGATTCATTGATCTGCTTGTACGTGAAGACACGTTCAGGATTCCTCGGGCCCTTTGTCTCAATGACACAGGGTCGGTCAGGGTGGTCCTGAGCATTGGCGGCAAAGATCTGGTGGATGGCTATGGAGGGGTATTAGCGCTCCATGATCTCCGGTCAACGGTGGCACGCTTGACGTTACCTCCACGGAAACCACCCCAATGCAAGTCGGCCGTCGGGTCGGGTAGCACGCTGTTGGTAGTACCTGACGCCATGATCACGATGATTGTGTCTTGACGATGATGGTGTTCCCCGAGAGTTGCTGAGCTGAATTGGATCGAACTCAGTGCAGCTCCTGGTTGACTCACAGCAAGGGAAGTGGCAGGCACACCCCACTATCGGTGTACACAAAATTCTGACTGACTGACGTGACGTGACGTTTTTGGAGCATTGGCGCACAAGCGTTTGTGCACTAAGCTTTGGGTCACCGCCGATTGCGGGGGATGGTGGGGGAAAGAACCGAGTTGGCTTCAGCCGAAGCTTTTCCAGTGGTTACATCACTACTCCCGACGTCGGCCTGTGCCTGAGCCACATATTGACAGTACAGCCACAGCTCCGAACGCACGGGCAGAGAGAGATCCGCCGAGCTTCTCTGCACTCAGGGGAGGAAATAGGGCGGGCTATAAGAGCCGAGGTCACTGGGGGATGGAAATTTGATGCTGCCAAGTAAGGTACCGGAATGTGGTCACGCGAAGGATGAGAAAACCTCATATGTGCCGTATGTTCCGGGACCCTTATCAAAGAACCTGAACTGACTGCAAGCTTATCTTAGGTAGCAAAGGAGCGACATCCTGGTTGCAGGCACGTCCGCGTGTTCCCCCCAATACCTAAACTGTTGCGCATGATCTGCATACCGAGACTGAGTGATGTCTGCATGACTTGGCAACTCTCGTGGATTCGCTCAAAGCCGAAGGGCTCACTTCGGGCTACACGACCATGGGACGACACCATCACCACACAGAGGTCCAGTGGAGTGGGCCGGCATCCATATAACATTACTGCTGTCGCTCTCGTGGCACTCTTGCTAAAGTCCAGGTCATTGTCATCCCCAAATCACCACTCAAGCTTTCGTCGTAAATGCTGTCGACGCCATGGGGCTCATCAATGCGGGCATCGGCGCGCTGAAGCTGGGGGCCATCGTCCTCAGTCTCACGCAGGCCGCCATTGATCACATCCTTGTCTGCTCTTCTACCCGGCCCAACAGGCGACGCCATTGCAGGAATGTTGACAGCTGGTGCGGGAGTAGCTGCCTTTCTGGAGAGCTCACCTAGTTTCGACCCACGGTTTGACTCCTTCGCCGACCTCCAGGGCAAACTGGATGCTATCATTGCCGCTGTTGAAGACGCGAACCGAGAAGTACACCCACCGGCTTATAATTGAGCGACCTCCCAACTTCAATATGGATCGCGGCACAGAACTGGCTAGCATCTTGAAGTCTGGTCTCATGGCCGATCAGGACTTTGGCACGGGCGAGACCTCTGTTGACGCCCGCATGCAAAGGCAGCTCCTGCGCGCCCCGCTGCTCAGCGAAGTTTGGAACGGCCAAGATGTTTTTCATCGTCAAATTCGGCGAGAAGCAAGTGGACCTCGAGATGGTCAACTTCAAGTATAGCCCTTGCTTTGGCCAGAACCAGGAGGTTGACACCCTGGGACGTCACAACGCTTGCACACAGGGCGCCAACTGGATGATTGTGAGTTGCAAACCTGGCACGTCAGATGATGGGGGTCTGACATAAATCAGGGGCGTTGGGCCAGCAACCCTTACGAAATGTTTGTCGAAGGACTTCGAACTGCTAAAGAGACACTGTCACGTCTTGATTTCACGAAGGAACAGATCGTCGAACGCGCCATGCGGATTCAGCAAAGGACCGGCGAGTTCAGGCCATGCGGAATGAACTTCCTTCAGCTGAACCTCAAGGAGATCGCCCAATCCCAACAGCCAAAGTTGAAAGAGGCGCTGTGGTTCAACATCCCCGTGTGCGATTTGACCCAGATCCAAGACGCGCTCGAGTACGGCGACAGCTGCTACACGGACTTTGATGGCCCGGCTTACACGGAAACATGCATGTAAGAGGTCGTGAAGAAGAATTGCAAACGTGTGAAGCTTCAAGGACACGAATGGCCAATGTAAAGTTGCTCTTTTGGAACACATCAAAAGGTTCTATTCATCGATCTCAAAAACGACCCTGCGGTTCCGTAATCAATTTAAACTGATGAACGGAGTCACTTTCAGAAGGAGCTTTAGCCTAACCCATCTTACTACTTATATTCGTTCCCAGTTGCATTCTCTTTTGTGCTTCATGAGACCAAACGCGACGACCAGAGTCCAACCCAGGGTATCCCCGAACAAAAAGAAAAGCCTGTGTATCTCCCTCATCCCATCCAGTGGTTTGGTGTCCATTTGACCTGCAGCTGTTAGCACTTGTGTCATCTTCATGCTCTGGCTCAGATTACTCACAAAACTGGCGTCAATCTTCTTCAGGTCAGTCACACCCAAATTTGCCGCATCAACCAAGATTTGACGCTTCAGCATCTGAATGGCTTGCAAGACACCGTCATATCCGTAGGCATTGGCATACATGAACGGTCGGCCAACCCCAACAGCTCGGACACCGAGGGCCAGAAGCTTGAGCACATCCGTGCCATAGCGGACTCCGCCATCGGCATAGACCTCGATCTGCTGGAAGATCTCTGGCGACGTGTTGTATATCTCGAGCGCGACTTCAAGAGATGACGGGCTGCCGTCAAGCTGTCGACCTCCATGGTTGGAAAGGATGATGGCACGAACACCGTTGCTAACTGCTTCTTGAGCATCTTCTACGCTCATGATTCCCTTGAGGATGATGGGCAGCGAGGTCATGTTCCGGAGCTTGCGATAGTAGTCCCACTGCCGATGTCAGAATCAAATAATCATCCGTGTGAGACGCAGATTAAACTTACTGTTATTGCTTGAAACTCGGGTTCACTAAAAGGTAGAATCAGCACCATGACCTTTGAGGAGAGAGGATGGACTGACGGTGCACCCCCACGCTGGCGGTAGGCTCGCTGCCTATCACCATTCGCAGGCGCATCAACAGTGAAAACGATGGCTTTGGCACCTGTTGCTTCAGTTCTTCGCAGAAGCTTCTTGGTTTTGTCTTCGCCTGGTGGCAAGTATAACTGGGATCGCAAGTTAGTTTGATATCACGAAGTCACAGGGGTGAGTGACGAACCTGTTGGAAAAGAACTTGGCCCTTGTCTTTGGACATTGCAATATCTTCCATAGACATCGTCGCCTGCAGTGACGGCTGCAGCAGCTGATTAACAAGAGTACGGAAACATGCTCTGCATTCTGACCTACAATGTAGAGGATCCCCTCATCCGCAGCTCCTCGCACAAGGTTCAGTTCAGCGTCTGGGTGGCCGAAGGCTCCTCTGGCGCACGGCGCGATGAAAAAAGGGGCTGAGAAGTTGTGTCCCAATATGGTAGTGCTAGCACAATTTAGCAGCTGGGACACTGATCCAGGCTCGGTGTTGCTGCGTACTCCAGTGTCTGTGGCAGTTGTGACACATCCCGCATGACTCTTGGCTTGAAGGTGTATCGCTGGAAGACTTCCAGGTTATTCCGATAGGACCACTCGCCTCCTGCGGCGTTGCGGTAATACGTGTAGTTGCGCAAGGGCAAGTAGTTTCGTGCAGCGAAGTCGAAGTCTGACAGACCAGCCATGGTCGAGAGATCCGGAAGCATGCCCGTAGACACATTGCCAACGACATCCAACAAGCCACTGTCCGGTTCGTTGAGAAATGGCCGGGCCGCAAGAACTGCGGAGGCGAATGCAAAGGTTAACCCAAAGTTGTGCATGGTGCTATGTGAACGGCGTATGATCCATAGCTCGTTGCCGATCAGATTCATCCAAGCCCGAGAGTAGACAACCAGGTCATATATATGCCACCTGGATTGTCCTTTACACATCCCCAGGGTCGTCTTTCATACTGCCATCCGAGATATCCCATGGTCATGACTCCAGAACCAGAATTGCCATTGCAAACACAGTTGAGCCCGGGCGCACGCTGTGTCTCGGATCCAAACGGCTCATCACCGTAGCGCTTCTGCCCAGACTGAAGTGAGACCCCCGTTGCGCGATCTCACTGGCGATTATCTGTGGTCGGAATGCGACAAACCCCTCTCTTTCTCGCACACCACCATGGATGAAGGATACGCCCTGTCCGGGAATGCTTCAGAGACATCTGCTTAACGAATTCCATGCGTTCCGGGCGCGTGATTATGAGTCGTGGCCCCATTCACCATGCGGCAATACTCGCAACTGAGTAACGAGTTGTCGCGGCATCGGATCTCGGGAAACAAATCGCAGGCGCTGGAATGGAGCTGAGGTTGGCTTGGGCAACAGCGGAGGCTTGTCTGACAAGTTTAAAGATGTCGATGATGCGTCGAGCCTCTTGGCAATCTGAGCGCAGGGCTTGGATGGTGTCTTGGCGCGTTGACGAGAGCTCTGCTTGCTTCATCCAGGCAAGGCGGCCACATTCTTCAAGTACCGGAGCTAGCGCTGAAGATCGGTCAATGGTGGCGATAACAACCTGAAGAGCCGGCCGACGGGCGCCGTTGGCTTTCTAAAGGGCTAGGCGTTGGATTTTGAGACATCAGTTCGGAGTCAAGCGTCCGGATGAGCATCCACTGGTGGTGACGGGGACATGTTTGCTTGCCATTGGCAGTCATGATTCACTGCGAAGGGAAATCGAAAGTCAATGGCTGGGCTGACATACAGTTTGAGTTGATCACGAAGGCTCAGTAGACAAGTCAGGCATGAGGAATGTTTGTCTGATTTCGAGTCGAAGCGCTCGAGTCAAAAAGAAAAATGTACATGAAGAAAAGCGAGATCTGTCGGACCCGAAACAAAGGTCAGGTCATTGATCGAGCCTTTTCTGTATTGCCAAGGCAAATCAAATGTGCCAGACATGCAGGCTGTAGTATCCAGCAGCAGCAGCACGGCGAGCCTTGCGACGGCGGCCCAAGTTCTTCACGGCTTGCACCACGCTGCGCAGGCCGAGAATCTTGCGGCTCTCCTCGTAGTCGCTCGTGCCGTTCTTGGGATCCGCATCCTTGGCATTCTTCGCACCGCACACAGAGCCAGCGTTGTACTTTCCGTTCGGCCCATCCACACCGGCGAACTCGCGCTTGTCGTTGGCCAGCAGCATGTTCTCTGCCGCCTCTGGCAGCCAGCCGTTGATGAAGTCGCCGTGCGTGCAGTACGACGAGCCGCAGGCCAGCTCAAGGGGCGGCACGCCCTCCCAGCCGTTGGGCAGGACGCGGCGCAGGTCGTAGCGGATGCTGAACCGAAGCTGGGGCATGCGCTTCATGCCGACGGGACAGCGGTTGGCGGGAACGCCCCATGAAACCCAGTTCTGGGTGCCCGAGTAGGTAGACTCGAGGGTCTCCTCGTTGACACAGTCGTGGAAGAGGAGAAGGGTCTGGAGGTGGGTGCTGCAGGTCTTGGTCGGGAAGGCGGCCTTGTCGGCGCCGTTGGCCTTTGCAGGACCGCCCTCACAGAACCATTCAATGCCGGCGAGGTCTTCAATGTCGGATTGCTTGGTGGCGGAGGACTTGCCAGCGACCGCCTTGTAATCCTGGGGAATGGCGACTTCGGCGTTCTCGATGGACACGTAGTAGGCGCTGAAGCGCGTGAAGGGGACAGGCGTAGTGCCGGTCTCGTTGCGAACGAAGAGAGTAGGGACCCCTGGGAGGTTAGTGACTTATTGCAATAAGAGAAACAGTTGTCTTACAGTAGGACGAGAAATCGTTGGGGTTTTCTGCTGAGGAGCAACCAGCTTGAAGCTCCTTGGAGGTGGTCGTGTTGACAGTCACAGCATCTGACCCGAAGAAGCTGTGCATGTGACTTTTGTACTGGCCAGGAACGACAATAGGATCGATGTTCTTGTGCATGAACAGGTCGGCAACGGCGATCGTGTAAGCGTTGGCGACGCCAGCGCCAGCCAAGAAGAGAGCGATAGACTGCATGGTGAATGTATGAAAAGAATGACTGTTGTGAAACGAACGACAAGAAAACGAGAGACTGATGCCACAAGCCTAGAAACGAAGGCTCAGGCGTCATGCCGAAAGAGACGCGCCTCGACAGTTGGGTGAATGTGCCTTTTGAACATCTCGCAGTCAAAACGGATCAAGCGGTGTTCGTCCATGAATGAATTTCCCACGATCTCCACCATCGTCGCGTGTAAATTGTCGATCCTTCTCAGGGGCTATCCTCGCTCAACAGGGGTTCCTCGCAGGTCTTGAAACGATCCCTGGCCGAGCTATCAGGAAATCAACAACCAGCGTATCACGCCACGGCTTTGCGCCCAAGATGGGTCAAGCGCTTGCGGTTGTTTGGACATGGGTTCGGCGGTAGTTGGATCTTTTATATCCGACACCGACGTCGAATGCTCCCCCGAAATGAATGGAGAATATCTCACGGCGACCCGGCGCAAGTCTTATGGTCTAGACCGATTCCATCCAGTTGGGCCCAGGCCCATCCTGAAGTGGCTTTCAGTTGTCGCGATTGATGATCAGTTCGTGCCTTTTTTTAACCCTCCTTCATCTCCTGCTGCTTCATGTTCTGAAATGGGTGGCTGATAGCCTTAGTCTTGGTTCCATATGTCGATCCCTCTTCACAAGTCCAGGCATCGGTCTGATGTCAATTGATGTACAGACAGTCTTTGAATGTGAGATCTGGTCTACAAAAACCTACACAGCATTGCTTTCGCAAGTCCAGGGCTTTGAGCCAGACCCACCATTGGCGATGGACTCGATCGAAACCCAGAGTCCCAGGACACATAGTACTATGCCCACCACCAGGAGCAATGATGTACCAGCGAAACGACAGATCTGCTTCCAGCTGCTGAACCAATTGCCGTAGTGCATCCAAAGCCAAAAGATACCCGGCAGTCCGAACGAAAACCAGCTAGCAAAGGCAGCTGACACCAGTCCCAGCAGGTTGTTGAAGACAGGGATCGATTCGGAAATCACCATGCCAAGACCCCAGACACCCAAGGTGATGAGAAGCCAGGAGATGGTGGACAGCCGTGTTCTGCGCACGACGTGCTTGGTGTTTCCGAAGATGCGCGTGAAAATGTATTGCGATGCGACGTGAGCGTAGATGACAGCTGCAATTGCGATCGTGGGAATCGCGACGCCCCAGATTGCCTTGCGGATGGTGGCGCTGCCCGCTGCTGAAAGTGCAGGAGAGGGAACATCTGGCCCAACATACACGTAGATGACGACAGCCGCGATGATGTAGAGCGTCGTGTCCGTGATCTGGAGGAAGGCCAACGCCTTCGGCCAGTCATCGGGGTTCTTAAACTCGGCAATGACGCTGAAGAAGATGGAATGGCTTGCTATGGGAAAGCTAGTTAGTTTTCAAAAAGCTTTACTTTCAGATCCTTCGACATCCACTTACAGAAAGCACCGGCGATATTGGTGACCGCAAGGAAGGCGGGCGAAAAGCCGAGAGACTTGAAGACGTCAATGGATCCATTTCCAATAGGCTTCTCAATTGCAACAGCAATAACGGTGATGAAGACAGCCACAACGATGGATATGCAAGCTTCAGAATAGGCGGGTCAGCCATTGTAACAAGAAGAAGAGCAGTCCCCAGGGATGGAACTCACACGCAGCTGACATCCAGCTTGTCCACTTCAGTGTCCTGGGCACGTTGAAAACCCAGAAGACAAGCATACCCACAGCGGCCCAGACGACAGTGCAGGTCGTGCCATTGGTGAGGGTGTTCATGCAAATCGTCCACATGAGAATGTGGCCTCCGATGAGGAAGACTTGCAGAATAGTCTGCGCCCATCCAAAGACCTCACGGAAGATGGAGCCCATTCCGATAGGCTTTCCCATGAGCTCGACGGCATCACCAAAGTTCTGCACAAAAGGGTACTGCTTCCGGAACTCTGCAAGGAGAAGTCCCGAGTAGGTAGCCAGTGCGCTCACCGTACAGATCAAGATGATGCCAGGGACGAGACCAACAGTAGCGAGTACAGAAGGAAGAGATAGAATTCCCAGGGAAACCGTTTCTGCGACGAGTACAATGCCTCCTTGTCTGCATCAGCGTTAGCAAGCCTGCGTGCGTGTCAGAGTGTAAGGATCTCAACTAACAGCCAGTCCAGTGTCTTGAAGTCAATAAGCTCGGCCTCGTCTGTCTCTATGAGGCCCCCAGCATTGTCAGGGAAGGGTGGCGGGGAGTCCTTCTGATGGCCATGGCCAGCATCCTTCGGGGCATGAAGACATTCGGGCACGCTTTGGCGCTCAGAGTCAACGAACGCCCTCATGACTTCTTCGTTACTGCCCATGATCGGCACGATGTACGTGGGAGATTGCTGATTTCCAGTAGTGACTGCTGTACTGCTTCGTAGGCTTAATGGAAGGCAGCAACTTCAACAGCGGAGCTCTAAGTGCAAGTAGGATCGGTGGAGCATTGGTCGGCATGCACAGTTGAAATTGAGGGGCCCCGGATTCGTCGTCGAGATGCTCACCGGCATTTGTGCGTGGGAGGAAGTTTTAAGAAATCCATGATGTGCTTCCTCTCTCAGGGACTGACTCACCCGCGGTCCGTTCCGCACTGCCTGACCCGATGTGACACACACGCCACCAGAACGAGTTTTACTGACACCATTTTCACTGAAGACTTTACTCGATCTGGAACCTCCGCCAGAAAATCGTTCGGCGGACGAAAACTCAGCAGTTGCTGTTACGTCTTTCTACCCACTTTTGACCCGCACGTCACGGTTCAGCCCCTTGCCGATGCCTTCGAGTAGCTCCAACTCTAACTCTGCTTGACCTTTGTAAGTTGAAAATCCCTAGCAGAACTCGACTGGAGGCGACGATTGAGTAGGATGGCTGGTGTCTACTGCTTTTGGTCATTGCTGCCAGTGTTCTGTGAGTGAAAATCGGTGGTGCATCGACATCAAACCGGGTGCCAGCAGACATCTCTTACGACTCATGCACTTGTCAGATCCCAATCCAATCACGATGACTGATGTCATTGAACAGAGGAGCTTAGAAACAACGTCAGCTGTTAAGTGAAACCTGGATTTCATCATTGGCCTGTTTTCAGGTCGATCGGCCTATATCTCCGTCCAAGACAGACTCATGGCTTGAGACCCGTAGTCTATCAACTGAATCTCAAGCAGCTGCGATTAGAGCCTCAGAAATCTTCTGCGATCAAGTCGAAACTTGAACTCGAAATCGGCTGCATGGCACTTGAAACTCACTGCCTTGCACAGAAAAAATATCCCAGACGTCATGGATGCTACCTCATGTACACTGCATTGCATATGGATGGTATGTCAGGAACTGAAGTCAGAGAATGGCACCATGATCCTCGTCGACTGATTTACCTAATACTGCTGACTTCTCAGGGACCGAGCTTGAATTCGAGCTCAAAGGACGGTCATATGGGGCATTGTAGATCGGAGATTAGTCGAGACATTGCTAACACAGATGACCTGAGAGGTGAAAGTAAGTTGCAGACCGCTGCTGGGAAGGTCCTTTCAAGAGGTGAGAGCTGCAATGCAGGAAGCGAAACGATGTCTTCTCTCTATATGAAATATGAAAAGAAAAACCCAGGAAGGCCCAAGGGCTTCAATTCTGGACAATGGGAGGTACCCTGCAGACAAATTGAACAGCTCCTGGGGTTTAGAGCCGACCTGAACATGAAAGCACTCATCAGCACCTGTGAAAGACCACTTCCTCTGCTTATCCTGGGCGGCGAAGCTCGCACTGACGAGGCGAGGGTCCATGTCCTCGACCTGTTCGGGGGTCCTGAGGACCACCGACTGAATAAAGATCTCAGCTCTGTCAGGTGGTTGTTACACGCTCTATGGACGTAGCATGACTTTAGCTCGGATGAGGCCGGAAGTCGAGTACGTGGACAAATTATCGGCTGTTTCTAGTTCGAGTGCTTTGCTGCCGCACTTTTCTTGTCGATCGGCGTTGAGATGAAGGCCAGATGGCGGTTTGGAGGAGAAGTGACTGAGCTCTCACCCACGATTCTGGTCTATTGTCGGGGCTTGATATACACGGAGAAAGATCTTAGCCAAGTAATTATGAGAAGGATGAGGACATCTCAGCAGCATAGCAACTACTATTTCCAGCCACACGCAATATCAAGGGTCTTGAATTATGTTCACGCAGTCTACTGATAATAACAAACAGCTGCGGCCCAGACGGTGCCAGAAACCAGGAGAAGTCTATTCAAGTTCAAACCGCAGAGCATCGTACTGCACATACAACGCATTAACAAGCAATGCCCCCTCAGTGTTCGTTGCATTGTACGGCAAGCTGAGGACAAACTTGTTCGCGCCCTCCTCGAGATTCTCCGCCGAGAACCGGAACTTGTACTCGATGTTCTGGCAGACGACTTGGCTGCGCACGCCGCAGGAGCCAGACCGCCAGTAGGGAATCACCCATGTCTCCTCCTCGGCCCCGTTGAGCGCGACGGTGTACGGGAGGTTGCTGTACTTCTCGCCGGGCAGAATGCCACCCCATTTGTTGTTGCCGTTGGCCGTCTTGGCGCCGGCGAGCTGCACCGTCAGCGTCGCCGTCTTGGCGCTGTCCAGCTGGTCGCGGGACAGGTCAAACTCGATCGTCCAGTTGTTGATGTTGTCTCGGACCTGCTCTGGGCGCACCGAGTTGCCGCGGCCGCCGAAGACGCTCCAGTGGATGTAGTTGAAGTCGGCTTCCTCCTTGCTCTCGCCCACCTTGAAGTTGACGCCCTCGGGGAAGTCGGTGGGGAAGTCCCATTTGGCCCAGTAGATGCGATACTGCTCCGGCTGCAGCGGCTTGGAGGTGTCAGGGGCGTAGCCGTGGAGGTACTCGCCGGCTGATTTGTCGGGCTTGCCGATTCGCCAGATCTCCTTTCCTGAGGATTCTTCTTTCCATTCAAGAGGGCTGCCATCACCGAGACCGTGCGGCTCCGTCGAGGAAACCTTGACGTCGTCTTGAATGAACCATCCGAACACGCCGTCAGCGTAGACAGTCAGCCTGTACGTGCCCTCCTTTACGCGTGGGATCTCAATCTTGCCGTTACACCCAACCTCGGCCCAGTACTGGAGAGACTTGGTGTCGAAAACGTTGAGCTGGAAGTCCTGGTTGTTCTCGGAGAGCACGGCAACGGCTCGCTTGGCACCTCGCGGCAGCCTGATGCCTGCCGTGAAGGTAGTGCGCTGAGACGTCGGGGCGTAGTTGGGAACGTGCTTCGCGATGGTGTCGTAGAAGTCGGCGTTCCACTCGGGGTCTGCGTATTGGGCCGCGTCCGACCTCAGGTCCTCAAGTGAGGTCTTTGGTCCACCTTGGTTGAAGTAGTAGAATTGCGGTCCAAAGGTTCGGTCAAATCCGTGAGTGATGTTCGGCACGGGAGCTCCGTGGTGACCCGACACCATGTAGTTGTAGACGATGCCATCAACAACCAGGTCACTATAAGGGTTCAATAAGTTAGCAATGAATTGTCGAAAGAGGCAGCAAGATCAAAAGAGGCAGCAAATCGGCACTCACGAGTGAAGAGGACCGCCATAGTACGTCTCGCGGGTGTTGTGAACGAGCCACGCGCCGTACGTGTTGCCATCGGGTGACGTGCTGCCGTCGGCGTACTGCCCGTGGACGTCATGGTTCCGCCAGAGTTCCGAAAAGGTGTACTTGGTGAAATAGTCTGAGTACTGCGAGGCGTAGGGGTCATCGGGCGTATTTCCAACGTATGTCGTCGCGTCCTGCACCGTCACGCCAGCAGCATTGCCAGCGGCGGAAACCTTGGGCGCCCAATTGTCCTCGCTTCCGACCAAATGAGTCCACAGGTTCGTGTTGGGCCTGAAAAGCGTGCGCAGCTCTCCGAGACCGCGAAGAAACGGCGTCGTCTCGTTGAAGTATGTGACCCGGGAGAAGACGTGAAGCCCCGTCTCCTCGCCCCTGAGGAACCAGTACTGGTACAGAGACTGGTTGGTGGGGGCGTAGGTATCTCCCATGATGATGCCACCGTACGGCGTTCCAGTCGAGTCGACGCCCTCAACGAGCTGGAACTTGGCAGTGCCGCCGGGGGTCCAGAAGCCTTGGGGGGTACAGGAACAGTCCAGGTACGGGCCTTTGCCGGTGTTGCCGCTGACGGGTCCCAGAAGGTCGACGTTGTCTAAGCTCAGATCGACAACCTGGCCGTTGCTCTTCCCCACGGCCATGTAGAGTCTATCATTTTGAAGAGTGTAGTGAGTCGCATTTTCGGCTGCCTTCAAAGCGGCTGCCGCTCCCGCGAACAGAGCGGCAATGGTTGCGGCCGACTTGAATCCGGAAGGACGCATCTTGGCAGGCTTGAACAGAAGATGGCGTCAAAGAGAAAAGGCGAAAGAGACCCCTCGAGCCATATGAGAAGGCCCGCTCCGTTTTCACAGAGGAACCAACATAATTATATGGTGCCAGATGCGGGGGGGGGAATGCAATATCATATCGCCAGCAGGAGCAAACTTCCACATTGGGATCTAGTCGCTCTACGGGCTAATGTGAACCGAGCAGATCGGCGCCCGTGAGACCCAACCTCAACTCAAGGTGCGGGGGGATCCGGGGTATGGGGTAGTAGGGAACAGGGGGCCTTTTTGTAGGACTTAGATCGACTTTTTCCCACGCGAAGGATTGGAGACAGTGTTGATCTGCAATTCTTCCGTGCTCGGTGGCCGGAACAAACGGTTGCCGTCTCTTCAGTGCAGGTTCCGTTGAGCCGGTATGTAAGATAGGGAAGACGTGTGATCAAAACACGAAAAGATCGTCGGCCATAAGTACCTACCTTATACTAACTAACAAGCTCAATTCTGATCAATTCCCATCCAGATAAGGTACAGGTAGTCACAATCGCAACGTCTCTCATTGGTCATATATTCGATTTCAATTATCCTTTCATGAATTTTCACTTATAGCAGGGCACATCTAGCCATACAAACATCAAATCCCTCTTGAAGCCTTTTTCTGCCTTGAGGGGTTGGGGCTCTTTTGCCCGAATTCCCATGCAGCTACAACATGCGGTGAGATCTTTCGGGTCCGCAAAGTGTGCATTCTCCCAAGGTACTTCAATGCGAATGCCTGATGTCATCATCTCCCCCACTCGTCAAGACATGCGCCGAAGTGACCGGCACCGATGCTCCGGCCTGTCGGCACAGGCAGCGTGGCATTTTGACTACAACCCCGCCCCCTATGCAGGATTGACGACTGCAAAGAAGCCGTTCACCTTCTCGACCTTCTGTAAAGGGATAGTCTTGTCGATACTCGCGAAGGACCAGAGAACCTACGACGGATGATACTTTGAATCGGATGTTGAATTATGAATAGAAGCATACAAGTTTTCGACCAGAGAAACCATTGCCAGCTTAACACCGGGCAGGGTGCTGCACCAAAAATAACCACCTCCTAATGCTAATCCGGGGTATTCATGCAAGGCCCTCTCAGAGGCAGGAAGGAAGAAAAAAAAAAAAAAAAAAAAAGAGGTACCAGAACCATGGCTGCTTATGATGCAGCCCGCTTATGATGCAGCCCCTGAATGCCATCGTTTTCGCGAAGCTGCTTTTCCCGCAAAGTGGGCTTACACCTTCTCAACGGCAATGCTAGGCTTCCATCCACCATCATCCACTGACGCCTCGGGATCCGTCCAGTTGACGGGCTTGTGCAGCCGCAGCGCGGAGAGGAAGTAATCCTCAAGGGGAAGCAGGTTCAACAGAATACCGTTGGCGTGCCACGCGATGCCGCAGACAAAGGCGCCGGCGACGGCGTCGAGGACGAAGTGGTTTGCGGTCGCGACGATGGCCGTCAGGATGAGGGCAGGGTACGACATGCCGAGGGCGACGACGGCGGCGCGCTTCCAGGAGCGAGTGCGGAGGTTTGCCATGGGGAGGGTGGCGATCGTGAGGCCGATGAGGAGAGAGTAGCCGAAGTGGAGGGAGGGCATGGCGGCTGTCTTCGCGTTAGCATATGTGCGATGTGCCTGCAAACCGCTCCAGTTGTTTGGTTGCTAAAGGCAAATATAACGTACCATACTGGTTGCAGAACTTGTTGGTCGTCCAAACGCTGCTCTCGCCAGCGTTGCTGTGCACCGTGTCGATGAAGCCGAAGCTCTTGGACTCCTTGGCGTCCGGCCCATCGTACGTGGGGTCGCTCAGCAGGCGGGGCGGCATGCAGGGCCAGAGTGTGAAGACGACGAAGGCGATGAGGTTGCAGGTGGCCATGGTGCGGCGGCGTGCCTCGTAAAGGGCGGGACCAGCCGAGCTCCAAACAGCGGCATCATTTCCGTTCATCTTGGAGGAGATGGCGCGTCTGCGGCGAGTGGTGGTGAGGTAGTAGAGAATGACTAGAAAGAGGATGGTGCCGGGGATATGGATGAAGGAGTAGATTCGGTTGATCCAGTGCATAACGGTGGGATACTGAAGGAAGAATTGCTGAATAGGCAGCTCGATGAAGATGTGCAAGCTCTGCTCCATGTGGATTACCTGTAGAGCGTGCCTGCGGGCGACGTCGACGGTGCCTTCAACGAGAGTGAGCGCAGTGATGGCGCGACCGACTTGGTATACCTAACAGCAGCTGGTCAGCATTGCTGAGGAGTTTTACCACTGTTGTCTAAGCTTACCCAGTAAATGAGCGCCCAATACCAGGCCTCAACTAGGAAAGGAAACTTCCGCAGTAGCCGGCTGAGGAGACGGTTTTTGTGTATCCTAGTGTTGGGCGTGGTGACCATGCGCTGATACTTGAGAAACTTGATCTTCCTGACGCGGCGCGAGGGTTCCTCTTGGGGTGCCAGAGTGAACGAGCTGGACAGCAAGGAGTCCTCAGACTTGGGGGTTGTGCTGCCAGACCGGCGTGGGCTGCCATGGTCGTCGGATTTCTTGAACTCGCTCTGTCCGATGGCCTGGTCCGTCCAACCTAGGTTGTCATAGGCATCATCGCGGCCAATGTTGCGGTTGAACCAGGCGCCTCCAAAGAGGAGAGTGACGACCACCAAGGGCTCGGCAACGGCACCAATGCCCATGTTGTTCGTGTATAACTTGTGTGGAAGTCGGCTGGCTGGCGTGATCGTTCGTACGAGCCTATGCGTGGTGATGTATCGGTGTCGGTAGGTCAGCGTCTAGGTCGAGGTCACACTGACGAATGCCACGAGAATATGGGAAACAAAAAAATTGGCTGTGAGGTGAGACTTGTGATAGCGGGGAGAGGGGATGTCCGAACGAGGCAGAAGGACAAAGACGGAGAGAGGAGAAGAGGAGAGAGAGACGAATGTTCGATTCCAGTCCCTGCCCAGATGCCCAGGCTATTATTTAGGTATCCTCCCCAATGGGTTCCCGAGCTGTCCGCTTGGTCTCTTGGCCGTTGTACCTTGGCTCCCGTGATATATACTGTGTGCGACCCTGACAACGCAAAGCTCGGCCATGGGATGCCATTGGGTGACTGGGTGCCGGTTGAGCCTTACCGACAGATCCGGCTTGTCTTACAGGGATAGATGGGGGGGCGACGGGTTGCGAGTCGAGTATCAAGAAGCTGTGGCCAACATAGTAAGCTGCTGAGAGGAAGAAAGACGGATGTATGTGTATCTGGCTCGGCTGTCTCTGCGTTAGCCGAAGGTCTCAATGTTCGATGATGCTGTTTGGATTGATGCCGATGAAGGCAAGGATGAATAGGTCAAGGACCGGCATGGTGAAAGTGAGGTTGACATTTGGACGATCGACGACACTAGGAGCACGCGACCTTCCCGTTGATACCGAAGTGGAGGGATGGCTCGGCAGTGGCATTGGGTGGGAGTGCAAGTGGTACTGATGACCTAATGCCTGTCCCTGATCCCCGGGCAGGTGCGTCCGTCTACCCCACCTTCCTGGCGGCCTACAGCACAGTGTTGGTGCTCGTATGCACTGGAGAGGGTACAAAGCTGTCCAGAAGATGCGGGATATAGCCAGTTTGTACTCCAAATGGCATTGTTACTCGGAGTTTCGGGCGGGAGCCTGGCCATGGTTGCTGTGACGAAAAGAAATAAACATTTAGAGTTTCGCTCATCAAGATAACGTGATCTCACCGCCAGGGAACTCCGGGCTCCTTGAGGTATGGTACCTGGAGCTTCGGGCTGATGCCTGGTGAAAATGCCATACTGCTGGTGGTGGTATAATGTGACAAGTGATGGGATAGGAAATGCCTGAAAACTCTGACAAAACAAACAGCCCATACTGCTTCAACATGTGGCCATCAGGAGTTTCGGGCGGATGCCTAGTAAGTCAGGGCTTCGACATTTTAAAGGTTAGTCACTCTTTTGTATGTCTCAGAGTTAAGTCTTCTCAACTTGCCAGCAGAGAAGATATCGTGAGGAACAGAATCATGCATGAAAAGTCGGTGACATTCTTTGCGCTGCCTCGACGTCAGTTGACACGGAAGCTTTACATGGCTGTCACGATGTAAGCCTCCGTACCGCATGTCGCGCACTGTATCACGATGTTCGAGACTGATGGTTCGCAGTGGGCCAACCCGCCGAAATCCCATCCAGCGGCAGCCCTGTGCCGTTGACCAAGTCGGCTGCATGCACAGTGCCCCGAATATCGCATGGCCTGGGCGTACACCATCGCATCAGATGCCCCTTATATGGAGCAGAGCCCAGTACTTGACGCGTACCACTATCTTGGCGATTTGATCTGAAGCCAGAGAAAAGCCCATGATGGATTCCGTGAGCCTCGCAGCCTTGCAGTCAATCAAGCCTGAGAAAAAGGCGAGTTAGAGAAGCTGTCAGATTGAGCACATCTAAGCGGGGCCGACCATACACCGCGTAGCGCCCGTGTCAGCCCTGATCGAACGCCGATGACATCCGGGAGCTTCGGAATGACCCCTCACATGCCGAGCCCAATCATTGGACTGAAGCGCATCACTTTATGATGGCGTTGGTCGCGTGTGATGCGGAGATCCATAAAACCCCGACGTGGTTGAGACTCAATGGTCGATATGAGATCGGCGGGCGGATACACTGGAATCAGCCATCAACTGACCAGCACATCACCAACGCGCAAATGCAACGCTGGCGTACTAAGTAATGTCTCGGGCTTTGATGCTTTGTGCTCTGGAAGTCGTGACACGATACCTCGCCCCAAAGTACGCGCCATGAAGCCACTGGGCCAAGTGGCGATGGAGTCTCAGCCGCTGCCGCTGCCTCGTGGTGGACAATATGGGCCGAACTCATTCAAATCCGAATGCAGCCGTGGCATCATGGGGCATTGGGTCCAACGTGAGACAAATGACAGATGTCACAGGCGGATAGCCGTTTCCCCAGGAGCCAAGGCGATCGATGCCAACCTCCTCCTTGGACGCTATCGCTCCTGGAAGAGACAAGCGAGGCTACAATCAGAAGGCCATGATAGCCACCGCTACGCGTGGACAATAGCACGAGGAGGCTTGAGGGAACGGGCCGTGCTCCTGCAAGCGGTCTGAAGACGAAAGGGGGTTTGAACAGGAGAAGGAGAGCTTCCCGCCGCCACTGACGACGAAAAATTCTTGTCCGCATTTTCGCCGGATTGCCATCAATCGCACAGCACCCTTCGCGGAAGAGAAAGTCTTGACGCATGAGATCCGTCGCATGATTCATCTCCTTCGTACGGGAGTAGAAAAAAGCGAGCATCCATCGCATTGCCTCATGACGGTCCAATGTGCTGATGAGAGGAGTGCCGCAAACCGTGGGCCGCGAGAAGGAGGGATGATGCAGGTAAAGAGGCGGGTCGACATTGGATGGTAGGTCTTGACATTCGCTCCCGAGGTGTGGAGGTCCCGAAGTACAACGATGGCGTACTTCATGCAAACGACCAGAGGGGCAGCCTGGAGCCCCTGAGGGTTGGATCATCAAACTTGGATGATGGATGTTGGGCCTTCGTCTCGCAGTTGGGGGAAAGAGAGGGTCTGAGCGCTAGCCAAGCGTCGAGCTGTGAGCGCACGGCTGAATCTTCAATTCTTGACGGCTGTCATCGAAAGCTGTGATACCCGTGTGATGAAGATTCTTAGCCGTCATCTGTAGCACAGGAGCGCAATCGAAGACGGAGGAGGAAGCGAATGCCAAGACGATAAATGGTGATAGTGTTGTCTTGAAGTGATGGCGAGTTGGAAGGGTGGCAAGTGGTTTAACGCAGGCGACGGCTGGCTGGAGCTAGGGAAGCAGGAACGAAGTACCTTGGCGCAGAGGCCATCACTTGCCAAAGCCCAAAAAGTGCCCCAAGTGTCAAGATGGCTTTCCTTGTCCAATCATTCTCCACCTCCCGGACGCTTGGGCCAGCCTCCGTCCAATCAAGATCGCCAATCTGACGTCCCGATTCAGCCTGGTGGGTTGCAGCGGGCAGGGGCAGCCCAGCAGCAGCTTCACCAGCTCCGAAGCCTAGAAGCCCTGGCTGGAGGCAGTGGCAGGCACCGCAAACAATTTGGTGGTCGCTGGGCGAAGCCAGGCTGTGGGCACTGATCGGCCTGGGACTATCCTTGACCGCCGCGTTGCGTTACCTCTCGCAACCTCGCTTTTCTCCTGAAGATATTCCCAGACCGGTCCGGCTCACCACGCATCAGACACGTACGCCACGCCCAGCGCCGTAAATACCCCAATCCCTTTTCTTTCCTTCTTGTTCCTTCCCTGTGTCAATTTGCTCTGCGCTCTGCACATTATCCTCCGCCTTCGTGCTTCGACCGACCGGCATCAACCTACATACCTTTTCCTGCTTCCTTACAACGATCAAGTGGTAACGTCACGACGTATTCAACTTGACCTGTATGGAGGGTTGCTGACCTAGCTTCAGCTTTGTATCTGCGCAGACCATCAAACCAACCTCAAAATCGCCGTCTCGCCGACTGCCGATCCCTCTTCGAGCACCCGACCTGCGAACCCCTCCTTGCCCCCATATTCGCTATTCCCCCTCAGCGCCTGCCTCCCACGTCGGAATACATCAAGACAAACGCGTCGTAAATCGCCGATGCTGGTCTGCACCTGATGAAGCAGCAATACCGATAATTTTACTGAGGTCATCCTCCCGACGTGTTGGGAGCCTGCCTCTCCTGAAATACAACCGATTCGCAGTATATTTTTGCGGGAGTGAAACATTCAGCCCACGCAACAGCTCTTACGCGCCTAGAAACCCCACTGGGGCCAAAATCCTCAGATGCCCTGGCAACCACTGCTTCGGATCGCATTCGCCGTTGCGACGTATCCGTTTGCCGCGCAGTGCCCTGCCGATCTGCCGCTCGAAATTGGGGACGAGCTGTACATCATTGAGGAGACGCCCGATGGCAACTGGTTGCGTGGCTACCTTGTGGCCCCTCCAAGTCTGCTTTCGGGGCTGACGTCTGTAAAGGGCCAGACACTTGAGGCGCGCGTCTTCAGTGGAATATTCCCGAGAAGTTGTGTTGAGGTCCGCGAGGTCTTGGGCGAGTCGGACGATCCCAATGAAGAAGACGATGCCGCTAGCGATGACAATGCCGGCACTGAACATTTTATCGAAAGCGACTCTGGCAAAAGCGGTTTGGCGGGCAACACCGACAAAGCAAGGAAGAGGGACAAGGGAGCCACGCGCGGCTCCAGGGTAGACGACAAAGGACGGAAAGTCCTTAGGGAGCTCACCAATGGCACCCAAGGTCGCCTGTCAATCCCCCTTGTACGGGATCCCGACGCCCCACGACCCGCTGCTCCTGTGCCAATGCTCAAGATTGGGGACGAGACCCCAACCTCCGCTGGAGAACCTTTGATCGACGAGATTGCGAGTTGTTTGCGAGAGTGGCACTCTACGAACCTACACGAACTCCTCCTTTCCCGACAGTACTCGCGCCTTGACGACCTATCGCGACTCGTCACATCTCTCAACCTGAGCCGACAACAATTCCTCCACAACGTCCTGACAACACACGAGTACGAGCGCCTCCGCGAAAAGACGGTCTGGGACCTAGTGCGGGTAAATAAGCTCTGCGGCGGCGAGGTCATTGTGCGCGACCCCAAGGAGCGAGGCCGTGTCTTGACCGGCGACGACTCTGTTGTCGAAACCACAAAGTTGCAGTCCCTCATGAGCCTTCTCGACGAACCTCCCCAACCGACTGTCGAGCTGACTGCGTTGCACCATGTTCTTGTCGAGATCAAAGGCTTTGCTGGTGCCTCCGCTGAAGAAACGTCGCTTGCCGTGTACTTGGTGGCCAAGACTCTCGGGGGCACACCGGCCCCACTCTCAGAATGCTTCATGATCGAGATTCCTCCCGGAGGTACACTGGGAACTTTGGCCAAGTCAGACCAGCTGAAGACACTCTTTGCAGACCTCTCTGCTCAAGACATCGGTGATGCTCCATCTGCCGAGTCGGAGCTATACCTCGTAGTCAAGGTCCGAGCGACGCAGCAAATAATTGGTGGTGGAAAGCCCGAATCGCGTTCTGGATCCAAGTCTCAACCTTTCAAGCAACAAGACCCCACGAAGCCCCCATCTGCAAGCGGTAACAAGACTATTAGGAGAAGTCTGATGTGGGGCAGCAAAGGATCAAGGACAGGGTTCTCTCGCGGTGGGCAGATGAACAAGATGGACTCGGTCACTGAGCGATCCGATACGCGACCTCCCACCAATGGAGAAAGCCGCGATGGTCAACGACCTCTTAGCACTACTGGATCGAGGTCTCGGAATGGGTCTATTGATGGCAATCAAGACACACACATGACGGCAGAGCGAACTGTTGGTATTGGTGTTCTGAAGTTGAACTCCATCATGAAGCAAAATGACTCGATCGAGCAGGTTCTCAACGTATGGGCACCAACACCAACTTATCTTTCCGAAAAGCAAAGCGGCGAAGAGTGGGACGCCATGGTTCGTGAGCTCATGGACAGCAAATCCGGCCACTATGAAAGGTCGAGGAGAGCCGAGCGCGTGCAGGTTCAATTGAGAGCTTTCAACCACCCCGATGCTGATGCACTCATCAAGGCAACGCCGACCCTACTTGCCGGCGTCTGCAAGACCGCCAAGATCGGATTCTCCGGGGCACCGACCAAGCCGAGGTCGGATATTTATGTGACGCTCGACCAAGCTGCTCTGTCACGGCAGAACCTTCTGTCCCGCTACGGAGGTAACCCGACGACGATTTCCAGCAACGTTCACGCCAACAACCTTCAGCTCACCCTCGAAGTGCGCCGGACTTCAGGGCAGAGGATAGATAAGTGTATCTTCGCGTCGTCCAATACGGAAGGAGTCTCGACATGGCGATCGCTTGCTGCCGAGAGGGGGGAAGCTTGGCGCCAAACCATTCGACTTTCAGTACCTCCTGAAGATGTCTTCTCCTCGCATCTCGTGATGCTGCTATCC
The DNA here is from genome assembly GCA_002851675.1 of Verticillium nubilum. Taxonomy (NCBI): domain Eukaryota; kingdom Fungi; phylum Ascomycota; class Sordariomycetes; order Glomerellales; family Plectosphaerellaceae; genus Verticillium; species Verticillium nubilum. The sequence continues at coordinate 30,666 of NMXI01000036.1, read as the reverse complement.
GACTCGCCGGGCTCGCCGTTTGCCGTCGCCCACATGCCGCTATGGAACCAACAAGCTTTTCTCCGCGACGGAGCCCATGCGCTCTTGCTTTACAAGATCGACGAGAACACAGCAACGGCACAGGCTGGCCCGATAGGGAAGGGGGGCTACCTTTCACTTCAGTGGAGTGCCAGAGGCAATGACGAACAAAGCGCCGAGGTCACAGGACCACTTGCAACCCTTCGTGTTCATACGTATCTCTGCAGCACGCGATTCTCGCAGGACCGAATAGTCTTGGGCCTACTCAAGTGGAAGGAGGCGTCGAAGGAAGAGGTTCCATCGCTGCTCAAGCACCTCGTCTTTGTCCCTGAGATCGAAGTTGTCAAGCTGTTGAGTGACGTGCTAGACGCGCTGTTCGGCATTCTGGTCGAATACGCCGGGAACGACGAATTTGAGGACTCCGTCTTCACTGCCCTGGTTAGAGTCCTTGGCATCGTCCATGATCGGAGGTTCAACCTGGGCCCGCTGGTTGACCAGTACGCCGAGAGCCGATTCAACTACCCTTTCGCTACTCCTTGCCTTGTCCGGTCCTTCACACGTCTTTTGGAAAAGCCTACCGAGCCTGAGACATCACGAAAGCTACGATCCACCTTCAAGGTTGTTCGACACATCCTTAAGTTCATCACCCACGCAAGGGGCCAGCAAAAAGCTAAGGAGGCCGGAATAGGCATCACGTCCTCAACACCTGGTTTTACTCGCCATCTTCGCACCATCTTTAAGGCGCTGGATGCGATGATGCGTAACAACGCCCCCGTACTGGTTGGCAGCCAGACCCTGGCAGTGCAGCACTTCCATACCTGGCTTCCAGAGCTTGCCGGACTCCTTACTCCGGAGGAGATTCTACACATTGCCATTGACTTCATGGATTCATGTGCCGGCGTCAAAGGCAAGCTCGTACTGTACAAGCTTGTTCTGGTGATCAACTACTCGAAGCTCGACATATTCGCCAATCCAGAACAAAAGTCCGCCCTCAGTACCAACACGGTCAGGTGGATTGAGCCTCATTGGGGTCACAGGGAAATCGTAACCGACTTGTGGAAAGAGCAGGTCAGGCTATGCTGCTCGGTCTTGGCGACACAGGTCGACACTCTGGGACCGGAGATTCCCGACTACATCCCGAAGCTCATCGACTCTTACCTATCGATTCAAGCTGTGCCAGCTAAGCCTCGCAACCGACTCTCACTCCTGTTCCCAATGTCGTATCCTTTCCCCAGCAAGACCGTCACTAAGGAGATCACATACGATGAGACCCTGATCGAGCTCTCGGCCATCCTCTCGGCTCTATGCAACTCCCCTGCCGGAATGCAGCTCGACCTCGGTGAGGCCGATCTTACTGTGCTGCTCGAGAATGCGCTCCGTGTGTTCATGAGCATCTTGAACGGGCAGGCTTTCCCCTCCACCTGGCTGAGTGTGCACATATACCACCACAAGTCCATCATGAAGACATTGCAATACCTCTCGAATATCATGCTGGAGTCATTCCTCCCTGACCCCGATGAAGCAGAGAACTTCAATACCGAACTTTGGAAAATGTTCTTCACGACTCTCCTCAAGCTTGTTGGCAGTCCCGGGCTTGCTCTAGAGACCTTCCCGGAGCAGAAGAGGCGGGCTGTTTGGAAAATCGCTGGCGATGTCCGGGAGTCCGGCGCTGAGCTGCTTCGACGTACATGGGAAGCCATCGGCTGGGACACAAGCACCGAGGAGCGAGCCCGCTACGGTCTGACAAAGATGGGTGGTTACCAGGTCCAGTACGTTCCGACGCTGGTTGGCCCCATCGTTGAGCTCTGCTTGAGCGTGCACGAGGGCCTCCGGCGTATGGCGGTCGAAGTGCTGCAGACGATGATCGTCAGCGAATGGACGCTAAGCGAGGACCTCTCTGTTGTTCAGACCGAGATGATCGACTGTCTCGACCTCTACTTCAAGTCAAAGCCCCTTACGGAAAGCATTCTTCAGAAGCTCTTTGTGACCGAGCTACTCGAGAGATTCGAGCCTCTCTCCGAAATCCCCGACGAGCCGCTCTACGCTGCCATTCGCGAGATGGTCGGCACTGTGGATGAATTCCTCGAACTACTTGTCGCTGTCCATAGCGGCGATGTCACCGGCGAAGCATCCCACATGATCAACCGCCTTCGGCTGATGGAGTTCCTTCGAGACATGCAAAAGGAGGAAATCTTCATTCGTTACGTCCATCAGCTAGCAGTCCTTCAAAGCGAGGCCAGAAACCATACGGAGGCTGGTCTGGCCCTTCGTCTGCACGCCGACCTTTACGATTGGGACCCGACCCGACAAGTGATTGCTCTTAGTGATCCGGAGTTCCTAACTCAGTCACAGTTTGAGCGCAAGGAGCGAATCTATTTTGACATGATCAAGCACTTTGAGGATGGCGAGGCTTGGAGCAGCGCACTCACAGCGTACCAAGAGCTGCGGGTCCAGTACGAGAGCAACATCTTCGACTTTTCTAAGCTGGCGCGGACTGAGCGCGCAATCGCCAAGATTTACGAGACGATTGCCAAGAGCGACAAACTTGTACCAAAGTATTTCAAGGTTGTCTACAAGGGTCTCGGTTTCCCGGCTGGCCTGCGTGACAAAGAGTTCGTGTACGAGGGATCGCCGACTGAACGTGCATCGGCCTTCACAGATCGCATGCAGGAGCAATACCCGTCTGCTCAGATCGTCACCGGCGGCGATGTCGACGACTCGGAGGGCCAGTTCTTGGTCATTTCTGCTATCTCTCCGCACCGCGACCTTTCTCACCACGTGTTCCAACGAGCTCGCGTGCCTCAGGTCATCCGTGACTATCTTATCTCTTCGCACCCTCAGAGCTTCTCCGTATCATCTAAGCGCAATACGACTGGGCCTGTGACAGAACATTTTGCGGAGAAGGTGGTCTACATGACGGCCGATCCATTCCCGACGATTCTGCGGCGCAGCGAGGTGGTTGGTGCCTACGAGGTCAAGCTCAGCGCATGGGAGACTGGATTGGAGCGTATTGTCCGCAAGACGCAGGAGATGACGATCATTGAGAAGCGGATCGCCGAGGGTGATGAGGAGAACGCGCAGCTGCTTGTTGATGCTGTCGGTGTCTCGGTTAATCCCAATTCGGAGAACAGCGTTGTGTGCTACCGCCAACTGCTGCCGGAACCCGAGGATGACGAAGAAATTGAGCTCAGTCCGCAGGACAACGCTATCCGGATGGCGCTAGTTGATCATGCCATCATGATCAAAAGGTGTCTCGGCACCTTTTCTCGCAGCTGTAACGACGTGCTCCGGCGCCGTCACGACGAGCTGATGATTTGTAAGTTTGATTTTGCGACACAGGTTCCCATTTCGCACTTGCTGACTTTTACAGACTTCGTCGACACTTTTGCTCCCGAGATCGCACACTTCGCGCCCCCTCAGCCCTCTCAAGAAGTGACTGCAGCCCCATCCCCGACCTGGCGAGGCTCCTCTCCATCGATTTCATCTCCACGTCCTCAAAGCGTCGTCACGGCGTTAACCAACGGTGTCATCACAGAGGAGGCATCCACAGTTCAACCTGTCTCAATTCGACAGGGCCGAGGAGCCCGCCTGAGCTTCTTGGGAGGCCGAAAAAAGGAACCAGCAACGCCGACGCTGACAAATGGGGATCATTTTGGACAAGGCGATGACTCAGCCAGCGTGCGCAGTAAGAGCTTCGACCAGGATCACAACAACAATCGTCGGAGCATCTTCCGGGGGCACAGCGGCGACGCGCCGGTTCTCCCGACCCTTCCACCGGTGGACACGAGCGATTGGATCACCGACTCGGGCGGCAGACGCAGCTCAGACCTGCGAACACCTTCGCGTTCGAACACCGGGACGGCCACTGGCACAGTAGAGAGGCACGAGGAGCGGACCCAGGCCAGCAGCAGCAGCAGCGGGAATCAAGGTCCGGGGCTGGCCAAGATGGGCAGTGTACGTAAGAGGCTCAGCTTGCTCAAGCTTGGCAAGAAGAGCAGTCGGAGCAACGGGCTCATGGGTGCCGTTGACGAGGAGTAGGATTTCCTCGAGACGGTACGGCGGATGGGGTACATGAACGAGGAGACGGGCGAGTGGCAATACCCGGTGTCTTGACACCACTGTTTTTTTTTTTTGTAATTTTGTAATTTTTTCCTCCCGTCCCTTTCTGGACTCTCGTTTTTGCCAGCGTCGCATTTGGCGTCGCGCTTTTTTGAGGAGGAAGAACGCTGCTCGCGAGATGGAAGATGGAACTTCCAGGATACCCAGTTGACTGGGTAGTCTTGCCCTTCTGCTTTCTTTGAGGCGGAGGAGGAGGTTGTATGGATTGAGCCTGTTGCCGCAGGCTCAGCGCGGCGGTGTTCTGGACATGTACAATCACCTGGGCTTGACTGTAACCCCAGGATCATTTTCGTTCGCCTCGATAGGGAACACATGCTTCGCAGCTATTGTTCGCTTTGAGGATAATACCACTTTGTCTTCTGAGCACGCATGACCAACAAGATGCATACGTGATGTTGTGAATTCTAATCCGAAGTCTCCTACATCAGTGATGCTGTCGGCGACTTAACCGTCCCGAAGGGCTCGGACTCTGGAAGTCAAGGTCCATTCGAGGCTGGTCAACGTAATCCCACGACAAGGCATCAAACGCGCCCAGATCTAGGTGCCCCGCTTCCGCGAAGAATTGTGTATCGGTGTTGGTCCAAAGCAGCTCGGGGTCTACAAGTGATGGGATCAAAACCTCTTCCGTGGAGGCTCCCCCGTTTCCAAGGAACAGTCCGTCTCCAGGTCCAAGAGGCTCTTCGGTTCGCGCCTGGCTGTGAGAGAAACCTTGCGCCACAGCGTCCTTGTGCTGCTCATCTACTCCCGACCAGCGCGGCTGCATCGAAGCCATTTTCGACAGCATCTTCCAGTACTTTGAAGCCGGCGACCACGAATCAGATAGCTCATGCAGGGTCCGCATGCAGGAGGTGAGGGTCCGTATACAGGAGGTGAGATAGGCCTCGCGCTCACCAGCGGCTGGGTATACCGCTGCTGGCCGGTGAGCATGAGGACCAGAGCGGCTGTGAGGGTGCAGTGCGTGGCCGTTACAGGACTCTTGCGGAAGCTGCCGCACGCTTCTCTGTATCTGTCGCCGAGGATGGCGATTTCCGCGGCTGCTTCGAGGCAAAGTCTTGAAGCTCGGCTAGACAGGTCATCTTGCTCGCTTGGCGGTGTGGAAGTCGAGTCTGCGCCACTTCTGCTACTGAGAGGGGTGAACGGCATTGCCAGAAGGATGACGGAGGTGCGGTACACCATGTTCAGCTGAAAGACCGCAGTAGCAACATCACGCGGTTCTCCTGCCGCGCTTGGCGAAAGGATTCGTCGCCACATATGGAGTTCTCGGGTGGGAGAAGAAGCGCTGGCAAACCGATGGCGCCTTGCGAGTCCTACGATTGCAGAATTTTGGATTGGCATGAGACCATCAACAATTGCGGAGATCAAGGCCATGAAGGTGTACTCACCAACATCGTACAGACCCTGCCGGTGTACATGGCCCACAGCTTATCGGTGCAGTACAGCGTCCAGTAGATCTGCCGCCGGAGCTGAGTTTCCTCCCACTCTGAATTCACCAGGCCGGTGACGGCGTTGACATCTATGTTGCATCCCATATCGAGGAGGAGTCTATGCGCCGTGCCATGATGCAGCCAGCCGAGGGTATCTGAGCCAATAGTCTTGACACGAAGGTCTCAATCCAGTTCAGAGCCATTGGCGGCAGGGATGTTTCTTTGCTTACAACGTAATATATGCTCAAAATCCCGAGAGACTGAAGTGTAGTAGTAACGCTCGGAACTCTGATGTCGTCTCGCAGCAACCTTTCTGCCCTCTCCAGAATCGCACGGCCTGCTGTGTGAGGATCATCGGCGTCTGTTCTGACTCGGACCGGCCCGAGTATCTGGAGGCTATAGCAAGTATACTGCAAAGTAGCAGAGGGCTGAAGAAGCGGCCGTTAGTCTTCATATGATCGCGAAAGATCTCCTCGTCAACGATTTGATACCACGGCTGTTCCCATTTGAAGTAGAGCTCGAGGAGCTGAGATTGCAGGTCCGGCGTGATCAGGTCCTCTAGCCCGTACATCGTGTACGACTGACTACTCCTTGCGAGATAAACAGAGCTGCTCAGAGATGGTTTCTGGCTGCTTGACTGCTCAGGCTCAGCAGCAGGGGCCTCCTTGAGGGATGGCAAGTCGGCCGACCCGTCAGGGGCTGAGTGCAGCTCGAGTCGTCCGCTTGTTGGACCAAAAAAGCTACCCGCATCACCGGCCGGACTGATCTTCCTGGCCTATTGGTTCATCAAGGTCCAATGCCCCTTCGAAGCTGGCGCAGATCTCAGTAAACTCCCAGGATATTTCGAATGCATTGGCCCCCAACTTGACGTCGAGATCGGTCTCTTGGGCTTCGAGTAGAGCCACGTAGGACCTGGGAGCTGAGCCGCGGTTGTCGGCCTCGTCGCCTCGTCTGTGAAGACGCAAGCCTTTTGATGACTTATGCACCTGAAGCACAAAGGCCTTTGTCCGTCACAACGGTAGAAAGGTGAAGTCTGTCGTTAGCGATAGTCTTGAGTTTGGAGTATGCCAGAAGAGAGTCGATACCTTGGCCTTTCTGCGCCGGCATTCTTGGCAGGCTCGTGGGGCGTATTTGCGTCGTGGGGCTGCAGACTTGCGTCCTGTGAAAGGTGGGATTCTGGACTCCATGCTGGGCTTTCAGGGGCTTCCGCGCTGACCGGCAGGTTCCAAGTGTACGTTGCGGGATGCGGGAGGAACGATTGCCGGATGACATGACGTCAAACAGACAAACTCTCTCTACGGCCGGCGCGGGGCGCGGGGTGTGTGGAATCTGGATTCCGCGCCTTTTGTGGAGATTTCGGCCATTCCGGTCTTCGGAGTGGAGAATGCCATCGACGAGTCCCGGATGTGCCGCATGCGGGCTGTCTTTTAAGACCCTGTTTCCCAGGACAAGTTATTCTTCTGGTTGATTCATTGTTATCCTCACTTTCGATACGACAGAGAAAGGTCTGAATAAAACTGACGTGATATATACGCGCCCCGAATCAGTAGTCATGTTGCACCTAAAGTACTATGCTTATGAGGGTGTCGGCGTAAGGAATCGGGAGAAGTATCTGTACAGCCAGGCAGTTCGTTATTGGCGACAGGATCGAATGCGCCGGTCAAGGTAAGCTCGCCATCCCCTGCGACTCGGTGGCCTTCGAGCTCTTCGTTATTCCAACAGCAGGACTGCTGGCTGATTCAAGCGGCTAGGCGGCTGGCACGAGGACGGCAAATTCGAGACGGAGATTAACGCTCAAATTGACCTTGCGCTCTCCAACGTAGAGAAGACGCTCAAGGATGCAGGCGGCAAGGGCTGGTCGCAGGTCTTCCGAGTCAACTCCTACCACGTGCCGATCAACGACGAAGCTATGGGGGCCATGGTCAGGAACTTTGCGAAACACATGCCAGACCATCAGCCGCTCTGGACATGTGTTGGAGTTACGCGCCTGGGAGCGGACGATATGCGGGTGGAGATTGAGGTCGTTGCGCATGATCCTGAAGGGGCAAAGAAGGCCTGATGGAGGGCGGCATTTCCAGGGTGAGGCGCATCGCGGCTTGACTGGAATCATGCCAGAACACGAGGCATCAACCCGTGGCCATGGCAATTTCGTTGGTGTGTTAAAAGAGGAAAAAAAAAAAAAAAGAGAGAGAGAGAGAACATTGTCAGGAGGAGCTTTTTTCCTGGGCGAGCTTTTCAGTCTCGAGTACCTGGTAGATAAGCACCAACTGTCCGCATGCACCTGCTATGGGAAATTCTTGACTCGCCTTTGAACCTTCCTAGGTACCTACCTACCTAAGGTACCTTGACAGACTATCTTTGGGTGTCTGAAGCAAGGCAAGTGCAATTGAGGCTACCTACCTCCATCCTTACCATTCGAATGGCAGTCACGACTCCCGGGCTTAGGAAAGAAGGAGCAACCCACTTGTACGAGGAGTCATCACATAATCGTCCGATGACGTTTCATGTTCAACATGTTCTTCTCCAAACCTTCAAGTTCTTCGCGATTCATCTCTTCTCACCATTCTTCCTTCATTCCTTGTCCCGTCGACGCCATTGACGGCCAATATTGCGAGCGACATATCCTCGACTTTGCTCGTGTTGACCTGTCACGACCCTGACCGGTTGGCACGAGTCGCAGTGTCGACACCCCGGCCGGCTCAACTCCTTCGTGCGTCCGCCACCCGAATTACTACGGCGCAGTCCCCGATGAAGAGCTCATCAATGCAACACCGACCAGAACGTTATACGAGACTCTGCCCTGTGATTGATTGTCTTTTCTTCAGTTGGGAAAAGGGAGACGCTGAGGGCTCCGGACAAAGCTTACCATGCACGGTCATGCCTGGAAAAGGTTACATCGTCGCCACGTGGTCGACGCTATCGACTTAAGCATCACTTCAAGCTACGGTGCCGACTGCCGGTGAAGAATCCAACAAAATGATCTCGAGAACGAGGAAGCAGGGGGATAAAGACCCCTGGAGCAACCCAAAGAAGGTGAAGAGACTGGAGGCCCATCTCAGGCACGAGCGCCAACTTACGCGTGCTTCGTTTCCGAAAATGTACCCCTGGACGAACCCATGCACTGCATCCAGGCATAGTAGGTAATTATTCGACCTCGGCCTGGCCTTATGTGGACGAACATAAAGAAAGAGTATCTGGCCGTGGAAGGAGAACACGAGGTTCAGGAGCCCTAACGACGACGGGAGCACCGTGCCCTTCATGCACCAGCTGGAGAATGCATGCGACAGGGACATTCTTATCCTTGAGGAACAGGCCGCGGCAGTTCGTCTGGTCTTTTATCTTTCGTTATCCCAAGACAAGCTTAGAAGGGAGCGCCGGCTTCTCGTATAGGCGAAGAAGCAAATTAGCGCATCGACAGCGAGGGACCAAAATAGCTTCGTGGTGGAGTTTCGCCCTTCCCCAGCGATCTAGCCTACAACAGGCAAATTCTCGGTTGGGGGGTTCTAGCTGGGGACCGATGCGACATCGACTTCAGTCAGGCCGAGTCAAGCGAAAGGTCTCGCCCGCTGGCCTCGCCCTTTGCGGCTGACGCACGACGTCATGACGCGAGTCGACATGTCTCAGGTGTCACCAACTGTTCCCTCCCTCCAGGCTGCAACTTTAGGGGACCTTTGGGCTTTTCTTTAAGAGGACGCCGCGCCCGCCTTGTACCGATACCCCGCAATCCCCCTGACGCCCGTGAACACCTGACTTGGCTCTTGGCTGAAGGACCGCATTCTCATCACTCAGACTCTCACACTCCGATCGATTGCTTATATACGAAGACTTCCTGCCCCTGCGAAAATGCAACCGGATAATGTGGTTGTGACGGCCCGTTGCCTATGCCGGAAACATACCTTCACCACAGCCGTGCCCGCCTCGACGCTACCTCTTGAAGCGACTGTCGACCACAGCGATGCGGCGCGATACCTGACGGGCGGTCTTTTCATCGCCACCGCGCCATGGCCGAGTCCTGCGGAGAACATCTCTGCCCTGAAGCCGTATACTGTATCGAATGGCCTAGAATCTTTCTCATGTGCGACTTGTTCGTCGCAAATGTTCCAGCGAAATGACGGCAAACTGAGGGTTTTCACCGGCGTCTTAGGCAAGGACAAGGGCCTCGTTCGATACAGCAAGCACATCGGCATGGATGCGACGAAAGACGGAGGCGCTGCGGTGTGGTTCGATCAAGGCACTCCACACAACCAACCGAGCGAGAAGCCGTTCACCAGCCCCAGTGAGACGCCGCTGCGATGCCATTGCGGTGGAGTGCACCTCGTCCTCCATGGCGCGCGAGAAGAAGACGCCGAAGCGTGGCGCAAAATCGTGGACCCGACTTCGAGACGATACCTCGCGACGCTGGATGCTTGCGACTCATGCCGAGGGACGGTGGGGTCAGATGTCGTCTGCTGGGCATTTGCACCGATTGCGCGCGTCAAGTTCGCGGATGAGTGGTTCGGATTCCCGACCAGCGTGGGCGATCTCAAGGCCGCTGTGCTGCGCGGAGTCGCTGGACTTGGGACGATGAAGGTGTACGGCAGCTCGCATGGGGTGGATCGATTCTTCTGCGGGAGGTGCGCTGCCTCGGTATTCTACACGAGCAGCACGCGAGCGAAGCAGGTCGACGTCGCCGTCGGTCTGCTGAGGCGGCCGGATGGCGCAAGGGCCGAAGCTGTGCTGAGCTGGGCGCTGGGACGGGCGGATTACCTGGAGGATGTCGAGGGAGGATGGCGCAAGGATATCATCAATGGACTGGTCGAGGGGAGCGAGCGGTGGAGGTTGGAGAAGGGACACCCTGAAGACTTTCTGAGGGCCAGAGGCGAGGCGTGATCGCAGAACCTGCATCTGTAATTTTTGTACCTGTACATGGAGGAGGAATGAACGGGAGAAGAAGGGTCTACGACCGTAATGCCGAGGCGACGCCAATCAAACCTGCAAAAGGCCATTTCACAGCCAACCTGCTCCCGAGCCCCTTTTTCGCACGCTCCTTGTCGACGTCGACGCGCACCTTGTCGTAGACGGTGGGCAGCGTCGTGGCGTGATACTTCTCCCGCAGCTCGTCGTACCACTCCCGTCCGTAGATGGCCCAGAAGTCGTCCTCGTCGTAGTACGCGTGTGAGTACAGCACCTTGCGGCCGCCGAGGTCGCGCACGCGCGTTTCGAGGTCGCGGTTCGCTTTGATGAAGCTCTCCAGGTCCTTGGGCCCCATGCCCCAGACGCCAACGTTCAGCAACGGCTGGTTCGGCGGGTCAGCCGCAGGGTGGAACGTCGGCGTCGCGATCTCCGGCAGGGGACACAGCCAAAGGGGCCAGATGGGGTTCGTCTCGACGAGGTGGGCGATGAGCTTTGGGGCCGACGGGCAAGGCAGCGCGAGGTCGTGGACCAGATAGCGGAACGTCATGCGGCTGCCGCCTCCCAGGCCGGCGCGGTAGAGGTTGCGCGTGTGCATCAGCGGGTTCAGCAGGCGGCGCGTCAGGGAGTTGAAGGGGACGAGGGGGTGGAAGTAGTCGAAGGCCAGGGCGCCGGTCCAGAAGCCGCCGCGGTCGTAGCGGAAGAGGTAGTCGCGCAGCGGGATGTAGTCGTCTGCTGGGGGTTTCTGGGACTTGCGCAGGGCGGCGAGCCGCGTGGCGCGCGACTGGGCGTGGAGGTAGAACCAGGGGTCGTTGGGCTTGCTGAACGTGCGTGGCGTCGCGTCTATGGGGATCGAGTGGGACATGTTGCCGCTGATGACTAGGCCTTGGGTTTGGCTGAAGATGATGCCTTCGACGAAGTCGTTCGCGGGGATCTGGGTGGCTTTTTGCACGGCAGCGCAGGTTGCCTCGACGGTGGTGTAGAGAGCGTATTCCAGACGGACGTAGCGCTCGGCATCGATGAGACGTATGTCGAGGCGGGTGACGATGCCGAGAGTCCCTAGGGCGCCGGGGGCGGCTTTGAAGAGGTCGGGACGCTCAGTGGGTGAGGCCTCGACTATATCTCCGTTGGCGAGGACCATCTCGACTGACAGGACTGCCGCGTCAAAGGCCCCGTGGCGAAAAGACGATGACTCGCCTGCTGAGCCGGCAAAAGCGCCGCCGGCAGTGATGCCTGGGAACTCCATGACCACGGGAGCAACGAGATCGTGAGGCAAGACAGCATCTAAGAGACCGTCCATGGCGACATTTGGCTCCAATGAGACCGTCTTCGCGACGGTGTCAACGTGAAGCACATGGTTGAGGGCGGAAATGTCGACAACGGGTTGGCCGTGGGCGGGGCGAGTTGAGTTGGTGGAACCGTGGTTGATGCGGAAGGGCTGGCCGCGGGCGTGGAAGGCCTTCACGGCCGAAGCGATACTCTGAACGGTTGCCGCGTGTGAAGCTGCCGTCTTTGAATCCATTCTGAGAGGTTATCGTGATGCAGGTGATGATGAAGCGTCTGAAGTCTCGGCAGGTGTCGTCAGCCGGAGGGTTCGGATGTTGTCATGGGGGTTTGATGACGGGAGGCATGAGGTGAAGCTGACGTGTCCGCCAGCTGCTGGCAGCTGCCAATAGATCGAGCCAAGTCCTGGCACTGTCATTGCTAATAATGCAAGTCAATCTGGGCATCTTCATAAAGTCTTGGAAGATTCTTCACAGAGCATTTCGACTGTGGTTACGACACCTTCTCAGTGCAATTTAGTTAGAGGTTGTATAGTTCTGGTATTTCACTATCAAATGACGTCCGCCCTTGGATAAGCAGTTTTATAGATGATGGGGGACTCCCTTAAAGCTGTCACCGGACTGAGTGCTTGTTTGATTCGTTGTCTGCGCCGGTGGAGTACATCCTCATGGTCAAATGTGCTTATTGTCAGAGTGCCTTTGTCATCAATGTCATCAATGTCATCAATGTGGACTGGCAATAGCAGTCTTGAAGTCGTTCTTGTGCTGCCCGAAACTAGCAGCTACATTTATCTAATTAATCAATTCATTAGTGTTGGATGGGCATCCACCCGCTGAATTTTGATAAACTGATGTGCTCCTTGGCTCTATTTTGCAACGTGAGAAGGGTGACGACATTGCTGACGTGAAGCTTGGTTTCATTATTCTCAAAATAAAGCCGGCTCGGTGGTGATCACAGCTGATATTATCATGAAGACCGCACAGTTCGGGCCACTTCACTTCTGACTAAGGTTCAAGTGCCGACGGTGTGGGCAACACATCTCACAACCATGAGCCCTGTTCACGATCGGGACAGACAAAGTCCCGTGATATCTTCTGGTGTTTTGGAGACGCACATCATACATCGACGAAATTAGGGGGAAACAGCTGGGATTGTCTTGAGCCTGGGGTGAAATGAATATCCTCTAGCAGTGTTTGATCCTATGTCCTTTGACCAACATGAAGGCCAAGAGAGGACGCCAAGACTAGGGGAGCCGGGGAGAGGCTCCTACTTCGTTCAGCATTAGAACGGAGCTCGAGAGGGACGAGTGGAGCTTGTGGTCTGTGATGCTGGCTCAAGATGCCGCTGCCATTGGACAAATGATGATTGGCCCGTGCACATGGGTAAGGGTTGATGGATTCAACCTCCGAAGCCTGGCCATTCCCCATCTCCTTTCACTCCTCCAACTTTCCCTTCTCACCCTTGCTTGACCCGCCGCTTCGTGATACAGTGCATCTCATATTTCGCACCTGTTGTCTGTCTTTGTGTTCTATAAATGGATCTTCATGAGCATTTCGTCCTCGGACACAAAGCATAATGTCGTGCATTCTACTCAAAGCCGAGTCGATCCTTCGAGGGTTGAGCTTCGAACATACCTAGGTAGTTAATACCAGTCGTCACAGCTCACCATGTTCTCGCACTCGGCCCCGGATATCACTGATCACGCATAAGACCGTTGCTTGAGCCCATCACCTTCAGCATTATATCACAATCGCAATGGCCAACACTGGCCCCCAGTTTAAGCAGGAGATTCAACAGGTAGCAAAATGCCGACCATCTCTTCAGCATGACTGCTAACACCATCGTTCCAGATGATGTACATCGCAGGCGAGACCCAAGATGCTTCCGATGAGACCACCACCCTCATCGAAGGCATCATTCACGGTCAAGTAATCCACATGGTCTGCCCCCTTTTTGATTTCATCATCATTACTCCCCTTACTCCAACTTCCTACTCACTGAAGAATCCAGCTCACCACAGCCAACGACCTCGCCTTCCGCCGCGGCTCCCGCGCCTTCACCGTCGCAGACCTCATCTTCCAGTTCCGCCATGACACGCCGCGCGTCGATCGCCTCCGGACCTTCCTCACGTGGAAAGCCATCCGCAAAACCGTCAAAGATGCCGACGACAAGGACCCCCTCGATGAGGAGCCCGAGGTCGAAGAAGCACCCGGCATGAAGGCCATTCCCACCGTCAACCTCCCCTGGGACCTCCCCTCGTTCTTCTCCGAGCAGCTCCCCGACACTGACGACGCCGCCGCCGATGCCCTGACAAGTAACGCCTCGCTCGAGAAGCTGCAGCGCGACGACGAGCGCACGAGGCACATGACTGTTGACGAGTACGCCACCTGGTCCGAGTATCGCCATGCTTCGTTCACGTGGCGGAAACTGAAGCGGTTTCGGGCTTGGTCTGGACTGGGCGTCATCGCGGAGCATCGGTCTGGGGATGATGTGCTCGATGTGCTGGGGTTCGTCACCTCGGAGATGGTGAAAAAGCTGACTGTCGAGGCGATGGCCGTGCAGGTGGAGGAAGGGCGTGGCGTGGATGTCGCTGCTACTAAGAAGGCCACTGTGGAGGGTCTCTTCGGTGGCACCCTGAGTGGGAGAGATGCCATCGCGCCGCGGCATGTGAGGATCGCTTTCCAGAGGCTTCAGGCTGTGCCTAAGAAGCGGAGAGCGCTTCTGATTGGGAGCAACCTTCCGAGGAGGGAGGGCCTGCAGCTGGTGAGCGGACTCTGTGCGCTCTGCCCTTTGGTTGGATTTTACTAACATTTGCGTCAGATATAAGTGCGCCTCATACTGCATGTTGACCAGCGGGGCTGTAGTCATGAGCTGCACGCTGTGGAGTTTTGCAAATATAGGAGATGATTGGGATAGACCTTGTCTGGCTGGTGTTTTGTATCGTGATCATTGTCGAGAGCAGTGATACAAGAGGCCCCACCTCCAGTCTGTCGCGCGCGATGGCACCGGAGAGAAGTCGGGTGATCTGTGACGGAGACCAGCACTCGGTCAAAAGGCATAGATTGTGTCACGCAATAAAGTGATTGAAGCCGGCCATAGTATGCTTATTATAATACGAAGACCGTTGCTGGCAGGCATAGTATTGGAATGTGCATGAAAAGATGCATCTGACGCTTGACACCTTTCCGCATATGCTTGCTTGCTACGGGGTGGAACTGGCGGGGTTGAAGGACATGGAAGCCGACCGCTGTGAGTTTTATAGAGCACAGTCTCTGAAAGTAAGAAAGAGCACGAACTGTAATCTTTCTGCTCATCTCAACAGATATGATCCTTGCGTGGGCCTGTCAAGACGGCTAGCTACCTCGGGCAAAGGAGGAAAGAGAGAGTCAATATGTGAGGGGCACGATTTGAAGACAGCGTTTCCCATGGAACATGACACCAGAAGAGAGAGCTGGAACAATTTCGTAGCTAAGTCGACCAGAGGCACCCCCATTGGACGCAGTGATAGGAAAGTATGGGAAGGCGCCGGTGTTATGCATTGAAAAAAAGCCAAGCATCTCATCTTGATTCCCAAGAGGTCTCAAAACACAGATATACCCAATGACTCCTACCTTCTGTTTCCTGAAATGCGTATCTGGTAAATGCCAACACGCATCGTCGTGTTCAATCCTGCTACTGTAACTTACACGTCTTGCAGACCTTTACTCGTCCCCATTACCGTCGTCAATTCCCTCCCTCAAAATCTCAATCTGCTTCTGAATCTCGACCCAGAGCACCAACTTATCCAACCCATCTCCGGACCCCTCCCCAACACCATCACTCACCACAACCCAAGCATCAGCCGACGCCCCGCTTGTCCTCCTCTCCTCACCCTCGCTCCCCTTGCGTGCCAGCGCGAGCAACGCCGCGACGAACGCCTCCTGGATATAGGCGAAGCTGAACTTATCAGTGATCTCGGCGATGGCCCGGCAGAGGCGGTCGGGGAAGTCAATATCCTTGTTACTCTTGAGCTTGGCCTGCCAAAAGCGGCAGTAGGCCTCGCGCTGGTCGACGTTGGGGTCGGGGAAGAAGTACTTCCTGTCGAAGCGGGAGGGGCGTTTCTGCAGCATGTTAGTCCATGATACTAATAAGTAGTACAGCTTGGGGTTCTTACGGCGATGCCGGGATCGAGACGGTCGAGGTGGTTCGTGCTGGCGACGATGAAGATTCCGTCATTGGCCTTGAGGCCGTCGACTTCGTTCAGGAAGTAGCTGCGGACATCGTCGGTGATGATGGTGTCGATGTCCTCGATGACGAGGTAGCAAGGGGCGAATTCGCGAGCTTTGCTGAAGATCTGTGAGATGGCGGCAGAGGGGCCGCTCCATGAATCGAGGCTGCGGACGTATAGAGTGGGCACAGAAGGGTCCAGGAACTGCAGCATGTGCATGGTGGCCTTGATGCTGATGGTTTTGCCGTTGCCAGGCGGGCCATGGTAGATGATGCCGCGTTTCCAGGGTACCCGGAGCTTCTCGTAGGTCTCACGGTTCTTGAAGAAGGACAGGTGGTCGTCGATGAGGGCCTTTTTCATGCTCTCGTCAAGAATGACGTTCTCCCAGCTGGCTCCCTGGACGCTGTCCCACAGTTCGGCGGACCTCTGCCACCAGCCACCGTCATAGACGAGGATCTCATTGCGCACTTCCGAGGACCAGGCGCTGACCGTCCTGATGAGGGCGTCGCAATTATGGCGCTGTGGTGCGAGGATGTACCAGTTCCTGGATGCGCCCCAGGGATCGGTACCATCGCGGCCGTCGGCAAAGTAAACAATGAACTCGTGGTCCTCCCACTTGTATAGGAAGCGGGCATAATTGAGCATTTCGGCGAGGAAGCCAACAGACCCGTTGGAACGGTTGGCAGGAGGCACGTAGAGTGTCCATTCCAAGGAGTCTGGTAGAGAGCTGTGATCCTCAAGCGGAACGACCGAGGCGAAGCCCTCAGCAGCAAAGGCGAGCAGATCAAAAGCGTCGCCGGTGAGCATGGCCGAGGGCACGATCGAGAGCTCGAGGTTGGGATACTGGTCAGACAGGGCGCGAGCGATGAGGGTATCGGTGTTGATGCGAGTACCCATGGAATGATCGAACCACTTCTTGGTGGCGGGATCACTGTTCTTCTCAGACTGTGGAGCTGCGGGCGGTCCCGTCATGGAAGCCGGGGCCGGAGCATGGCGGATGTCTTCCGATGGATAGCTCGATTGAGGTGAAGGGGTACCCGTGAGGGACGGCTCAGCGTACTTCAGGGCACCACAGAGGGTCGGACGGACGGCAGCCTCACCACCCGTGGTATGAAGACGTTGGAACCTTTTCCGCAATTGAGCGACGTTGGCTGGGAGAGGTCCGTTTCGAGATTCGCTCGGAAAGGAGTCCATGTTTGGTTACAGGTCACTGACTCGGTGATAGACTTGAAGACAGGAGTGAGCGGTCAATTGGTCAATTGATGATGAAGCTTGGTGGTGCACGGCTCAGGAAATGGGACAATGGGAAGAGATGTCGATTGACGGGTTTATGAAGAGGACAGATGCTGTTGCCTGATGGAAGGTGAGGCGAGGTGAGGGGGTTGGTCATGTCTGAGATGGAAGGAGAGGCGGCTGCGCCTCTCGAGAGGCACAGCAGGTGATACGGCGGGGGAGATCTGCTGATCGGTAACAGATAAGACTACGGTGGTCCATACTATCATTATGGAAGAATGCCTCGAAATGCAAGCCCTGGGAGGCTGCTGGCATAGCGGGCACGATTCGAATACGTTGAACGTGAAGGTTAGATATTTATATTCTATAGAACGCATTTGATTCGCCGTTCATTGTTCTGCGCCAGGTTTGGACCGCAGTGATGAGGATGAGGACCAGTTGATAGATCAGCATGCCGGCGCTCGCAGGCACTGACCATGAATAGACCGCCCTTGCTTCTCAATTGTTGAAGGTTGAATGAATCAGGGCCTCACATTCAATTGATGGAGGAAAGAACGTTCCCGGAAATTGAAGAGCACCTCTGAATGGCGATCTTCCATACGAATGAGCTTCTATGCCTTAATACAAGCCAACCAGAAACTGACAGTCTCCCACTTCTACACAACCAGCCTTTCCTTGCTTTGACTACTACAAATTATCATCATGGCTTCACTTACTGGAATTGAATTTGCAGGCAATGCACTCGTAGCCTTCTGGTAAGTCCCAGTCACTTCCAGCTAGTGTTATCTGCGGTTGACTGACGTTTGTTTGTGCAGCCTCTGGGACATGCTCGAGCGCAACCTGACCGGAGCCTACGCCTGGCGCTGCGAACCCTTCGAGATTCACGAAAATCCAAGTTACGTTTCCTGCAATGTCAGCATTGTAATCGCGACCGTTCACCCAGAGATTTCTCTCACGAGGTGCTTGCGCCTCTGGCTCGCGAACAAGCCCAAAGAGATCATCCTTGTCACCACCACCCGTGATCTGGAAACTGTCAAGAACCTTGTCTCACCCCTTAACCAAGACACTTCCAAGGTGAATATCTTGACCATTGTGAGAATCACCGCGCTCAGCAGACGCGAGGAATCGAAGCAGCCACCGGCAAAATCATCCTTCTGGCAGACGACGACACCTTCTGCACCAGTCCCAACGTCATCCCCAGTCTTCTCGCCCCATTCGAGAACCCTCGCATTGGTGCCGTCGGCGGCAAACAGAGCGCCGACATACCGCTTGAGTGCCGCAATTCCATGAGGTCTACCCCCTGGGAAGCCATCTCCGTCTACGACCTCGACGCTTTCCACTACACGGCAACTGCCCGGTTCGGCGCCGATAAAGGTGTTTGGGTTCTCGTCGGTCGCGTCCAGGCCATCCGCGCAGGTATTCTCCATGACCCAGCCTTCCTCCATGACTTCAATCACGAGACTCGGCGAGGCGTGCATATTCGGAGGGGAACTGACACCTTCATTACCCGGTGGATCATGTCGCATCGCTGGAAGATTGCCTATCAGATCGCGGACGAGGCCGAAGTGCTCACAACGTTGCTTAGTGACAGAGCGGTGGTGGGCCAGCGAGTGCGGTGGTTCCGGAACTCGCACATGTACTTCCTTTCGAGTCTGCTGTGGGCTCCTGGGTTTTTGAAAATGGGGCGAAAGCATCCCCACATGGCGAGGAAGATGCTCGAGCGCGTGATCCGGCCTGTGTTGATGCTGATGCATTTTGGAGTGTGGATTGCAACTCTGATGGCGCATCCTCGGCTTTGGTGAGTGATTCTGGGCCTGGTGCAGGATTTGGATGTTGGAATATCAGAGGCTAACGGTAGCAGGCTCGTCATTACTGCATGGTACGCATTCCTCTACTATCACTCCTACCGCGGCTTCACGGAGAAGTATCCCTGGATGAGGCGCCATGTCTGGGCTCTATTCCTCATGGACACAGTTGGTGGGCTGCTGCTGGAGATATATGCTTGGGTCACCATCAATCACAATGCTTATAGCAAGGAAGATGGTGCGTCCGAGGGAGATTCGAATGCTGGAGCTGGTGACATGAGAGTCAAGAAGCAGTAGATCGAGAGACGATGGACTCTGTGGCCATTTTCGTGATGGCTGTTCAGAACTTGGGCATAGCGAATAGAAAGATTAAACGAAGGCCGGCAACTGCCTCGACCAAAGGAGAAAATAAGGCAATTACCTTATGCTTGCACCTTCCAACCACAATTTGCAGTGAAGCAAGCGCAGTGGGGAGGACGAACGGAGGAAGGAGACGTGACGCGCCGAGTCCACGGGGTGACGTCACGGTCGCCAACTGCACCTTCCCGCCTCCACCACATACGCGGCCCCGGAGCATAAGTCCATCGATCATAGTATCAAGGCTGTCACGTGTCTCTTTCAGGATCCCAATTTACTGGCCAGAGAAGAAGCTCACATCCAAGAATCCCAAGATTACGACCTTGTTCGATGGAGACCATGACCTCAGTCCACGGCCAAGAGCTACGGCACGGCATCGTCATAGCCCAAGCTTGAGTATTTGACAGCCCTGTCTCCCCCCCGAGTGCCTTTTCCTGGCTATCAACAGCCTCATCAGCTTTCTTCAGTGCAACTATCTCGCGAACATCAAAAATGTCAACCTTCAACAACAAGACCGCCCCCGTGTCCGGCGCCACCGGCTATGACGACCCCACCGGCACCCACGGCCCCCACCACTCCCGTGTCGGCAACGCCATCGACCCCCGTGTCGATTCCGACCGCGATGGTCGCGCTGCTACCAATGCATCCGTCCCGGCTACTGGCTACGAGAACCAGACTCCCCGTTACGAGAACCAGCCTGTTGGCAACCGCGGCGTGACGGGCTACAATGACCCTGCCGGCACCCATGGCCCCCATGCCTCGAGGGCAGGCAACGTGGCGGATCCCCGCATCGACTCGGATCGCGACGGGCGCGCGGCGGGAAGCACAGCTGTGCCTGCGGGAGGATACACGGGTCAGACTCATGGCGCAACAGCTGGTACCACTACCACACATGGACCGGGTGGTATCACTCACGGCACCACTGGCGCGACGACTGGCGCTGCAACGGGCACCGCGGCTGGCACTACTCATGACACTCACACAGCTGCCCATGATGGTCATAAGAAGGGAGGTGTCGCTGAGGGCGTCAAGGGCATATTTGCTCAAGGCCACGTTAGTATCCCTTTAATCTCACCGAATTAAGAAGGTACTGACCAATGCAGGGCATGGGCGAATCAGTCCGCGGTCACTTCAATGCCGGAGTCGATGGGCTGCTCGGTGACAAGGAGGGCCAGCGCAAGGATGCCGCCGTAGCCGCCGGTGGCGAGCGCGAGGTTGCGAGCAAGGAGTTTGAGCATCAGGGAACGATGAACAAGTCCCTGGGACCCGGACCGAACCACTAAGGGTAGATTTGACGACGCCATGTTTTTACGTACTTTGATATCCAATTTATTCATGCTGATACCTCAATTCATGTTCATAATAACCAAGTCGCGAGACGCCAAAACATTGTGAAGCAGTAATCAGCTATCGTTCCCAATCCCACCAACCCAACATCCATCCACGACATGCAGCACACGCAACCAATGCCTCGATCAGCGCCAATTCAATACCAGGCTCAATCTCCACCTGACCCTCAACCTCGACAGCAAGCTTCCTCCCCGTCTCCCCATCCCGCCACACCAAACCGCCCGCCTGCCTGTCCACCGCGAAAAGAAGCCTCCGCCGCCACTCCTCGTCAGGTTTATACCCCCACCTCGACATCTTCGCCTTCGCAACCTCGAGCGCCGCCCTGGACTGGGGCGTCACATGCCAGAAACTACATGCTCCGGAACGCGCCACGTCCGCGAGCTCGATGTGGCCCGGGAGCGTGCCGGCCTTGAAGCCTCTGATCTCCGGGTTGTGACGCACGGGCGTGAAGCGGTGCAGGGCGTTGATGTTCGTGGCCTCGTAGAGTGTGAGGTCGTGATCGTAGTCTGGGGTGGAAGCTGAGGCGACGCGGCTAAGGGTGGATGAAGATGCTCCGGGAGAAGTCCCGTGGGAAGAAGGTAAGGGCCCGGCGAGAGAAACGCGGCGGCTCTCGGAGGGGGTGAGGCGACGTATGCTGAGTTTGAAGGGCTTGCCGAGGCTCGAGATTACTTGGGTGAGTTGGAAGCGGGGGGCTGCGGGCTCGTTGTGGAGGGAGTGCTTGGAGGAGATGAAGGGGGGTTGGAAGGCGTAGGTGCGGGCTTCAGGGTCGGAGCGAAGATAGGAGGGTGGGCAGGCGGATTCTGCCGAGGTCTCCTTAGACGGCGAGCTAGATTCTGCGTCGGAGAATGTGGAGAGGAGAGAATCGACGCGAGACCTGGTCCTGAAGAGGTCTGGTGGTGCTGGGCCGGTGATGGCGGGAACAAGCTGGGTGTTGCGATGGTTGGCGTAGGTGGGCAGCACCTCGGAGGTCTGTGATGGGTCCATGGTGTAGATTCAGGTTGGACTTAAGGATTATCGGTGTAATTATGTTCAAAATTGTGGTTGAGCTTGAACATAGACTCTCATTTCGTCGGGTTCCTTTTGCCGGATCGTCGTCGGTTTTAAGACTGGGGCGGTGTTATAGGTGTCGCGGAACTGTCGATTAGACTTGTACCTGAGCTGCCAAAACCATTGTCATGCACAATGACAGAACTTGTCTTTTTAATGGCTCGGAAAACAATCTATCCTGCTGCCAGGAACATCCTGCGCCTGCCAAGAACCGCGTAGATGTTGATTCGCAGCCAACCCAAGACCCACAGACTCGGGCCAAGAAGATCCAAGTGAGTGTTCCCGGTTTGAGGTTCAAATGTCGCCAGGTACCGCTGGTATTGAGGATCGATTAGGATGAAAGCTTCCAAGAAGAGAAGCAGCTTCTAATGACCGACAATCAAATTGTTAGGGCAATGATACATGCCATGACTTGATGAAGCCAAGTGATGACGATGGTCTGGGTTTGTTGATAGCGGGGTGGCGGGGTAAGCTCGGCTTATGACATGTCATCCGTCTACGAGAATTCCTGTCACTTTTAGACACCTATGCCGCTTTCCACAATATTTCCCATACGCTAGGTACATCTACCAAGCGTATCAACCTTGACATGCCTCACTTTCTTTTCCATCGCCATGCGGGTTGTCCCGCGTGACGGTCATAAGCCACAAGCCATGACGTGCAATGCCATCCCTTTTGAGGTCGTTTTTGTTGTGACCTTATGCGCCTTCGACCCGTCTAGGCTTTGCCACTTGAACCATTTACAGACACCGACAGGAGCGCCAGATCGTGCTGTCCCACCGACGCCGTTGCGCATCGTGACGGTCGATTACTGATGAGTCGCTCACTTCGAAAGACGGTGTAAAGAGGATGCAACACGGCGGACCATGAAGCATTTGCCTCGATTCACGTCTCTTAGGCATTACCTGCATCGAGAGGTCGTCAAAACTCAGTTCACGGTACACCCCCACTCTCACCTCAGCTCACCCGGTTCACAGCTCGCTTCCTATGTGCGTACTCTATCGACTCACACGCGCTCAACACAACGCCTCTTCGAACTCTATGCACCACATCATGTCAGATGCAGCCCTCTTTTAAAGGCTGGACCCCTAAGTAGGAGGTGGAACCCCAACGCCATGTGTGACCTGGATATGTAGCCCTTCGGCTGGGCCCTTTCCCATCTGCCGAACGTGCATGTCAGCCGCGCCGGCGAGCGCTCCTTCAATTGGATACTCCCAGTTCAAGTCCACTAAGTAGTCTCACCACAGCTTCACCGCGGGGGTTGCAGACAAGGAATGTGAGCAGACTGGAATCGTGATTTACGCCAGCCACGAAACACTTTACCCCGCCCTGACCCTACCATTGTGGTCTGTGGAGGCTGTTCAGCTGGGAGTTGCAGCCACCCCAAAATGTTATTCTGATGACTGGTTGCGAAGGTGCACGACAGGCTGTAGGCTCTGGGCTTGGGCGAGACCTTCGCAATGATGCTGGCTGAAGGAAGAGCCGAAGGATATCGGTGGCTGGTGACTCTGACTGTTGCTTGGGCATGGCATTTGATGCGAAAGAGCATGGAAAACGAGAAGTATAGAGGGACCATAAGTATAAATACCGAGCTCTTGGCCTGGTATTCTATGGCTCTCGCATCTCAAGCAGTCACCTCAAGCGGGAGAAGCCTGAACATTGTTTTCATAACACAAAACGACACCCAATACCTAATCAACCAATCTTGAAACGCAATCATGGTCGGAGAAATCATCCAGGGCGAGTGGCTCGTGACCCTCAGGCCTTACGCCGACGAGTCCATGGACACGGAGCACGTCTCCCTTCTGAGCAAACGCACCGCCGACCCGGCCACGCCATTCAACTGCGATGTGCAGTCCCACTTCGCCCTCCCCGAGCTGCGCGGTTACAGCGCAAAGTTCGACGAAGAAACCCGCGCCGAGGTCGAGGCCCTCCCCGAGGTCCAGGCCGTTGAGCCCCTGCAGGTGTACCGCCACTGTGCCGGCGCAGCCACGACTACGCAGGCCGGCGCGCCCTGGGGCCTCGGGCGCGTGTCGCAAAGGGGTCGCGTTTCGCCCGACGGGCCGTGGCAGTACAAATATTCTGCCGACGGCGCAGGTACCGTAGCGTATGTCCTGGACACGGGCATCCTAGAGACGCACGACGAGTTCGAGGGGCGGGCATCCAAAGGTCGGACCTTCTCATCGCAGGGCCAGCCCGCGAGTGATAATGACCTCGACGGGCACGGAACGCACGTAGCCGGGACGATCGGCGGCAAGACGTACGGCGTAGCGAAGAAGGCGGAGATTGTGGGCGTCAAGGTTTTCAATGACGATCCGGAGCCGGGCGCGGCGACCATTGATATCATCAGGGCGCTCGAGTGGGTTGTTGACCAGGCTAGGTCGCATGGCAAGCCGTCGGTCGTCAACATGAGCTTTGGCGGCGGGGCGTCGCCGGCCATGGACGCGGCCGTTGCTGCGACGGTGAGGGCCGGTATTGTGGTCGTTGTGGCCGCCGGAAACGAAAAGGTGAGCACTCCGGAATGCATGAGGAATACAGACGCTCAATGACAACAGAGACCTGCTGAGCGCACCTCACCAGCGCGTGAGCCTCTGGCCATCACCGTTGGAGCATCCGACGTCAACGACGCCATTCCGACTTTCTCGAATTACGGGAAGAGTGAGTTGTCTTGTACCGCGCAGGAATTTGATAGTGCTGACTTGTTGCAGTCGTCGACATTTTTGCACCTGGCGTGGATATCAAGTCTGCATGGAGTAACGGCAACAGCGCAACTAAGTCCATCGCAGGGACATCCATGGGTAAGCCGGCTCATGATCCTCTGCAGTTCTAATCAAGCATACTGACCATCTAGCGTCGCCACACGTTGCTGGCGCCGTTTGTTGCCTCCTGGGCCAGAACAGGGTGGAACCTCTCCTGGTCATGCCGCAGCTGCTGACCTGGGCGGACAAGAACAAGCTGACGGGGCTGAAGGAGCGGACCATCGATGCCCTGCTCGTCGTTTCTGATGCCTAGAATGACGTGCGAGATGAGCTGTAACAGGCGGAGTTTACGTCCATGGGAGAGTTTGTACGCCGCGGCAAAGGTGCTCTGGCTCTGTCGATTTGGTTCGTGATGCTGTGTGCAGATCTATAGTCGCTCCCTCCCAAACTCTTAACGCTTTCCTGAACAGTGCATAATTTTCATCCGACAAAATGTTCCACCTTTGAAACTGTGCTGTAAGCCCCTTGCGGTCCCTCATCGTGATATCAACCCCGGCCTCCGTTATAATCGGCACCGCCCGCCTTGCGCAACCTCTTGACGACATCCTGCTGGTCGAGATCGCTCTTGTCGCTGGCATTCACCTGGATGCTATGGTGGGATAGGACCTTGCGCACATCGCCGGCCTCAATGCTGACGCGAGCCTTGCGCATGACCTTTGTGTTCTCGCCGATCCAGACGATGAGGGCGAACTTGACGCGGGTGCTCTCGGAGTCGTTGGCGTATTCGACGCGGGCGTAGCCGTACTGCACCTGGTCGTCCTGCAGCTCGGCAGCGAGGGAGGCGAGATCACCGGTGCCGGTCTTGGTGAGCGTAAGGTCTTTGGAGGTCGGTGAGGGGTTCGAGATGAGGAGCCATGTCGTCTCGTCCTTGTCGGAGCGGACGGCGTCGTAGGCGGCGGCGACCTCGGGGGAGGAGAGGCCGGACATGGTGGAGGGGGGTTGGTGTGGTTGCCCGGTGGTGGTGTGAGATTTCGCAAGAGGTCGAAAAGGCTGGGATGAAAGGGGCGGCGGATGGGCAGTGCCTCGGAATTGAGGTGGTCGGCGGGGAGGTTGCGGTGAGGGACAATGGCGGCGCGGGGTGGCCTCGATCTGGAATCGCTTCTGCTTCTCAGGGTCGAATTGGTAAATGGTGGCAATTGAGCGTTGCCCCACATCAGCCCCGCGATTCCTTATCTTATCTCGGATCTCTCAGGCACGGACCATAGTCCTTGCCCCTCCATCTCCATGATGCCTCCCTTGAAGAAGGTGGCGATCCTGATGTCTTCGACCTTGACAGCTTGGGCACGCCGTGGTATCAGAAAGCTGGCATTTGAATGGGATCTAGCCTTCTCCGTTCTGTCTACAATCCCCATAATTTTCTGCGAGCTCTTGGCCCTTTGTCCACCGACACCGAAGGTCCGACCGTTGTCATTTGCTGGTCACCACCAGTCACTAAATTTGACCTACCTAGGTACCTAGGTACCTCACAACCACGGCACGCTGATTATTGTGGCAAATACAGGCAGGCCATTTCCTCGTACAAAGAATCCGCTTTGCAGATCCTGATCCGGAAACGTGCTGGCAAGACTGATTCGGTACGCGTAACGCCGCTTGGGAAACAACATATGCCCCAAGATGGACATTGTGCCGCTACTTCATTGGCCCAAATAAAATCTGGCCGTGGCAGTGACCATCATTTACTGCCTGTATGTTCCGTCTTGGGCCCCCAAGGCCCCCAGAGCAGAGCAGGCAACAGCTTGGCGACCTCTCATCCGGCTGCCGAGTCTGCCTTGTCGCTTGGAGTGGGAGGCTCCATGTCCACCTCTTCTTAAACCTCCGACGACTCCCGCCGAACACCCATTTCCGATCTTGCGCAACATCACCAGCTACAAACTCAAGCTCTCTTTCGTACAACATGTCTGAACACGGCGACCTCAGTCCTTCGATCAACTCACGGGTCAGCACTGACACGAGCTTTTTTTACCACGACATTGAAAAGGCCAGCTTCCTGCCCAAGTCGTCATTCTCATCTGAGGATGACCTTCAGACACCTACGACCATCGAAGAGACCAACATGTCTGCGTCTTCCCCCTCGTCGATGAACGCATCATCGCCGTGTCTTAGTCTCAAACGGATCTCGATCGGTGGCTTTGTCGAAAAGCACCCCAAATTCAACACCTTGGTTCCTCTTTCAATCTGGCTTGTTAATCCGTTCATCTGGTGGAAGATGGGCTGGGATAAAAATGGTACCTTGATTATGGGTACTGTACAGTCCATGGTGACCATAGGAATCACCACCCTCATTGTATGTTCCACTTCTCTTCCCCAGTCTTGCTAAGCGATGGAAACCTTGCTCACACTATAATGCTGCAGTGGTACCTTTTCGCGCCTGCCGACCAGTTCAAGCCTACCAAGTCTTCTACCGAGTCAGTTACTGAGGCGGCCGAGCAGCTTGCGAACGAGCCAACCGCTGAGCACGACACTGATGATGTGCTTTCTTCTGGCTCGAAACCACTTGACACTTCTGGCCACATTATACCCACGTCGGGGCTCGTCGGCGCAGAACGGGGCGCGACCGGCACGACTCGGAAAGCGAGGCTGTGGGAAAAGAACGATACTAAGGGATCTGTGGCATTCTTCTGGATGATGGCCTTGGTAGCTGTCACGAATGGCTTGGTCGGTATTCCCTGGACCCACGTCAAGTCACACTCGCCCCAGGGGCAACGGATGAACTACAGGCCGTCTCGGTCAGGGAATTGCGGCCTCAAGTTGACTCCCCCGGTGGAGTGCCAGATCAACGTGACCACAAGTGCAAACTCCGTGGACAGCACATTCGTGATAAACGGCATCACTCACAAATTGGCCGGCTGCCTGAAGAGAACCCCGAACCACCAGAATCCTACCATTCCCAACGTCAAAGCATGCCTGGAACAACTTGATATTCCCAACGACTGGCAGGAGGCTGGTTGGACAACTGTTACTACAGAAGCAGGTCCTGGAGCACCTTGATCCAGGGGCATCACCTCTGTTTCATACACCATGGTCGCTGTTCATACATGCTTGAGCCTGGACCAGGATGCGTTACTTGATCAATCACGGAGCAAATGGAAATCCTGTACATGTCAATGGCTTAACTCGATCAAGTTGTTAGAGCTCTTCTTTCATTCATTCTGATGACTTGCATATGGATGATTTATTTTTGCATAGTTGTTAGATCCTAGCCACTCGCCATCGCATGCATTATTACGCCATGGAAAAGACCCGCAGTGCCCCGAGAAACAAGACGATGGGTGTAATGAGTGATGAGGCATCTGTCATGACCCGCATAGCATCAATATGAAGCCCCGACGATGCTTAAATATGAAAGCTGAAAATTCGGACATCTGTACATGCCTGTGTTCTTGGGCCCTTTCGCATTTACAATATTCAGTCGCCAAACGTCTTCATTCCTTAGCTTACCACGATTGAACCGACGGGGCCATGCTCAACCCATCCAACGGAGCCCACGGGGATCCATGACTCGGCAAGCAAGGAATTGCGACCCATCAACTTGATTAGATCACCGAATTCAAGCTGCGGAGCCGTCATGACAGCTTCCCGAACTCCACAAGACCGCAGCTTCCCATGTCGCCATCGAAAGCTCCGCCTCAACCTCCGGATATCGGGCGCATCCTGAAAAGTCAGTGTCATAGTGCCGGACATGAGCCATACTCCAGATAGGTAATCTGCAGTCGTTCAATGAGAGCATCGCGACAACGTCGCAACGGTGCGCCAAGAGGAGCCTAGGATGATTCAGAAAGGACAGCTTCGGAGGTGCATCGGGGACCGCAGATCAATAGACGATCGCGCAACGAGTTGATAGTATGAAAGATTGCCGAAGATGAATTCATAAACTTGTCTTTGATGACTTGGCTATATGCCTTTCTTACCTTTCCTGGCCGCCACGAAGCTCTTCGCCGCCATCCCGTTGATCGCCTCCTTGGCATCTGCCAGCAGCATCGTGTCATACGATGAATATCAGGTCCTTCGTGTACGATCCGAAGGAGACCTCCCTGCCCTCCAAGAC
This sequence comes from Verticillium nubilum, assembly GCA_002851675.1. Taxonomy (NCBI): domain Eukaryota; kingdom Fungi; phylum Ascomycota; class Sordariomycetes; order Glomerellales; family Plectosphaerellaceae; genus Verticillium; species Verticillium nubilum. The sequence goes on along the minus strand of NMXI01000036.1, from coordinate 2,128 downwards.
AAACTGTCCAAGCGTTCTTACGATGAGTGGGAACAAAGTGCAGACGATATCACCATCGCGCTGTCTCCGGACCAGATCTCAACCTTCAAAAGCCTAGGCCTCAGATATGACACCATGCACGAGAATCTGGGTGTCAGGGGGGTGGTTTGGCAATGAGTGAAGGACAAGCAATGAGTCTGTTGGTAGGTAGCTGTAGGGACGTAGAATAATCGATGCCCTCCTTCTCCTTGTCTGGGCCTCTGGCCGCATCTATATATACATGATTCTGCCAACGCTCGGCTGGTCTGCCGGTGACCCCCAGGGTCCCGGCCCCCCTGGCCCGTGGTCGTCCGTGGTCATGACACTGGGCGCCTCCATCAATGCTGAATCTGCTCCACGAGCAGAGTGGAAGAGGCAAATTGACGACTTGGCATGGTACGACTCTTACCACTCTTATGATGATCACAGGTTGTTATTTGAGGAGCTTCATGCTGCACACCCTGACAACTCGGAGACCATCTCCACGGGGGCTTCCTACGAGGGCCAAGACATCTTTGGCATTTACTTCTGGGGAGATGAAGGCCCTGGAAAGCCGGCCATTGTCTTTCATGGCACCGTCCATGTCAGAGAATGGATCGCGGCTCCGGTCATCGAGTACTTGACGTTGCAACTCCTCACGCGCTACCAGACGACGGTAGCCCGGGCAGTAATGCACCCCGATCAAATCTAATAAGTCAAATCATTAAACAACTAAATAAATAACCTATTTTCCTATAGTTAAATAGCTAAATATATAGATTTATAATATTTAGATGTTTAGCAAACGTTTAAATAGATATCGAGACTTAAGACCTATAAAAAAAGAGTAACTAAGCTAATTAAAACTTTATATTACCTATTATAAATAGAAGTTTATAATAGGTAATTGTCAGGGGAGTGGTTTGGCAATGAGTGAAGGACGAGCAATGAGTCTGTTGGTAGGTAGCTGTAGAGACGTAGAATAATCGATGGCCTCCTTCTCCTTGTCTAGGCCTCCGGCCGCATCTATATATATATGATTCTGCTAACGCTCGGCCTCTTAGTCTGCCGGTAACCCCTAGGGTCCCGGCCCCCCCTGGCCCGTAGTCGCCCGTGCTTATAATATAACGGCCCTCCTCTCTTATTACTTCGTCTCGAAGTAATAGCCTTTAGTGGTTTCCTCTCCTTATAGCCTATTGCGTAGTGCCTATAGCCCTGACTAGCTACTACTATTCCGTTATTCTATTATTCTATTATTCTACTATTCTATTATTCTATTAGTCTTATTGTCTATTGTCTTTATTATCTATTCTAGTCTTTCTTCTTTTCTTAGTCTACTAGGTGCGCCTTAGTACTCGGTAGCCCCTAGGGGTTCTGCTATCGGTCTACTATAGATATCTACTATTCTATTATTCTATTAGTCTTATTATCTATTATCTTTATTATCTATTCTAGTCTTCTTTCTTAGTCTACTAAGTACGCCTTAGTCCTCGGCTACTCCTAGGGGTTCTGCTATTAGTCTACTGCGGGTATCTTTGCTCTTTCTATTTCTGATTCTGCGTTCTTTCTTTATTCTAGGTCGTTATTTAGTAGTTATATCTTCTAGTAGTCTACTAGGGGGGTTCTTATAGTTACTATTAGGGTTCTCTATAGTTATTGCGTAGGTCGCTGCTCCTATTTATCTTAAAATTATAATAAGGAATAGCGTATTATTCTATTTCGTATAGTTATAGCCCTCCCGTATATCTAACGGCCTCTTCTAGTCTCCGAGTCTCCTATTCTCTTCTTCTTTAATAAAAATAACGATAACGATAGTAAGTAGCTCTTCCCTAGGCTTATCTCGGCCTTAGTCTAGGAGTCCTAGGTCCTAGTAGTTAGTTACCTAGGGTTCTTTTACTAACTTCGTATAGATTTTCGTTTCTTTTAAATTTCTAATTACTTACTTATACGTCTACTATAGTCTAGTAGTAGTCTAAGTACTAATATTACTAATATTACTATAGTTTATTAAACTTAATTATATACCCTCTCTCTCGTAAGTAGTCCGCTAGTAATCCCCTAGTAGCTCGCCGCTAATCCGCTATAGAACTATAGCTCCCCTTATCTAGAACCCTACCCGTAACGCTACTAA